>CM022665.1:30615668-31145254 GCA_012295275.1 Chrysomallon squamiferum | reverse complement strand
CCACTACAACAACAGCAGACATGTAGTCAATGTCTGACAACAATAAATATGGGTATCCCTAGTGTTTTACCACTACAACAACAGCAGACATGTAGTCAATGTCTGACAACAATAAATATGGGTATCACTAGTGTTTTACCACTACAACAACAGCAGACATGTATGTCTCAATGTCAGACATGTAGTCAATGTCTGATCCCAATACAACAACAGCAGAAATAAATATGGGTATCCCTAGTGTTTTACCACTACAACAACAGCAGACATGTAGTCAATGTCTGACAACAATAAATATGGGTATCCCTAGTGTTTTACCACTACAACAACAGCAGACATGTAGATGATGTCTGATAACAATAAATATGGGTATCACTAGTGTTTTACCACTACAACAACAGCAGACATGTAGTCAATGTCTGACAACAATAAATATGGGTATCCCTAGTGTTTTACCACTATAACAGCAGACATGTAGTCAATGTCTGACAACAATAAATATGGGTATCCCTAGTGTTTTACCACTACAACAACAGCAGACACATAGTCAATGTCTGACAACAATAAATATGGGTATCCCTAGTGTTTTACCACTACAACAACAGCAGACATGTAGTGGATGTCTGACAACAATGAATATTGGTATCCCTAGTGTTTTACCACTACAACAACAGCAGACATGTAGTCAATGTCTGACAACAATAAATATGGGTATCACTAGTGTTTTACCACTATAACAACAGACATGTAGTCAATGTCTGACAATAAATATGGGTATCCCTAGTGTTTTAACACTATAACAACAGACGTAGTCAGTGTCTGACAACAATATGGGTATCCCTAGTGTTTTACCACTACAACAACAGAAGACATGTAGTGTGTGTCTGACAACAACAATAAATATGGGTATCCCTAGTGTTTTACCACTACAACCACTGACAACAATAAATATGGGTATCCCTAACTACAACAACAGCAGACATGTAGTCGATGTCTGACAACAATAAATATGGATATCCCTAGTGTTTTACCACTACAACAACGGCAGACACGTAGATGATGTCTGACAACAATAAATATGGGTATCACTAGTGTTTTACCACTACAACAACAGCAGACATGTAGTCAATGTCTGACAACAATAAATATGGGTATCCCTAGTGTTTTAACACTACAACAACAGCAGACATATAGTCTGTGTCTGACAACAACAATAAATATGGTTATCACTAGTGTTTTACCACTACAACAACAGACATGTAGTCAATGTCTGACAACAATAAATATGGGTATCCCTAGTGTTTTACCACTAAAACAACAGCAGACATGTAGTGTGTGTCTGACAACAACAATAAATATGGGTATCCCTAGTGTTTTACCACTATAACAACAGCAGACATGTAGTCAATATCTGACAACAATAAATATGGGTATCCCTAGTGTTTTACCACTACAACAACGGCAGACACATAGTCAATATCTGACAACAATAAATATGGGTATCCCTAGTGTTTTACCACTATAACAACAGACATGTAGTCAATGTCTGACAACAATAAATATGGGTATCCCTAGTGTTTTACCACTACAACAATAGCAGACATGTAGTGGATGTCTGACAACAATGAATATTGGTATCCCTAGTGTTTTACCACTACAACAACAGCAGACATGTAGTCTGTGTCTGACAACAACAATAAATATGGGTATCCCTAGTGTTTTACCACTATAACAACGGCAGACATGTAGTCGATGTCTGACAACAATAAATATGGGTATCCCTAGTGTTTTACCACTACAACAACAGCAGACATGTAGTCGATGTCTGACAACAATAAATATGGGTATCCCTAGTGTTTTACCACTACAACAACAGAAGACATGTAGTGTGTGTCTGACAACAACAATAAATATGGGTATCCCTAGTGTTTTACCACTACAACAATGGCAGACATGTAGTCGATGTCTGACAACAATAAATATGGATATCCCTAGTGTTTTACCACTACAACAACGGCAGACACGTAGATGATGTCTGACAACAATAAATATGGGTATCACTAGTGTTTTACCACTACAACAACAGCAGACATGTAGTCAATGTCTGACAACAATAAATATGGGTATCCCTAGTGTTTTAACACTACAACAACAGCAGACATATAGTCTGTGTCTGACAACAACAATAAATATGGTTATCACTAGTGTTTTACCACTACAACAACAGACATGTAGTCAATGTCTGACAACAATAAATATGGGTATCCCTAGTGTTTTACCACTAAAACAACAGCAGACATGTAGTGTGTGTCTGACAACAACAATAAATATGGGTATCCCTAGTGTTTTACCACTATAACAACAGCAGACATGTAGTCAATATCTGACAACAATAAATATGGGTATCCCTAGTGTTTTACCACTACAACAACGGCAGACACATAGTCAATGTCTGACAACAATAAATATGGGTATCCCTAGTGTTTTACCACTATAACAACAGACATGTAGTCAATGTCTGACAACAATAAATATGGGTATCCCTAGTGTTTTACCACTACAACAATAGCAGACATGTAGTGGATGTCTGACAACAATGAATATTGGTATCCCTAGTGTTTTACCACTACAACAACAGCAGACATGTAGTCTGTGTCTGACAACAACAATAAATATGGGTATCCCTAGTGTTTTACCACTATAACAACGGCAGACATGTAGTCGATGTCTGACAACAATAAATATGGGTATCCCTAGTGTTTTACCACTACAACAACAGCAGACATGTAGTCGATGTCTGACAACAATAAATATGGATATCACTAGTGTTTTACCACTACAACAATAGCAGACATGTAGTCAATGTCTGACAACAATAAATATGGGTATCACTAGTGTTTTACCACTACAACAACAGACATGTAGTCAATGTCTGACAATAAATATGGGTATCCCTAGTGTTTTACCACTACAACAACAGAAGACATGTAGTGTGTGTCTGACAACAACAATAAATATGGGTATCCCTAGTGTTTTACCACTACAACAATAGCAGACATGTAGTCGATGTCTGACAACAATAAATATGGATATCCCTAGTGTTTTACCACTACAACAACGGCAGACACGTAGATGATGTCTGACAACAATAAATATGGGTATCACTAGTGTTTTACCAGTACAACAACAGCAGACATGTAGTCAGTGTCTGACAACAATAAATATGGGTATCCCTAGTGTTTTAACACTACAACAGCAGACATATAGTCTGTGTCTGACAACAACAATAAATATGGTTATCACTAGTGTTTTACCACTACAACAACAGACATGTAGTCAATGTCTGACAACAATAAATATG
Source organism: Chrysomallon squamiferum (assembly GCA_012295275.1). Classification (NCBI taxonomy): domain Eukaryota; kingdom Metazoa; phylum Mollusca; class Gastropoda; order Neomphalida; family Peltospiridae; genus Chrysomallon; species Chrysomallon squamiferum. The sequence continues at coordinate 31,141,896 of CM022665.1, read as the reverse complement.
GTTATCACTAGTTTTTTACCACTACAACAACAGCAGAAATGTAGTCAACGTCTGATAACAATAAATATGGGTATCCCTAGTGTGTTACCACTACAACAACAGCACACATTGTCTAACAATGTTCTGGGCATCACTAGTGCAGAGTATCAGGTTGTTGTTCATTCAGTTGACTTGGTTATCTGTCATGCCTGCAAAATTGCATAAATTGCAAACATGATGGATTCTTGTTGAGAATTATTCATTTTCTTCAACAATTCTCCAAAGCAACAAAAATTCTTTGGAAAGATCATTGAGAACTTGGCCCCAAATTAAAAGAAACCCAAGTTGAAGAATACGTGCAAAACATGCACTCTATGACTTATATGAGTTTATTGTAATAACCCTGAATGAGATATACGAAGCTTCATCTAATGAAATTCCATGTATCCAAACAAGCCATTGTGGAAGTGGGATTCTTCAACAAAGGCTGAAGTAAATGGCCTCCAATACATCTGGGTAGACTTACGGAAGTTTACTTTGGATTCCTGAAAATTAAACTTGATAATAGTATGGATACTGGAATGATTCTGTATTAGATGCCTATTCCATCAGCATTTAAAAGCAAACTTTTGAGACAGAAGAATTATTGCAAGTGACAAGAGAGCTTCTGAAGTTTCTTACTGTACAGAGGCAGAGAGCTCTTTTGCCTGCCTCAGACAAATACACACATGGCTTCATACTACCATGACTACAGATAGACTAGCTGATCTGGCTGTTATTGCAATGCATGGATTTTCTAGTACAGTGAGCACAAAGCAGATTTTGACAGTTTTGTGGCTTTGCACCATGTCGCATGCAGTCCTTTCTGCCTGACTAATTAATGAAACTCCTGCACTTACTATTCTCATTTAGTCTTCTTTTATTACTTTTGCCAGATAAATCACATTCACATACTGACCAATGTTTTACAGTGATTAAACTGGATATTCCCCATGTTTGGCTAGAAATTCTGAAGCCTAGTAAGTTTCTCTTATATCAAATATTTTATTACTTTAATCAAGTGGATATTATAATCTTTATGATTAAAAAATATTCTCCAAATTTGCTAAACAAACATGAAGATATCTGAATTATTCTACAAATCTGCTATACAAAGATATCAGAATTATTATGTAAACATGCCAGACAAATATTCTACAAATGTGCCAGACAAAAATGAAGATGCCCTCATTTGTTCTAAAAATCTGCCATGTAAACATGAAGTTTCTGAATACTGTTAAATTTTTTTTAAATATTTATTATAATTTTAATTTATTTTTCTCCGTGAGCTACTCTTAAAATTTAACAGCAAATAATATTTTATCCCTGTAAAACACATCACATATTGTTATATAAAGCTGATATAGCAGAGTGTATTGGCCCAATGAAAAAAAACAACTTTTGCATAAAAAGGGATATTCATCTTCGACCTATCACATTTCATGTTGTACTCAAGTCAGTAAACATGTCTAAAAGCAAATAGTTAACTAATAATAAACACAACCCTGTTGTAATTCAGTGTATAGTACATGTTAAAACTGACCATTTATCAGCAAATATAATAACTGAAAAACATATGAGGATCTTTACAAGAAAAACATTCCTGAAGATTTAGGTCAGTCAGATAAAAATGATATGGGAATTAAATACAAATCATTCCTATGCAAGACCCCTCAAAAATATTAAACCTTGTAATAGAGGTTCCTAAATGTCAAATAACTGACTAGCCACTGGCTATCATCCAGGGCAAGGAACTCTTAGATCAGTGTGCATTCTGACACACTAACTTATCAGAAAAACAGTGTGAGCATACACAAAGAACAGACAAGTGATATATAGTTACAATTAAAAGAGAATATTTGTTTTAAATAAAAAAAATCTTAATAATATCCATTTGTGTTTTTGCGGTTAAAACAACATTTATGACAAATATGTGAACTTTTAATACTGTAATTAACAAATGTTACATGTAAGACAATTGCTATGAAGTCCATTATTTTAAAATTAATATTAATTCTGTGTTTGCATTTCTGTAAATTGGGAGTTCTTATTATTAATATACCACTATACTTGCTACATTTGTTATATATGTAGTCCAAAAACTAAATAAATACAATGCTTGTTTAATTATTAATAGTTGTTAACTGATCTGCTAGGACATTTTACTGTAATCAGAACAGCAAAAATCATGACCTTTGATTAATATCAACTGAACAGTTGTACTTGAGTAAAACAATACGGTGGTTTTTAAAAAAGCATTAACTGTTTAAAAGAGACTTGCAGAGATTTACAAATTAACTTTTAGTAACTTGTCAGCTGTACATTAACTTTCAGTCTTCCTTCAGATCAATAATAATTATTATATTGTAGTAAAATTAAGCAAAATGAAAACCCACTTGAAAAAATATTCTTGTGACTGGTGGATTGGTGAAAAAATTTAACTTTATGTATGATAAACTGAATACATTATGTCCCCCCCCCAAAAAAAAAAAAAAAATAATAATAATAAAAAAGATAAAATAGGATTAATATTTTTAGGATTTCCAGAGATTAAAAACCATGAACAGAATTAAAAACATGATTCTACATATTCACCTATGGAAATTCAAGTGTGATTCTGAGGTCTCAGAAGAACAGTAAACAAGAAGTAAAACTGCTAGATCATTACTAATACTATACAACATAAATTACTGGTCTAATAAAAATATATGTTCACTTACAGAGACAATACAGAAATGTATCAGTTAATCTCAAATCATTGCAGTTTTGATAATGTCTTTTTTCTTCCACATTTCATTTCTTGCATTCTCTGCCTAAATGCATTCTTTTTTGTTGATGGCTTTCAAATGACTGTCTTCAATCCACAAAATAACTAGCAAAAGAAAAATATTCTTATTGTAAGTATAACTGATTATTAAGAAATTACAACAAACAATTCTAAAATTAAATTAAATAAATGCATTTTTGATGTTCTTTAAAATGAAATAAAAGCAGAAGAAATGTTTAAAAAATATATTAATCGCATGGTACAATTCCTTTTTTAAATATTACTGACTTTATTCAATTACCCAGTAATTATTAATTTTAATTTATTTTATTTTATAATAATGTTAACCATATTATCATAGTTCAGCTTGAAAAAAATATGTTGGATTTTAATATAATGAAAAATAGAAATCATATGTTGTTACGTGACTTACTCACAACAGACCGTGCAGTGTTAAAACTGCATTTCCAGAAGTTTTCATCAGTCATTTCTTCATTTTGCAGCTCAGATGTTTTTTTTTATTTCTGCATTAAGGCTAAAAACATAAATAAATCAATTAGTTATAAAAGGTCCATTTGAAGTAAATAAATACACTTTGAAATGTTTTCAGCTATACAAGTAAAGTTTAAATCAAAGTTATACTGCACACCACAAAATGCCAAAACTAGATTATAATTACACTTTAAAAATCTTCTGATATTTTAGGACACAGTATCATTCACTAGTCAGTTTTTCTAAACTCAGTAATTACTTAGTTTAAACTAAAATTCTGAAAAACTGAAGATAAAATATCAAAATAAAAAATGGCCAATTACTTGAAATTGAGACAATATTTCCAAATCAAAAACTGCTGTCTAAATTGTAATATTGAAAAAAATAATAATAATAATAATAATAATAATGTTAATACTGAAAAGGGAAAATATCTAAAATAATAATATAATATGATAAACATCTTTCTGAATTATAAAGAATTAAATATATTTTTTAGGAATTCCTATGGACAAAAAATTTAAAAAGTACGATTATTAGCAAAGCACAAAATTTAATTAATTGTAATTAATGGCAAAGTATACTTACCTATGGTTATGAATGTTTTCAAATTTTTCAACTTATTTAAAAAAATAAATAAATAAATAAAAATGTAATGTATTTTTTATAAAAATTGACTACCTAGTAAAACTGTCTTGTCAGTTCAACTGCCAATTTGAAAAATAACAATCACAATAAGGTGACAAACAACTCACCTGGCCAAGCCAAGCCAATGGCCAGGTCTCTATGGAGATTTAATTAAGCAGCTTCGCTAATTACATTTCAAGCTGTAGCAAATAGTGGCCCATTGTTTTAACATTTTCTACCATCCAATCAAAAGTTCAGAACAGTGATATCAGTTCAGCTGTACCCCTAAACTGATTATTATAAAAATTTCAGCCAAAGTGAAAAAACGAATTTATTTATTTATTTATTGTGTCTCTTGGTGTAGGTGAGGGTGCACACATGCTGTTTTATTATTATTATTTTTTACCAAATGCTACAGCTGAAAATTAATCTACAAAAAAAAACAAAAAAATTTATAATAATAATAAATAAAAATGAAAACCAAAAAAAAAGTATGTATTTACCCTTTAATTTCATTCAGCTGTCAAGACACACTATTTCTTCCAGTAACTTCTGCCATTTTTAAAAAAATGCACTTGTCTGGTACTCCTCTACTATTATCAGTAAAGTATTCACTGCAGGTGCAGTAAAAACAGTCATCAGTTGCAAGTACTAACGTTCACTACAATATATATATTTTTATTTTATTTAATTATTTTTTTTTAGCTTCAGAAACAAAATAAAAATAAATATAATAATTATATAAATAAATAAATAAATAAATAAATAAATAATAGTAGTAGTAGTAGTAGTAACAACACAAATAACAAAACAAAAATTTAATGAAAATAGGAAAGAAAAATATTTTCCTATAACAAACTCTTGTATATTTATTTAAAAATATGTTCTAAAATAAGTGGCTGAGTGTTTAGACAGCTGATACAAAATGGATTATTTAATTTACAATTTTCTATCAGTGATTTCCCATCACACTCAGTGTTCCATCTCTGGTTTACCAAAGCCACCACTTTCCACTTTCCTAATTCATACATACAAAATATCTGTTTCTTCTAAATAAATGAAAAAGAACAGCTTGTCATTATATTTAGAGTGGTAAAAAAAAAAAAAAAAAAAAAGGTTTGTTGGTTTAAAAAATGTTGCATAGGTTTGTATTTTCTGTCCGGTGTGTTATGTACATGTGTGTGTTGTGTTTTTATGTTATGCCTGATGGACTGTCTGTTATGTAGTTGTTGTTTTTTGTTCTGTCTTGTGCACACCACTCAGGCACCAAACACAACATGTACCACCTACAAAACAGAACACACACCACGACACAGCATGGTGGCTACTGCACATTATGTTGTTGGGAACTTGGTATATGGTATGTTTGGTGCATGTGGTGATTTTGTCTTACAGGTCCTGTGGTCTTGTTTTGATTGCTGGGGTGCAGTGTTTCATGAGCCTTGTCCTTTGTGGTTAGTGTAATGAATGCATTATATATGTTTGTTGTTGTTTCATATTTGCATTTTGTATCCTGTGTTTGTTGGTCTAATGTATACATTGCATTGTTTGCTGTTGTTGGATGTGTGTTCTCTGGTGTCTGGTTTCTTCCCTGTGCTGGTGTTTTCTGTGTTTTGGGTCCGGAACCAAAACACAGACACACACTGTGTGTGTGTGTGAGTGTGTGCATGTGTGTGAGTGCATGTGTGAGTGTGCGTGTGTGTGTGTGAGTATGTGTTGTGTGGAGTGTGTTGTGTGTGGTGCATGTGCAGTGTATGGTGTGTGTGGTGCGTGAGCATGTGTGAGCGTGTGTGAATGTATGTGTGTCTGAGTATGTGTGTGAGAGAGAGTGTGTTTGAGAGAATATGTGAGTGTGTGTGAGTGTATGTGTCTCTGTGTATGTGAGTGTGTGAGTGTGTGTGTGTGAGTGTGTGTGAGTGTGAGAGGGTGTGAGAGTGTGTGATTGCATGTGTGTGTGAGAGTGGGTGTCTGTGGTGCATGTGGTGTGTGTGGAGTGTCTGGTGTGTGGTGTGTGGAGTGTATGGTCTGTGGTGTGTGTGATGTGTGTGGAGTGTGTGGAGTGTATGGTATGTGGTGAGTGTGGTGTGTGATGTGAATGATGTGTGTGGAGTGTGTGGAGTGTATGGTCTGTGGTGTGTGTGATGTGTGTGGAGTGTGTGGAGTGTATGGTCTGTGGTGTGTATGGTCTGTGGTGAGTGTGGAGTGTGTGGAGTGTATGGTCTGTGGTGTGTGTGGAGTGTCTGGTGTGTGGTGTGTGGAGTGTATGGTCTGTGGTGTGTGTGATGTGTGTGTGGAGTGTGTGGAGTGTATGGTATGTGGTGAGTGTGGTGTGTGATGTGAATGATGTGTGTGGAGTGTGTGGAGTGTATGGTCTGTGGTGTGTGTGATGTGTGTGGAGTGTGTGGAGTGTATGGTCTGTGGTGTGTGGAGTGTGTGGAGTGTATGGTCTGTGGTGAGTGTGGTGTGTGGAGTGTGTGGAGTGTATGGTCTGTGGTGAGTGTGGTGTGTGGAGTGTGTGGAGTGTATGGTCTGTGAGGTGTGGAGTGTGTGGAGTGTATGGTCTGTGGTGTGTGGAGTGTGTGGAGTGTATGGTCTGTGGTGTGTGGAGTGTATGGTCTGTGGTGTGTGGAGTGTATGGTCTGTGGTGTGTGTGGAGTGTGTGGAGTGTATGGTCTGTGGTGTGTGGAGTGTATGGTCTGTGGTGTGTGGAGTGTGTGGAGTGTATGGTATGTGGTGGTGTGTGTGGTGTGTGGAGTGTGTGGAGTGTATGGTTTGTGGTGTGTGGAGTGTGTGTGGAGTGTATGGTCTGTGGTGTGTGGAGTGTATGGTCTGTGGTATGTGGAGTGTGTGTGGAGTGTATGATGTGTGTGGTGAGTGTGGTGTGTGATGTGTGTGGAGTGTATGGTGTGTGTGATGTGTGTGGAGTGTATGGTGTGTGTGATGTGTGTGGAGTGTATGGTCTGTGGTGTGTGGAGTGTGTGGAGTGTATGGTGTGTGTGATGTGTGTGGAGTGTGTGGAGTGTATGGTGTGTGTGATGTGTGTGGAGTGTATGGTCTGTGGTATGTGGAGTGTGTGGAGTGTATGGTGTGTGTGGTGAGTGTGGTGTGTGATGTGTGGAGTGTATGGTCTGTGGTGTGTGGAGTGTATGGTCTGTGGTATGTGGAGTGTGTGTGGAATGTATGGTGTGTGTGGTGAGTGTGGTGTGTGATGAGTGTATGGTTTGTGGTGTGTGGAGTGAGTGTGGAGTGTGTGGAGTGTATGGTCTGTGGTGTGTGGAGTGTATGGTCTGTGGTGTGTGGAGTGTATGATGTGTGTGGTGAGTGTGGTGTGTGATGTGTGTGGAGTGTATGGTGTGTGGTGTGTATGGTGTGTGTGATGTGTGTGGAGTGTATGGTCTGTGGTGTGTGTGATGTGTGGAATGTATGGTCTGTGGTATGTGGTGTGTATGGTCTGTGGTGAGTGTGGTGTGTGATGTGTGGAGTGTATGGTCTGTGGTGTGTGGAGTGTATGATGTGTGTGGTGAGTGTGGTGTGTGATGTGTGTGGAGTGTATGGTATGTGGTGAGTGTGGTGTGTGATGTGTGGAGTGTATGGTCTGTGGTGTGTATGATGTGGTGAGTGTGGTGTGTGGAGTGTGTGCAGTGTATGGCGTGTCAGGTGTGTGTGGAGTGTGTGTGGTGTGTGCAGTGTGTGTGTTTGTTGTGTGTGGTATGTGGTGTGTGTCATGCATATGGTGTGTGGTGTGTCTGGTGTGTATTTGGTGTGTGTGGTGTGTGGTGTGTTAGTGGGTGTGTGGTCTGCACATGTAAGAAGAACACAAAAAACCACACCTATATAAAAGAAACCACATCATACATAACATTAATGTAGATCATACATGAACACAACTCACCCAGCTTATGTCACACAGATATACACATCACACACACACACAACATACACACACAATATAACATACAACACACACAAATACAACATACAATGGACACACACAAATACAACATACAATGCACACACACAAATACAACATACAATGGACACATAAATACAACACACACAGACAACATACAACAGACACACACACAAATACAACATACTACACACACACAAATACAACATTCAACACACACAAATACAACAACCAGACATACACAGAGACAACACATATGTGCACACACACGCACACATGTATGTATAAAACAAGGAAGGATTAGAAATGTGCACCACAGCATACACATCACACAGTACACACATCATGCAGAACTCTTAACAATAACAAACAAAATGCAGAAGACTCATACATCATGTAATACACCACAACAGTTTGCTTCAGTCAACAAAATAATGAAAATAACATGAAACGTTTTCATTGTTGTTAAACTTATTTCATACAAAAATGTTACACTTTAGGACATGTGTTAGTTCAAGTTTTAATATAATTAGGTAACAGGGCTCACATTATTAATTTATTATAATCGTGATCAAAATTGATTCTTACTATCCATAAACAAACTTCAGAACAGTGACTGTCTGCAAAGCAATATAAGTAACATGGACTATATATAACAATATACTGTATATACGAACTGATACAGCCTATGTATTATAAAGAGGTCTGACTAACAGCATAAGTTAAGTATCACAGTCTATGGTATACATTACCTGATTATGGGGATATCCTCCTTGGTGTTAATAAAAAAAAATCATAAAAGTAACCAGTTACATTTCCTTAACTTTACTTAATCATTTGTGTCAGATGCAGAAAAAAACAAAAATTAAAATGTTTTATATTTCTCCTTCACAATTATCTTGAAAATGAAAATGGAAAATATCCTGGTTGATGGAGAAACGCTGTGTGTTGTGTGGTGTCATGGTGTCAGGTGTTTATGGAACTGGTGTGTACTGAATCAGAGTTTAACCAAACCCCCCCACCATACTGCTTATGACAGATAAACAATTTCACAAACTTTTTAGTCCCAGACTAAAACAACTAATGTCATGCTTTGTCTTTCAAAGTTGAAAATATCACCAGTGCACCAGTCTAACAAGAACATCACTGACATATAATAAAAAAACTGTTTTCAAATTAAAATAATTAAATAAAAATTATTGTTTTAAAATAAATTACTTGCTGAGACAGAAATACCATGCTTGAGAACAATGTGTGTTTGCAGGAAATCACCAAAAATAGGACAAATTAATATTTATGTATTATGTATACATTCAAGCATGCATACATACATACATACATACATACATGTATGCATATTTCAAATAAGAGAAATATAACATATTATAACTAAAACAAATCACAAATGTTTTAAATTAATTTTTTAATTTTTTATGAAAAATGTATACATAGAGTGAAATATTTTAAAAAATAAACAAATTTATAAATAAATATGAAAACCATATATATAACATATGTACAAACTTACATATGAAAAAGCAAAACAAAAAAATTGTTTTTAAATTTAACACAAAAATAACAGCAGCCTGTTTTACATTTGTTAATTTAACTGAAGTTAGGACTTTGTATCCAACAACCACCATCAGCCATAATGTGATTCTTTAAACACCAAAATAATATAAGATGAGAAAATTGATTAGAAATAAACCAGTAATATAATTGCTATGAAATTCTAGTATTAACAACAACAAAATTACTATTTAAACTGTTATTAGCTGTCTTCAAGCCATTCTCTGATCATTTCATAATTGTGTGAAAATCAAATGATGCATGTTTTTATTACTTATCACAAACACATTCTACATTAACTATACATTATAAATCAATACAATAATTTTAATATTAAAGTTTTAGATACAGAAAGTTACTTTTAAATGAATATAGCATTACATTTGTTTAATAAACACTGCATTACTTTTGTGTTCAGTACATTTAAATTTTATCACTTAAGTTGAATTGCAAATAATATTTAAAAAATTAAAAACTGAAATCATCGACCATTTTAGTATTAAACTAGTATTGTACCGATTATACTAATGAATTTCATTTATATTTAATAACTGTTTAGTTTAAATTTCTAGTACTGTATAGAGAATAAGAGACATGTTCACATGTAGAAATTATTTTTCTCTTTGACACAGGTTTTTTTGTCACAGTATTCAATTAGTTTTCAGTTTAGTAATTCACTGTACATACTCAGTTTATGAAGAAATGAGCTAGCACTTCAGTCACAGAAGACTCTGGACAGGTCAGTTTATACCAGTGGCGTGCAGCGGTCTGGTGATGCCTGGGGCCAACTAATTGATTGTATGCCCCAAAGACTGAAATGTAAGGCCTGATACTGAGAAATATGAGAAAGCAAGATATTTTGAATATGTAAACATAGATGAAACATAAAATAAACACTTTATTCAGTTTAAATATAAATCAACCAAATATATTAAATTCTTTTCTCTGATTGGATGCCATGCCCCCACTTGGATGCATGGAGCCACCGTCCATCGCCCCCACCCCACCCCCACCCCACCATTCTGCATGCCACTAGTTTACACATTATGTTTATAACATTTTTTTTTTTTTTTTTTTTATCATAACACTTGAAGCCGATGCAAAACTTATTAACTGCAGTGTATTGTTTTTCATGGTGTGGTTACAGAGCATGAAAAAAAAAAGAGAAAAAAAAATGCTCTTTCATTCAGTATTCATGTTATTCGAATTTCAAAATTTGTAATTGTCATGCATTGTCTGTAACAGTGGTGGAACAATCACAGTGACATCGTCAAAAATAAATTTTCAGCTGAAACATGATAGATATATCACCTACCAATTATTTCATAAAGTCAAACTGCCAAGCAGAGTAATCCTTTCAGAACTAACTACTCGCTAACCAAAATATATATTATATCATATTTTAGTACTGCTATCTTTCCTCCGAGTTTCACTTGCATCCGCCAGAATCAGACCGCAATTGACGAATGTGGTGAAACTTGGGGAAAAGATTGCGGTACTGATGGGTATTTAAAGCTACAGTGCTCGTAATGATTTATGGCGTTGGTTTTTTGTTGTTGTTTATTAGTTGTTGTTTTGTGTGTATGTGTGTGTGTTTGGAGAGAGAGAGAGATGTATACATTTGTTTTGTTTATTCTTCCTCTTTTTTTTCTTTTTTTTAAATATTAAACAAAACCAATAAGCATTATAACAAATTCATGGCAATTTCATGAAAAATGTAATTTTTAACTTTACATAACTGCCATTTAGAAAATGTGTATAATATATTATTTCTTGTAACAAAGATGTCCAGATGTCATTGAGGCGGGAGAAAATGTTTTACAAACTTCTTATTTATAACTAGTAGATAAAAACAGCTACAATTATTGTGAAATGCAGTACAATTCAACTGTATAATCTTCCACATTATTTATAACAAGGAAATTCATACTAATGATCAGAAATGAATTGGAAGTTAAGTTCATATCGTCCATTGTTATGGAACATAGCACTTCTATCGTTGTTTTTAAAACAACAAAATATTTTTATAAAAATCCAAGCTGACTATCAATATTCAATATTCTGCTAGGATATTATGTACAAGCGTGTAAGTGAACGTAAAAACTGTGTTTATGTTAGACATGATAAAAGTCATTCATTCAGAATTGGAAATAAATAAAAGTATTAGCTCTTCAAATTAAAAATAATGGAATTAATAAATAAAAAAAAAGAATACATTAATTACATTAAGGAAATACGATTATATTATAAATTTATGAACAAATGATAATAATGGGTTTTGAATACTGAAGGCAGAGATTTGAAAATCCTGCCCTTGTCTTTGATCAAGCGATGTCACCAATGAGAAGCATACCATTTCACTTGCACCTTTCATTGGTTTAAATGGCTGTTTTATCTTAATTTTTTGTCAAGTAGAAATAAAGGTAACATAAATGAATAAATTATTCTTTTCTATTTAAACATGGTGAGTTTATTTCGAAAGCCAATTTCCAGCCATACATCATTTTATGTAGTACATTAGTGGCTGTATTGTAGGCAGACGTAAAAACCGTGTGTGAGAAATCATGGAGTTTCTGTTTGATTCTACGATTACTATGAATTATCAACTGAATGTAATATGTCGGTCAAGTTATGCTCAGCTACAGAATATTGGTAGAATCAGGCAGTCACTGACCAGTTGATGCCACAAAAACACTGGTGAATGAACTTGTGATGTCAGACTGGAATATTGCAATGGCTACTATACAGTATGCCTAACCCCTTGATATATTTATATATATCCTCATCCTCGTCATTTTTTGTACAGACTCACTTCTATCTCTCCAAACTTTACAGCACAGAAGCTGGATCATACCTTTATTGGGATGGTGACAGGAAAGATGGACTTTTTAAATATTACCAATAAGAACATTATTTTCTGTTATGACATACTGGCATAAGGGGTGATGAAAGGCAGATTCTGCTGCTAAGGCTGCTTTGGATCTGTCACATGCTAAGGTTGGTGTACCTGATATTGATTTTAAGCATCATATCAGTCAGTATATTGTTTCCACTTGGCAAAATAACTTGGTGCTGACACAAACAAATCTCATTCTATTAAGCCAGCACTGGGACATTGGCAGAACTCTTACAGGCAGTGCAGAAAGGATGAATATGTCTTGTGTCGTGCACACTTGACTCATTCATGTCTCTTAAAGAAAGATCCTCCACCTCAGTGTGAGCACTTTCAGTGTACTTTGACAGTTCACCACATTTTACTGGAATGCAGTCATTCTAATGAGACATGAATATATTTGATAAATGTGGTAAATTGTTTAGATACCGCTCAAATCTTTTACTAAATTTCTAAAAGAAAATTTCTTTTATAGCAAATTTTAAATTTCAATCAAATGTGATATTTATATTTTACCCAGCTGTTTATACTGCGTTTTATAAACTTTTGATATTTTTACATTATTTTACTCCCAACAGCAAATCTGTTTTTTTTGTGCTGGGGTTCATTATTGCATTTGTTATGTGGTTGGAGTTATTCCCCTTTGATCATAACCATTAATTTTCTAGGGGTTTTGGGGTTTTTTTTCCCTGGAGTCACATTCATTACCAGTGATGCCAAGTGGTGGTAGATAGCAGTGACAAGGGATTTAAACACAAACAGAAGAAATAAACAACCACAATAAAAACAACAAACATATACATGACACACAATTAATACAATATACAGGAGAAGGCAAACAAAATGTCACACCTCACGAAACATACCATATCATAGAAAACACGAAACAACACATAACAAAAACGTAGACAATATACAAACTACACACACAAGACATGCATACAAGTCCAACACAGGCACTAAACATACCATATACCTAAAACTCAACATATAACAGCACACTAGCCATCAGTGTGTGATGGTGAGTACTCTGTGTACTGTTGTGTGCTGTGTAGATGACACATGTTGTGTTTGGTGCATGTGTTTGATACACAACACAGTAGAAACTACAGACATATCAGAGACAACACATCAAACACTATTTAATAAACAGCATAAATAAAAAACATACACAGATACAACAAAGCAAATATACAAGACAGACATTTGAAACACCATACAGGACAAAGCAAACAAAACAAAACACCACCTAACATATCGGGCTGGACACAAACCCAAACATGCAACAACAACAACAAACACATACAAGATATTCATGCAACTATATCAAACATACAAAAAACATACTTGCAACAACAACAGATATATACAAAACACACTAAAACATACTGAAGACACAGGTTAGACCCCGTGCAGCACAAGTCACATAAAACACAGACATGCACACCACACCAGACCACAAAAATTAAACAGATAGCCCACACCCAAGAACAGAGACATTGAGATGACAGGAGACACAAAACAGACAAACCTTCAGTACTTAATACAAACTAACTAATGGATGATACAAAGAAAATGAAAGAAAAATTAAAATTAAATAATAATAATAATAACAAAATCAAATAAATAGTTTCATGTTTTAGAAAGTAACAATAAAGTGAAATTAATACCTTTATAAATAGCAGTGGTGTTTGAAATTAATGTCCATGAGGTTTTTTTCACTTTATTATTAGAATTGTATGTTATATGATGATCTAATATTATAATCAAATTATTTTATATGTTTTTCATGGATTCAAAACACACACCACAAAGACAAGCCTGTGTGTGTGTGTGTGTGTGTGTGTGTGTGTGTTTGTTTCAGTTATTTATTTTATTTTATCTCCCATCCACTGGTGATACAGCATTATGTACATACATACATGTATATAGTTAGCTGGGATGTGAGTTGAATTTGTTTTATCACAAGTCAGGTTACTGACTGGATGTAGTATCCCGGACGTAATGGTGGAACAGCTATATAGATACCACATGAAGTTATCAAAGATTCAGATACTGTACAATTACTGAATATCCTTAGACTTTTGACTGGAATTTGTTGATCACTATGTAATAGAAATGTTTGTTTGAACACGCAGAAAGCAGGGTGTTGATTTTTATTTATTTATTTATTTATTTTAAATTCTATTGTAATTATTTAAACTGAGATGGAAGCTTTTCTGTTATTTGTTACTTACATTTTCTTTTCTTTTTTTTCTTAAAATTGATTTTAATTTTTTTTTTTTAAAAAGGTATTCGAAGCCCAAATAGATAATCAAATTTAAATTAGTATTATTATTGTTAGTAATAAGATGTTCTTTGCCTTTTTTTTGTTGAAATTTACACTTATTTTATTATAGAATTACATTTAATCTTACAAAAAGAAAATGAAAATGTTATGTTTTATATACATATGAGTGTGTTATTATGGCAGTATATTTCAAAGGCAGTAGAAACATATTGCCAGATGAGTTTGAAAAATGAAGTCATAAAAACAAAAAAATCTGTTCAGTATGATTACATTAAAAAATATAAAAATAATATTTAAATATACATGAAAAATACTTCAGTAACATTATATTTATATTAATTTAATTTAATATGTGTGTGAGCTTTTTTAAAAATATTAATTAACTATGAATAATTACAATAAATAACATCTGATTACTTAAAACTGTTTTTATATTTTTAGGCTGCGAAGGTAAAATATGTTGCTTTGCGTCACACCTGACAATCTTCTCAGCTTTGCAGCTTGTATTCTGGGATCAATGTAAAATAAGTAACTTACAATGGATTATATCAATCATCTTACAGTAAGAAATATTAAATTATGTAAATATCAATTTATGTATTTTTACATCATATATTATAAATAATCTTTTTAACTTTAAATATGGTATATTTTTGTATTATTATTCTTTAAAATGTTATTCTCATATTCTTTTAATGATTAACAAAAAGTTTAAAATAAAATAGAAAAAAATAAAAATAAACTTAAAATAAATAATAATAGTAAAACATAATATAAATAAATATAATAAATAAACTACATATAATAACAAATAATAATAATGATAAATAAATAAAATAAACAATTGCAATAACTAGTACCAACTCGATTCTTTCTTCTTTAGACAGAGCCATCATTCGATCTGGGTAAGAAAAATAACATAAATAAATGACATAGTAAAATTCCCCCATGTACCCAGATTTTGTGGACACCCTGTACAATAATAATGAAAACAATAAATAAATATTAATAAAAAGAATGTTGTCTTTATATGTCTAAAACAAGTGTAATAAGTGATGTTAACAGTAGCAATGGTAGTAGTAATAGTAGTATCAGTAGTAGAAGAGCAGTAGAGATTGCGAGACTGATTTTTTTTTTTCTTCTTCATATTCCTTACAAGGTTTACATCAGCACAGATTATATCGTGCAAGTCCCTTTATATTTCTAATTAAACCTGAACTTCTCTTATTAAATAAGATATTAATTTGACTGCAATTGATAATATATCAATGAAACAGACTCCGTATTTGTCATGTACTCTTCAGGTTGAATATAATCTAGTTTAAATTGTAGAGCACAACAACAACAATAAAAATTAACATTTTATTCTGGTACTTTTTAATCTGATGCTTCCTATATATTTTTGACTCTCTACTCGTATTTAAACTAAAACAAGAAATACATCTTACACTTGTTCTGAGACAGGATATAAAAAGTACTCCTTATTTTTACTAGGCCATGTAATGTTATCAATTATTCTTAATATGGTTATTACATGGATGTTAAAATTACATTAATTATAAAATTGTCGGTTATGTTATAGGAAAAGCCCCAATGATAATAATAATAAATAATAATAAATAATTTTTTTCTAAATTAATTTCCAGTTGGTTTTTTTTTTTTTCTTTTTTTTTAATGCAGAAAAAAGTATCTGTAATAATCTATATTTCTTTACAGAATCGAAATTATTTTGATAACGCAATGTAAATGTAAAACGGTAAACAGCAGTAGTCTTACTATGAAAGTCCGTAATTTCCGCTCAGTTTTACTTTATTCATATGAACAGCATCACTGGTAGTAAACAGAAATGTAACTCCCGCTCAATCTCAGTTTATTCATATAAACAGGACCGCTGGTTGTAAACACAAACCGTAAATTCATCCAGTAGTGTCAAATTATCTTCAGAAAACTATTATATTTAAGTAATTAATTATCAGATTATGAATATAAATTGTTACGATTCCACATGCGGGAAATAAATATCAGTTTCATCTCTCTCATTCTCGCCGTCTCCTGCTAATCTGTATATAATTTGTAATAAAATATAATAGCACTGCCCCACGAACGCTATCTAAAATAAATAAATTGAATAAGTACATATAAAATAAAATAAAATAAAAATTGCATTCGTTGAAACCGAGCCATATAGACGCAGTGACTTTTTTTTTGTTTGTTTTCTTCTTTTTTTTAAAACAATTATAGGTTGATGATGATAATTAACTTTACTTCTACTTGGTGTCTAATCAGGTTGAATTCGAGTAGTTACACAACAGCTTATATGATTTTAGGTGCTGCGGCGATCTCAAACTTTTTTCCCCTAGGAGAAATCAATTAGCAATTAAATAATATATATATAATAGAAATATATTCTGTAGAAATATATAATGTTAATATTCCAGGCAAAACAGTGCTGCTGTATTAAAATTACCGCCATATAAATAAAGAAAGTATCCCATTATTTTTTAACAATCTAAATTTGTCATATAAATCTGAGATCTTATCAGAAAGAAAAAAAGCGTAACTTTTTCTTTCTTTCTGTTTTTTTCCTTGTCGAGTTCATTTCATACAAATAAACTGAGACTTGCCAAAGCTTGCAGGGCCTGACAAAAAGGAAATATTTCATTACGATATTAACGTATTATTTTAATAGGATGAATAATTTTCTGCAGATTTCCATAAGGCAAGGTTAATATCACCTCTCAACCGCCGTAAAATACAATGAAAAGTATTTGGATAACTTTGAAATATTCTCTTTTCTCTAATTAACAATGCTACAGTTATTCACGTGTAATTCTATTAATTACAGCATAAATTAAACTGATAACTTCATACAAATATTTTTCTCTGCCACATAAAGCTTACTCAAATAATGACAAATGTGTGGAAAATAAAAAAAGCTGATATTAACACTTATCACGTTACTGTTTTAATTGTTTAAAAAATTATTTAATTATGTGTTGTAATCAGTAGCTTAAGTTAAAATTATCTTTAAACATTTGCTAATGAATAATGAAGTATTCTTTATTAACTTATGCAAATCACAATGGCAGAACAGCTTGTAGATATGCATATTTGGTCTATTTGGCATTATTTCTTCTGCTGATGTCACTTTCTTTATTTGCTTTTGTCTTCATTTCAGTGTGACAAACACAATTTTGTGCACTGGCTATTTCCTCTGCATGGTGATCTCATAGAATGAGTCATGTTCTGATGATCATGTGTCTCAGAGAAAATTTTAAATATAATTTAACAAACACAGTGATTAATACACAGAATTAATCTAAACATGTATCTTTTTTTTTAAATGAAAATTTATATAAGATGCTAAAACGATTATACAAAAACCAGCATTACTTTTAGAAAAAGAATTATTAAAATTAAAGACAATGATCTATTTTAATTATAAACTGATATAAAACACAACTGATGCAGAGGTTTTTGTTTTTCATTTTAATAATGTAACTGAAATTCTTTGATATTATTATCATGACCTCTATTACTAATATTATTATTGTGAACTTTTAAACTACTTCAAAGGACAAGACAACACAGATACTAAAAATGGCATAACTCTTTTTTATTTTTATTTAACACAATTTACTGTGATAGTGTGTATATTCTGAGCTTTTTAAAATCATTGTTTAGTCATTGTTGTCACTGCTTTTTCACTGATTTATTTCAGTACTGCTCTTGCTTTACATGACATATATTTTAATATCCTTGTTTGTGTTGTAAGTGCCTCCAGCTATTCAGTGGCTTTATGATCAGCTCAGAATCATGAACATTAGAAAAAAAAATGTATTAGTAATTTTGAATCTTTTCTAGTCAGGATTTATTGTTATTAATGTAATTAAAAACTAGAGCATAACACATGTATATACCTCACACAAAAAATAGAATAACTGATTCTAAATATCTTTTCTTGGAAATTAAATAAAAATATTTTTCTGTTGGAAGTTATGGAATTATAATCAATGTTAATGGAGACAAAATTCCATAAACCTGAGCAGTAATATTTTTTTTAAATGATCTAACTTCTAAGACAACAGTGCAAGATATAAATAAGCAATAACATTTAATTTTTTATGTTTAATAAAAACATTTAAAAAGTAAATTTGATATTAGTATTGCAAGAGTTTTGTTGGATGAAAAAAATCTTATCATCTTAAAAGCTACATTATAGGTAATATGCAGCAGTTATAAAACGAGTGGTATAATAATAGTGCAATGGTGCAGTTTAACCAACAACATGACATGTAACAATCTTCTGTAAATGCTTCTCAAATTAGAGAAACTTTTAAGCATTTATGAGCTCTTTATACATGTATGTAGGTGCATGTGGCAAAAATTCTGCTTTACAGATTTGTACATTTGTTGTTTTTAACCACACATTTTTACCAATGTATTCCAGTGATATCCAATGTTATTTTTCAATAAAACAAAACTTCTATAATATATTAATGTTAAGTTTTAAAACCCTGTTCGTAATTTGTTATTTATGTGCAAGTATACAATTAAACTAAATAGAGGCTTTTACAAAATTAAGTGATACTTTCTAAATTTAAACTGTATATTTATAATTAAACTGGTGTCAACATAAATGATTTTAATATATATATATATATATATATATATATGTGAACCTGTATTAAATGGTGATTTATTCAGATTATTATTGTTTTAACGAAATATAACCTTTAAAACACCACAGAATTATATGTATATTTTGTTAATATATTTTATCAGGTAAATGTGCAGTTTATTGATTTTATGATGCCATAAATAAAATGCTGACCTAACTCTCTAGATTCAAAAAACTATTTTAAAAATTAAGCTGCAATATATATATATATAAACAAGAATATTTAATATGTTATTAAGAAAACATTAACGATGTATGTACTTCAGAAGTTTTCTTGCATGAAAATATGTTATCACAGACAGGTAGATATAACAATACCAAAGTGTAATTCAGCCAAAAATATATTATCTTCTTCGTTAACTGAACAGCTACATGATAGAAATTTATTTCATTTAATATATTTCAGAAGTTTCATTGTCATGGAAATCAATCCCTAGGTGAGGGTTTTTTCACATATTTGTGAAAGTTTTCATTATGTGAAACATATTTGTATAAATTCTTTGTGTTTACAGTACACGTTACATTGCCCTTCAGTAAACAGTGTCGAAGTAAAAAATTATAGTACTTTTCTCATTTTTCACTGAGTGCAAAGGTTAGTCTTGACACTAGCGGTGTCACACACCCATTATTGTTGCTGCTGTTCATGTTGTTATTATTATTAGTAACTTCAAAAATCCATATCATACAGATATATCACAAACATAACATTAGTACCTTTTTTCTTTTTTTTTTTTTTTCTTTTTTTTTTTTTTTTTAGTACACTGGCATTTAATATAAATAATTTTGTTCATTTTACACTTTTCAGAAATGTTTTTATTGCTTCATTAAATGTCGTACAAGTGTAACTAATGAACTTTATCATTAAACAAATACAAGGAATAAAATTTTTAAATGTGTAAACTCCTAATGTTTTTTGGTTTGTTTTTTGGAAGTCCAAGCCCAATTGGAATAACATCACAACCAGTCTGCTGTCTGTTCTTCAGATATGCCAATAATAATAATAATAATAATAATTTTTTTTTTTTTTTTTTTTAAATAAAGTAAAACAAAAATTATATATATACCATGCTAAAATTAGTGTACACATCAAGTAGTGTCCTATTTATTACAGTAGTTCAAACCTGAGCGACATCTTGAACTACTCAAAAAATTTTGTTTGACACATATTTGTTTCCCCACAGCTGTATTTCACAAACCCTTATCGTCCTGTGGACGACTTCTTTGACACAGCTGCTCTGAGAGACATTGTCTGTTCTCTGTTCAGATCATCCAACACTAGTAGTCTCTGGGGACACATTTCAAACTGTCGTCATCAACATTTACAATCACTCCCAGCAGGTTTCTGCGGTCACCAGGAAATGCCACATTGTCTACTTCTCCGGTGGTCAACTAAACACAACTGCATTTGATCATCTGCTCAGCTTGCTGCAGTATTTGCATTAAATTTATAAAACATTGGGATTTATGTGATAGCAGTGCCACGAGGTCATCTTCTGACTGGAGTTAGCCAAGGACTTTATGAGGTGGTGAAGATGATGTCAGTCCAACACATGTCTCCATCCGAAAGAGAGCTGAATATGTTAATTGTTTGATGCCAGCACTGTAGCTTGACTGCTTCCTGAATTGAACAAACTTAATATCTGCACTCCAGTCCCTTGTATCTTTCTCACTCATCCAAGCTACTAACATGTCTTTAATGTCTGACTTTGCCCACAATTCCATCAGTTCCTACAACAGGTGTATACTCAGATCTGTTGTCATGCATGGAAATAAGAGGCCTGAGAATACAGAACTTGGTCAAATGGTCCTGATAAACCATAATCCACTTGTACTTTCCACTGGGTAAGGATTTCATGTCTACAAGATCCAATTGGCCACACTGATCAGAACAGGTTGGACTACCACTCCTTTGTTGGCCACTTGTGTTTCTGTTGACAGTCCATGCATACTGATTTGAACAATTTGATAGCTTCATGTGTCAAATTCACATACTTTTTGGACAGTTCTTTCAGTATCTGATCTTGTCCACTGTTGAAATGTGTGTGTGCTTGATTACATCAAAGGTGTCTTCAGTGGAAATATAGTACTGAGGTATGTAATCTTCTGTTTGGTGCTTTTTGGTCAGTTTCTGCACGTCTCCACACTGAAGAATTTCAAATGAGGTAGTACTCGTAGGTTTTCTTCCTTGGGTCCACAGAGATCTTTAGCTGGCCCATAATCAAGAAGTACTCTTCCTTTGGAATGTACACTGTTTAACACACTTCATACTTCTTAAACAGTTCTCTCTGAAATTGATCTTCTACAGCAACCTCAATGGTGGACATATAAGTGATCTGAATGTGATCTTGAAACCTTGAAAAAAATTAACGTGCTAATCAGAGCAAGCTGTTGTGAAGCAGGTCAGCAGGCATGTCCGTCGCAGAAAAGAGTTTTGGGTAAGGAAAGAGAATGGGTTCTGGTTACGATTGCAAGATACAAGGCAGTGTCCAGCATATCGGATTGTAACAAATCGGTTGCGATGTTTCATTGATGTTTTCCACTCCTTGTTGTTTCCAGCACTTGTCTTGCTCGCTGAATGTCTCATATTCGTCACCGGGTCCATGTTGGTTGCGTCCTGTTTGTTTGTTCTGTTCTCGGCTGCTGCTGATGTTTCCTTGTTCTTTTTGACTGCTTCCCTCTGGTCCAACAATTCCAAACTTTTTTTTTTTTTCCCCGATGGTCTTTTTATTGATTTAAAAGATGCTATAAACACCTGCAACTAAGAAGAATAAGAACATGAATGTAGTTAACTTATTTACATTTATTATGTTAACCGGGTTAGTATGGTCTGAAAATAAGTACGTATATTTTTGTTTTTAATTATTAATTTAATTGGCTATTCAAATTGATCCGTCAGCCAATCCATCCATAGATCCATCAGCTGTTCAACCAACCAATCTGTAAGTCAGTAAATTCCTTCAATTGTTGTTTGTTTTTGTGCCAAAAAAAAGAAGAAAAGAAATTCAAACTTTCAACTTGAAGAGTCTAAAGTTTGTGTTTTGTGTTCAGAATGTATGTTGCTACTGCAGCAAGGACTAACTCTCTTTCTTTCGTGTTTGGTGCCAATATGTTTTGGAGTGTGAATTCGATTTTTAGTTCCTCCAATGTGTTGCATATTGCTCGTCTTTCCTTGGCGAAATTTTGACAGTAAAACAAGTAGTGTTTCATGGTTTCAGAGAGTCCACAGCTGCAGCTGGGTGATGTGGTGTTGTGATACTTGTATTGGATTGGATACAAGTTGGTCGAGTAACCAATTCTGACTTTGGTGAGATTGTTGCTGTGTAGTTTGTTGGCGAATGTGATTTTGGGTGTTTTGGTGAGTGGTTTGATGTTCAACAGGCATTTGTTTTTGGTGTTGTTCCATTCGTTTTGCCATTGTTTTTGTCATAATGTTTGGCTGCGATGGAAAGAATTTCGTTTGTTCCGTAGTGTATATCAGTGCAGATGTCTTTGGCTTTAATGCTGAGCGACTCTTTGGTGTAATGGTCGGTAAGTTCATTGCCGATGATGCTGACATGTGCTGGGAGCCACTTGATGATTAGTTGTTTCTTGTTGATTTGTATGTCCTTGTGTAGGTGTTGTATTCTGCTGAGTAGGTCTGGTCTGCTGGAATGTCCAGATTGTATGGAGGTGAAGGAACTTAGGCTGTCCGAGAATATGACTGTGTGTTTGTTGTTGTTGTGTTTCACCCATAGTATGGCTCTGATGATGGCGACCAATTTGGCCATGTATACCAAAAGGTGATTTCTGATTCAGCTGAATTGTATGCATATGGGTTTGTTTGTGTGATCTTGGGCTATGAAGGCGAATCCTACTCTCCCGTTGTCTGGGTTTTTGGATCCCTCGATGTAGATGTGCGTGTGTTGTAGTGACCTAGCCATGTTTCTTGTATGCATATTACATCTGGTGTGTTTCGAGTGGAGGCCAGGAAGTGTACGAGTTTGTTTCCGTGGCCTGCTGAGTGGAGGCCTTTAGCGTTGCACTGAAGAATGGAGAGGCCTGTGTTATTGTGTGCTTGGTGTGAAGAGTATGTAAATGGTTGGTACTGTTTGGTGTTTTCTTTGTTCACTGTTGTTTTGTGTTTGTGGAATTTCTCTTGTCTGTATGTAATTTAAGTCTTTTGTTGTCTGTGGAGATCTTGAATCCCAAGCTGTTTTCGATTATTTGAGCTACCATGTGCTCCAAATTGGAGTTGTCAGTGATGTTTCCTTGGTTGGTTCTAATGTTTTGTAGTTCGATGAGGAGGCAGACAATAATTTTGTGTATTTCTGCAATTCTGACCTCCTTGTCCAGATTGTCTTTTGGTTTGTTGTTGTGGTGGTCGATTTTTTCAGTGATAGTTTTGGGTTTTTCTTCGATTTTTGGGGCTTTTTTTGTTAACGTTTCGTAAAATTTTGTATCTCTTCTGCTATGTTCGAAGCTGTTGCTCACTGTTATTTTTGATGGGTACATTTTGCAATGTGATGAGTGTGGACCCTGAATGTGATCAGGAACTGTATTTTATATCACCGATCAATGAAGCCAGAGCCCAACCCTAATTGGATGTGTTTTTAAGGATTAAACATGTCCTTGAAATTTGAATAGTAAACTGAAGACTGTCTGTACTGAAATCATTGGTCTTTGATGTAACAATAACACTACCACTAATCCCTACTGTGTAACTGGTCTTTGAATGTAAGAATAACACAACAATAAGGCAACATATGCACTGAAGAACAGTGTAAATAATATGTCTTTAAATTACATTTCTCTATTGTCATAGTTTGATACATATGTAACTAGTGTGCTGTTTTATATTAGTGAGATATGGGGTTTTCAAAAAGCATATGTTATTGAGAAAATTCACTTAGATTTTTGTAAAAATTGTATTTTATGTTATAGAAAGATAATTGGTTGACTTTTATTAGGAAAACTTTATATGAATTGGGATTGGGATATATATGGATAGAGCAAGAACAGATCCATGAAAATATAAAAAATTATTTGTGCATAATTAATCAAATAATATGTGACCAAGCAAGGCAGAAGCTTTCAATTCAGCTAAATACATCTGTAAAATGAGACAATTTATATAAGTACATTACAGATGGTGTAACAATTCAGTTTTATTTAGTTTAATTTATACCAATGATTTATAAAATATACTTAACAAAAGTGAGGCTATCTGTACATCAGTTGGCAGTTTGGATTGGGAGATACAGGAATGCTGAGAGAACAGAAAAAAATATTTATGTTATGTAAGATTGAAGATGAGACTGAAAATAAAAAAATCACTGTGTAATTTAGGAGAATATTTGTATAAAGCATTTCAATTTAGAAAAGTTTTGATTAGTTAGATATAATTTATGTTCTGTATTATTTGTATTCTCCAAAGGTTTTTTCTTTTTTATCATACTGTCATTATTTGTACTTATTATTGACATTGTATATCAATAAAGCTTATAATAATAAGAATTGAACTGAATGACTAATCCTTACAATGAACAGATGTAAGCAAAGCATTAAACCCATGACTGCCTGAATTGCTATCAGGCAGAATGTCAAACAACACTAACCCAAAAAAAGTCATTTGGCCTAATTCCTGGAAATTTTAGTCATTAGGCGAAACACATGATGGTCTTTGGGCATTAGGCTAAATGCCTAAATATTTCAGGCATTATGCCAAATGACTGCTTTCACATATTGACTGTAACACACACACATTTATATATTTGTGGGGGTTTGAAAATAATGTAAATATTTGAACAAGAATAAGCATATCTCTATTTAGATTTTGAGAATTAAATGTACTTTTTGTAGCCAGTATTGTTCTTTCATGTACAATTCTTATGCAGTAATGTACAAGAACAATTAATTTTCAACAACAGCTACTCGTGACATTTTTGTTATTATAACCCAAGAGTTTTATTACTAACAAACAATAGCTGTTACATTGTTTGTTGCTTAAAACACAGCATTGTGTATTACAGTAATATCATAGGGTCTTCTCGATCACTAACATGTCTAATAGTTTATACTACAGAACACATTTATTTTATTGGTAAATAAACATTAAAAAAAAAAATTAATAATTAAATATTAATTAGTTCTTATTCATCACAATTCTCAACATTTGTTTTGCATTAATAAATAAGAACCTATAATGAATTAAGATTTGCAAAGAAAAAAGTAATAAAGGAGAATGACAGAATATTTTATCACTGGTATTTTTGTAACAAAATTATCACAGTTTAATGAAGACAGACAAAACTGTAAAATGACATAAAATACCATTCAGTTATTTTTCAGAAATTTTAATAATTTTTAATAATAAGCAAAAGCATATTCTTCAGTATATAGTATTAACACATGGTAATAACAAAGAACTATAGAAGAAAAAAAAAATTATATACTGAATAAAATTTGTCAGGGATTGTATTTTTGCAGTTACTGAAATAAAATAATGATGAATAATAAATTTTGATTCTCAGAACAGTCTTGCTTGTAATGTCAATGATTCATATCTGATGAATATATTGTTAAAAACATGAAAAATATTTCATGATCCCTTGCTTTTTTGTTCAATATATTTAATTGTATTTAATAATAATAATAATAATAATAATAATAATAATAATAATAACTTAATTACATTAATTATAGGCCAATTTTATGGGCTGACTTTTCTTTCATCTAACTAAACTTTCTTAATTTTTTCTATTTATTTATTTATTTATTTATTTATTTATTTGTTCATATAACTGTATTTTAGATTTGATCAGTGATTTGTTTTGTGTTTGTGTGGTTGACATGTTGACCCAGCCTTGTCACCATTGGTCTTTCTCCTGTTGCTATTGTTGGTGATACATTTTGTAACACTTTTAAACTCATTACAGGTACATTCCCACCAATTTGTCATCATTGTACATCGTTATCTGTTGATTTGTGTGTGGATTTTTTTCAATTCTTTACTTTTTTCCTTCTTTTTTTTATTTCTGCTTAGTTTTTCCTTATTTTTGTACTATCTCATTGTAATGTGAAAATTATTCAGAATAATAATGTGAAAATAAAAAGAAAAATAATTTTGTGTTCTGTTGTCTTTTCAGTAAGATAGATCGAGGAATCGATGCTTAACAACACTGTAAAAAAATTTAGCAGTTAACTTTTATGTGTCATTTGAACATTTCTTGTATGATTTGAATATAATGGAAACTACAATCATGTACCAAGTAAGCTGTCAGTTACATAAAGGTGGCACTGTATGGAACAAAAAGTAGCCCAAAGCAGGCACTAATAAGGATGATCTGTACTACACTTTAACTTTGAAGAATACAAGAACCATTGTTACAATATACAGACAACAAGAATGGTAAAAAAAAAAAAAAAAAAAATCTTTAATAAGTTGTATGAGCGTTTCTAATGCACAGCATGTCTTAAATAACAATGATTTTCTGTTTATTTATTTAATTTTTCGTCAGTAATCTACATATTTAAAACTACTCAGTCGTAACGTACCATCCTCATTCCTCCTCCCTCTAAACAAACAAAATAAATAAATAGATAAATTAATGAAAATCTGGCTAAAATGACTAACTTACACTTTCTGAAAACGTAGACTTACATGAATATTAATCAGTGTCATGTGGGGTAATTGTCTAGGTCATTAGTCATGAGGCAAAGATTTGTACATTTGTGCTTACCAACGATATAAATCATTCCCCACTTAATACGTGCAAAGCCTTCCATGGATACTTCGTTAAGTGTCACCTGACAGCCCACTTGACCACACCTACGTCAACACACGTCTGCGATAACAGTACAAGACGCATCATTCTCTTCCTTTTCTCTCGCAGGTAAGTCGTGACATTCTGCTGTCAGTCTCTTATTTGTAGAAAGACACTGTTTAGAGGCTACAAATTAAACGTATATATTTAAACATAAAACACCTCATATGATCCGAGGTTGGTATAAAGTTAGTAGCAATAAATTAAAATGCTTGCAGTCATTCGATGTGTAAAAATTGCCAGGCATTTCACAGCTGAATATTGACAACATAAATTTTATAAATAAAACAATTCTAAAGTTTTAAATTTACGAAACGATAGAAGTTACTGCATTTTTTTTTTTTTTTTTTTTGTTGTTTTGTTATTTTTCTCGGTTTTTATGGCAGCTCCCGAAAATTTTATGTTCAAGTTAATATTACTGTTTTAAAATTTAGCTCTTAAAATAAAACCTGACGAATACGATCAGACTTAGTATTATGGTTAATTTTGTTTTATATTTACATTAGTTTCTGCCTCTGTTATTTTAAATGGTTCCTTAAAGTGTAAACCATTCTATTGTTGTTGTTGTTGTTGTTGTTATTATTATATCATTATTTTGAGTTAAATACACATTTTTTACAGACTTTTTTTTGTTTTTGTTTTTTTTGTTGTTGTATTAGAGAAAAGCCCAGCATTCATACGTACTTGTTCATATAACATGAAATGTTCAATAAAAATAGAGGCTGGTTTAACATGTTAAAAATTTTCATAATGGGTACTTTTCTAACCTATTAAAATGGTTATAAATTTTTTTTATTTAATCTCAAATTTTTTTTTTACACACTTTTACTTATTTTAAAGTTTTAAAGTTTTTTACACACACACACACACACACATATATATTTTTAACCCTAATTGTCTATTTTAGCCTACATTCCATTTGAGACATGGCATACCACTCCAACAAAATTGTAAGTATCAGAGTATTTGAATTGCTTTTGAAAGTTTAATTTTATCAGTAGGAGGAATGTTAAATCTTAAACAAGACTATGAAGCAAAAACACTTGATTATTTCAAGTTAAAGCCGAATATTGAGTTCTAGTGTATAATTCATTTAAACATAGTATAAAAAAATAATAATAAATCCTAAATATTATAATACTGTGCTTGGAGATTAACTGGATGTAATTATTTTAAACATGTACCTTTTTCCTTTGTAACTGTACAACCTAATAATAGTTATCAACTTATTCATTTATATATAGTTACCTTTTGTACAACACCTACTTATTTGGTGATTTTCAACCACTGTGCACTAATGTGCCATGAGAGATCATCGGGTGTACTGTGGGAAATTATCAAACTTCAATTACTTAGTTCATTAAATATTTAGTTACTGCAAATAATTTGCCATGGTTGTGTCTGTGCCTACAATGTGGTGACTGGTGAAGTTATTAAATACTCTTCCATGACTAAACTGTCATTGTAAATGTGCCATTTTGTAATACTTTCGGTTGGTGGTATATAAATGGGCCTTGGCTCGAAACAGTTTGCAAAACAGTTTGTACTAACTGATGTAATTTTACAGTTTATTTGTTTAGTGCTTAAATAGGATATTCATATACCCAGTTAGTCATGTCTTTTGAAGTGAAGGCATTATTGCAATACTGCAGATTATACTGGTTGCATAATTTAGAAAATATTTTATCAATAAAATGGCAATTCTTTATCTTTATTGTATTAACAAATGACTAATAAAAATATTATCTGATACTCAGGAAAGATATCAAGTGCTATCACAGATCTAGGTTAAATGTGACAAATGTCATTTAAACAAATATTGTACTTTGGCTTCAAGGTAAAAGCCTTTATGTACAGGTGTCTAGGTATTGCACTTCAGTTTGTAGGTTTAAAAATAAAATAAAATTTTCTTCATGGCATTTTCATGAATAACACAATTTGGATTCTTTAATGAATGAATATTCAGAGTACAATTGGAGATGACCATTTTTGTCAAGTGAAAACATGTATTTTAATGTTTTAATGTAGTAATTATCATTATCTGATTAAAATTTTGCTGCTCACCATAATAAATGTATTGTCAATTAAAATGTTTTCAATACTGTGTCAAATAAAAGCACAACAAAATCAATTTTTAACCATCTATACTAAATAGCAATATTCGTTTTCCTGCAAATATATATTGAACATTCTTATCATCATGCAGCTTCAATAATTGCCATAATCCTTAAAATCAATAGCCAATCATTCATTTACACCAGTGATAACAAAAATTACTGTGATGGCAAACAGGCATCTATAGTTTTTACTTGCACATATGCCACAGGATCCATAGGAATTACCACTATCTTATTTATAAAAAAATGAGTGATAACATTAAAAATTCATTCACTCAGCATTAATCTGAAATATTTATCTGGTTATTTAAAAAAAAAAAAATTATTTCATAACAGAATCTTTAAAACTTTAAAATGTAATTCCTAAAAGGACGCCCACATTTATTTGACCTTAGTCACTCAGTTCCTTTTGCTCTGTCAAAATGATAAATGAAACCTGAACATACACTGTAATCTACACTGAATAAATATTGCTATCAAAGTTTTGTATGTTCATACATCCAGTTGCCAATACTTTTGAGACAGTTTATACAACACAAAGCTTAAGGCTATGGCGACAAATAGTGATATGTTTAGTAAAAGTATTTAGATCTGATGAGAATCTAAATTACAAAGATATTGTGATAAAGGAAAATATTAATTGTGTGAAATGCAATTTAACAAAATACTGTCAAAATAAAATTTAAATGTTTCAGTGTTTAAAAATCTATCAGCTATAATAAGAGATATATAGTTGACCATGTTTTCATACTTGTTACATACCAGAAATAGTTCACATTCAATCTATTGTAATTGTATATAGGTCATGTTATCTTGTTTGCTGGGAGTTACTGAAAGCCATTAAAATCATTGTGGAGACCACACCTAAGATAACACTAACATGACAGTCAATAGTTACAGTAACTCACAAAAATATTTTGTAATATAAACTTTTGTACATTTGATAGTAACAAGCATTTTTAGAAGTATCTAGATGTTTGAGTTTAATGTACAACTCCAGTATTTAATCCTAGCATTATGCTTCAGTTAGGACAGTGATCAAAGGATCAGTTCCATAAAGTTACATTTAAAAGTACATTTAAAAAAACAAAACATTAACACAGTAACTGTAATTAACAACTTTTTTTTTCTTGAGTGTTTTTATGCTCAACAATTCATTTTAATTTCATGACCAAAAAATTTGTTCACATCCGAAATTATAATTTTCAGTTTGCCCCAGAACACATCAAACTGCACGGAGGGCTGAAGGTTGGCACTCACATTATTATCAGGGGAAAAGTTCCTTATGGATCAACAGGGTAACGTACTACTTTCTTTAAATATTGTTTTTACTTTTTTAATACAAAGATTAAACATGCAAATAAAATATTTTATTTCATAATCACATGTTTCTACCTTTAATCTTTTTGCAGTCTAAACATAAAAAAAAATAGCTACCAGCTATTCATTTTCCAACATAATTTCTTTTTAAAGTTGATGTAATAACCTTTCTTTTCAGATTTGCCGTGAATCTTAAATATGATGACAGCTCTGACAGTGATATTGCCTTTCATTTCAATCCTCGAACCACAGAGAATGAAGTCATCAGAAATTCATTTAGTGAAAATTGGATGGATGAGGAGAGGCACCAACCTGATTTCCCATTCTTTGAGGGTAGAACATTCCAGCTTCGTATTTTTGTGACACCTGATGAGTACAAGGTGATGGTCAATGGCAAAGACTTCATAGAATTCAGTCACAGATTGCCTTTTGAAAAAGTGGAATTTTTGGAGCTCTGTGAAGATGCAGAATACTATGATGTAACCATTCAGAACAGCATGGTAAATGTTGCATTTATCATACTCTACATGTGTCACATGAATTTTGAAGTCATACTTAAATCAAAATATTGGCTTTAACTTTTTAATACTTATAATAAAATGATAAGAAAAATAAAGGTTATTTTGAAGGCAGTATATTTGCCGTTTTAAATGTCAGTTTAACTAAGAATATACATTACTGGCGCATTCATTAGATCATTTTCAGTTTAGTAAATAATAAATTTATTAGTTTCAAACAAAATGGTCAAGATTTGTATATTCATAAGTAAATGGTCCATATCCAGAAAACTGCTGTTAAATATTTTAGGAAATTCAGAATATTATCAAAAATATTTATGGTGGGAGTTAGTAATATCTGTTGGTGGGGTTTCAAGTTACGAATGTAGCATGGGATAAAATTGTCCTTTTGTGTCTTAGTCTGGAGGGATGCCTGAACCATATACCCATGGATAATGTGGGTTGACTACTATTTTTACATCGACAGATTTTCTTGCAAAGCCATGTACACAGTTTAAATTTAGATAGTAAATAGATTTATTTACTTGCATAGTTTATATGATATGAAGCAACGTTATGTACATTTGATTTTATAAATTCTCAGAAAAGATTTTACATTACACTGTAGGTTGTACCTTACACAGGAGAGATCAAGAATGGAATGAAAGTGGGAAATGCTGTGCAAGTAAGAGGAATAACAAATATCGATGCTACTGGGTAAGAAATTTCTGGATATTAGATGTACAGTTAATTTCAAAGTTTATATTTTTCCAAGAAAGTTTTAATATATGCATATAGCTTACTTAATATTCAAATGTGCTACTCATTAAATGGTTTCATTTAAATTTCATGAACGTTTGAAATGCAAGCATCTTTTTGTTTCTTTTAAATATTTAGGAATTAGATTTAATATTTCATTTTCACACTACACTGATGTCAATTAAATGTAATGAAATATGGAATTAACTAAATAGTTTCAGTTCATATTTTAATTCACATGTTATTTTCAGATTTGCAATTTGTTTTAATTTTGACTGTGATGGGGACACTGTAGGATTTCTTTTTAACCCTCGTCAGAATGAAGGAGAGGTTGTGCGTAATGCCAAGTTTGGAGACTGGGGAGAAGAAGAAAGGATTCAACCAGATTTTCCTTTCACTCCAGGAGACTACTTTGATGTTCTGTTCATTGCTGGAGAAGGATATTTCAATGTATGTTCATCATGGTAGTTGTTTTTTATAGAAAGGGTGTATATAAAATTAAACATTTTTTAGCTACTGGTTTTTTGACATTTTTTTGCAGTTGAAAAACTGAAATGTTTTCCATAAATATTTCAGTTTGATTTTATGTTGATATTGTTAAGGCTGTACATCAAGTTATCTTTAAATATGTTTCAGGTGTATGTAAATGGAAATCTCTTCACATCATTCAGCTACCGCTGTGATATTGAATGCATAAAGTATCTGTCAATAGCTGGAGATGTCACACTTGCTGAAGTGCAGTTTTTTGAACCACTGGTAGGAAATGTTTTTGCATTGCCATGTGCACTGTTTTCACTTAAACTGTAAATTAACATTTATCTACAGACTTCCTTATGTTCTTGTACAGCAATCCACCTATGGAAATTTGGAGGCGTTTATCTCTGTTGCACATGACAATTCAAGTAATTATATGCACACAGCCTTATATTTTTATATATTACCTTATATATACTGGTAAGAAATGTTGAACAATAAAATCTTTTACATCCATGTAAATATTTTGTGAAAGGTGACAGTATATGCTTTTATTTATGTAGGAAGATGCCTAGAAAGAATTGTTGTTGTAAATCAGTTGTTGAATTTGACTTGCAGCAGGTTTCCTTTCTCATATTAAAAAGAAAGCTACAGTACATGCTTGATAACTATTAATACAAATGTCTTTTATTTTCAGGATGATGACTTTAAGAAAAAGATTCCATCGGGGTTGGAAAAAGGGGACATGATCATAGTAAATGGATTCTTTTACCCTGAAGGCCAGAGGTTAGTATGACTAATCATGAAATGATCAAACCTATTTGAAAAATATTCTCTTCTGGTTAAACAATATAATTAGTTACCACAATATCATTAAATATGATGAGGGCTGTAGAATTGTGCAATTGGTCTCATGACAACAACTTATTGTAGATTTGCTGTGAACCTGATAAATGGTGATTCCCTAGACGATGATGTTGCTTTTCACATCAACCCTAGACGTGATCAGGGTCAGGTTGTCATGAACAACCATATTGATGGGGAATGGCAGACTGAAGAATGTGAGGATCTGCCATATGCATTCCAGGAGATGTTGCCATTTGAAATGAAAATAGTCACTAAAAGTAACAAGTTCAAGGTAAATTTCACAATTGTTAGAAATTTGTTTTCAGTTTACTAAAAATGAAATATTACAATCAATGTCTAATGTATATAACACCATACTTTGTTTTTCTCAGATCTTTGTATTTAAAAAAAAAAAAAAAGGTCCCCTGCTAATCTGCTTTTATTGTTGACGGTACAATAAAGATGTAATAAACTGAAAATGTTCATCTTTAAATTAAAGATTTTAAGTGAAGAATGAATTCTGCTGAGGTCCTTCACATTAAAAACTATTTGGTTTTCTTTCTAGATTTATGTGAATGGAAAGAAGCTTACAAAGTTCCATTCCCGAACAGATGTTAAGGATATAAAGACAATAAATGTTGCGGGTGAAGCTTACATCTACAAAGTCAAATTACAGTCAAGACTGGTAAGTAAAAATAGTCATAACCATATGTTACCTGCCATCTCAACACAAACATTGTCACTGTATGTTGACCGTGCATCACACTGTTCTGATTAGACTGATAATACAATATATTTGCATTTCAAAATCTAAGTGAAATCTGATGTCATAAGTTTTTTACTCAGTTAAAATATTCTTTAAAATAAGATATTCATTTAAAACTTAAATATTCAACAGGAGAAACCTGTGCTTGAACGCATACCAGGTGGTCTACAGATTGGCAGCTGGGTCATCATCCAAGGAACACCCAAGAAGAATGCAGAAAGGTGGAACTTCTAATTTTACAGTTAATTTTAAAATCTGATTAAGTTTATTTTTATTGAAGTGCTTATCTTTGAAATGCATCTATACCAAATGCTTGCCCTGACAGAACATGCAAAAAACCTAAGTAATGTTTGATAAAGTTTGTTAAACCATAAATCATGTGGAAATTGTATACATAAAACACATCTCTTAAATTATAATTATATTGTATTCTATTCTATTGTGGCAGGTCTTATTATAAAAATTTTTTTTACAAGAATTTAAAGTGTTTCTACAGCAGAGGATTCTGTAGTTGAAGAAATGTTTAATAGTGTTTACCATTTGCTTTTATTTTCTAATACACAGATGTATGATTAAATGTTTTTGATTGGTTTTTGCAGTTTTTCTATTAACCTTCAGTGTGGTGACAGTAAGACAGTTGGGGATTCTAACACTGACATTGCATTTCACTTTACCCCTCGGTTTGATGAACAAGTTACAGTTCGAAATACCTTTGAAAATGACAGCTGGGGAGAGGAAGAGAGAGAGGAACCCAGTTTCCCGTTTGACCCAGCAGAGCCTTTTGAAGTTGCTATTAACTGTCAAACACAGGAATTCAAGGTTGAACAGCTTCTTTTTTCTTTCTTTTTTACTTTATCCACATTTTATTAAGTATATTATTTTTCAAATATGGTAACCTTTCTTCTAAGGATTAACTTTAATCAATTTAATTTTAATAAGTAATTCAGTTTGAGGATCTCTTATCCAAAGTTCCAAAATCCAAAATAATGTTTTTGGATTATTTTGCATACAGAAACTTTACTTCATGCACAAAATTGTTAAAAATATTATGTATAAACCCATCAGACCATTTTATATGTTGTATATAAAATGTATTTGGAATTCATGTTCAGACTTGGATTCTATTCTCCAACTGCCTCTATTTTCAACATATATTGAGAAACTCACATTAGTTTTTATACTCTGTAAATGTAGTAGGCATGTAAAACTATTAAAATCAAATTTTTATTTCAGGTGTATGTGAATGGAAAGCACTATATTAACTATGCTCACAGGATTGACTTCAGCAGAATTTGTCACATTCTTCTCTTTGCCGATGCTGACTTCTTCGAGCCTGAATTTATATAATTTCATGTGAGCGGTATAACTAATTGCCCTTCTTTGGTTTGAAACTGATTTTGATATATTAAAACTATAAGGTTATGTTTGGTAAAATTGTTTCTTCTAATAGAAAACCTTTTTTTTTTTTTTTTTTTTTGTGTACTGAAATTTTATTTTATTCTGAAGTCCTGTGGTGAAAAAAAAGGTATTTAGTCCTGTGGAGATTAGCTGTTTTAGTGACGTCTTCTGGTGAGATAGTTTTCACCTGCTGGATTTATTTCCTGTTCCAGTCACGGTCTCGCAAAGGGTTTATCAAAAGTAGTGGTATGTTTGTCAATAAGAATCTAGCTGCTATTCAAATAAAAGTAGTCCATGAAATAGAAACATGTAGCAACTTTAATTTCATTCAAACTATTATTTTATATTTTATCTTTCTCATTTTCAGGTATTTCATGTTCCCAGCATTTACTTCAAATGGTTTATATTAATCAGTTAAGGTATCTAAAATGAAGTGTTAAATCTTTACCCTAAAGACAGTAAAATTTGTAAAATAATAAAAATTTGATGCTTAATTCTTCATACTTGAATGACTATCACAGTTCCAAGTTTTATTGGATAAATATTTAAATAACAAACTTGAAATAAAAACCTCTTTACATATCAGTTTTATTTTCATTTATCATGTTTTTATTTCTATTTAGTAGTATTACTATTATCATTTTTTTTTTTTTTTTTTTTTTTTTTTTTTTTTTTTTTTTTTTTTTTTTTTTTTTTTTTTTTTTTTTTTTTTTTTTTTTTTTTTTTTTTTTTTTTTAAACTGTTTTGTAAGATAGCCACCCAGAAAAAATACTGCTGAATAATATAAAAGATGTTTTTCTGCTGATCATGTTGTGGCATTTGGTTTCATCTCATTCTCAATGTATTAAAATTAACTCATTTGTTCCTTTTGTGGTTATACGTTTACTGGAAGATGCTATCTAATGAACAGATATTTTATATTACTTATTCAATGTCATTGCTGTGACTGGGAATTTAAGCCCAGATTGCTGAGCCTGTGACATTAATGGGATGCAAGAGTCAGATTGCAAGGGATCTGTAAAAGGATGTGATCCATTTCAGAATGTGATTTGTTTTTGGGGGGGGGGTCACAGGTTTCAGTGGCAGATGGACTAATTTAATGTCACTTAATACACTAATAAAAATATACTTCACTCAGAGTACAAGGTTATAAAAAACTGATAAAACTTTGCATTCCTTTATAACCATTTCATACATTTTCACCAGCTGTAACACAATTTAATGACTAACATTCAATCAGAAATATCAGTATTTCATACCTATTCCTTTATTTAGTATTAATAGAACTTAGAATTTAACATTATTGCCTGCTTTTCAAAGGTTACTTTGTTTGCTGAATAAAGTTACGTGAATTTTAGGGATTTCAAGAATTTAAAAAACAAAATTCACTAAACCAGACTATAGCATGAAAATGTTTTAAGATGGTTTCACAAAATATGTATTTTCACAAATACCTTGAAGAAAAATGAAAATTCTATATGATTTATCAATGCATTGCTGTTTCTGATTCCAACAAAGTAACTGACCCACCATCTGTGGCAAAACAAAATGGAACATAAACACTTATATGTTACAATCTAAAATGACACATGCAAAAATAAAGAAAACCAGTTTTGTATTTTTTCTTTTAATCTGTATTGTAAATAGATTAAACAAGGGTGAACAAATGCAAGCATCAGAAATAAATTTCTAACCATTTCAGAATGGTTTGGTATACTATTAACAACAAAACAAAACAAAAAAATAATAATTGCGCCCATTTGACAGGGTCTTGTATAAAACAGACAATTCTTAACTTATTTAATCATCTTTATTATGAAACAAAAATTATTTTTATTTTTTTTAAAATAAAAATGCTTCTGGAAAATAAATATAATTATTACTTTAAATCTGGATTTTTCTTCTTTTTTTTACCCATATTTAAAACATCGGTACCAATAAAGTATAATTTACATAAGGTAACAACAGAATTAAGATACATTTTTTCATCTAGAAATAGTAATGGTAATAATTTAAAAATAGCAACAACAATTAAATTAATTTAAAACATAGTTTGACATTACAAACAAATTATATAACATTTTAATTCAGTTTATTTGTTGATCGTATGGAAGAAACCAGAATGAAAATTAGACCATTTAACTATACCACGGATTTACAATAAGTTTCAGAATGAAGTAAGCTTTCCTTACAAAATATATAATTTTTATTCCTCCAAAGTAATTCAGCAGTGAAAAACAATAATCTAAGAAAATGAACAAAATGTTACAGCTGTATAAATATGAAAAGCAAACACATATCAACCAAGTGAAACTGTATTAGGAAAAATGTGCTGATCACACAAATAATAATACTAAACAGTGGCAATTCTTCAATAACACTTCTAAGTGGATAGCAAGCCCAAAACTCAAAATAACTTTACTCAGTGAAAACTATTATGACATTATTTAGAATTAACATTTGAAAATTCATCATTTTTTTTTTTTTTTTTATTTTTTTTTTTTTTTTTTTAGATCTTTACAACAATAAGCATTACACAATAATACAGATGTTAAAGTATTTAAAATGTTTCTAATATAGAAATTTTTTTCCCTTCATCTCAGTGTTATTATTTAACACAATTTAAAAATGACAATAACAACTGCATAAATAATTTTCAACTAACAGTTAATATGGTTAATTTATACTGGTTATATAAATTATATAACATTTAATAATATTGAAGTAATTTTGAGTAATTCTTGCAAAAGTACGTATAGAGTCATTGGTTTTCAACAAGAAGTGGTAGTTATGAAATTTTTATCTGTGCTATTAGTAGAGTGAATATTTATTAAGAAAAAGTCTGCTGTATGAACCTTTTTACTATGTTGGTTATCAAAAAAAATAAAAGGAAAAAAGAAGCTAATTTACCAAATTAATCATCAGTTATTAAAATTTCAAAATGTAACCTGATGTAAAATATAAATATTTTTATCATCAACAGCAAGAAAATATTTTAAATCTCTGGCAATTAATATATACATTTATAATAAAAAAAATTAAAAAAAAAAAAAAAAAAATGTATGTACATCATTATTCTTGAATACATATCTAAGTATATAAACAAAGTTAGTAAGCAATTAATAACTAGTTAATAAGAAATGTTAAATATAAATATAAATTCACCCACCTACTTACAACTAATACAAAAGCAGCTTCATGTACATACATTCACAGAGACACACAAATTTTATAAAATATTTTTTTTAGACAGATTTTTAATCACTACTTTCATTGTACAAAGATAAAAGTTTTAGCAGTCCAGGCAAGGATGACAGTTTAAAAAAAAAAATTCTAATAACAAGTAGTGCAATTTGCACATTTCAAAATAAACAAATTATAATACGGATTTTGATCTATTTGGAAAACAAAGTCCTCTGTTGAACACTGCAGTGTTCATTAAATATAGAATAATAATGAAGATGTGGATAAAAATCTTGCCCAAAATTTTCAAATACTATTTTGCTTGCTTAAAGATTACAAACAACTTATATTTTGAATATTGACGAAGGTAACAATTCCTATTTAAGCATAATTTTTGGAAACTATTATACATTAAATTGCTATTTTACACTGAACACTAACCCAATATTTACATTCTTAAAATGCACTGACACATATAATATAAAGGAAAAAATTGATCAATATTTTCAGTTTCTTTTGTGTTTCAATTAATTACTGGACAAATTACTAGTATTGCTCTGACACGGAAAAAAAAAATTAACATATTAAAATTGCAACCATTGCTGGGCCACTCATACAAACTCACTAACAAGACATGAAATTTTTACTCTGGACATAGCAACAAAGAAATGTGTATTTTCGGTTTTTCACTGAAATGATAAATAACGCACAATGTTACCATGACAACAAATATTAATTTAACTTAAAATTATTTAGCAGGATTTTCTTGGTCATAAGTATGGTTAGTGTGTGTATACTGAGAAAGACAGATACACAGAGTCAGCAACTTAAAATATACTAGATTTGCAAAAATAGCCTTTTGCATACTTTTTAATTTACATGCATTAGTAAGGCCACCATTCCTAAGTCTCTCAGTCAGATACTAAAAATTTAGTAAGATAATTAATAATCTGTTTTTAATTGATAGCACTGCATAGATTAGTTTTGGACATTTCAAGTAGCTGTTGCTGCACAATTTTGCATTAAACTAGCAGTATATGTGGAATACTTTTAAACCAACCCTACAAGTATTTTGTAACCAAGTAATTCTTTTTAAATGACCAATTTTATTTTTTCCTAATCTCTATATCCCATATTGCAATGGTTTTGTTAGGTTATGGGAAACTAAATATTTATTAATAATAACCATCTTTACAATTTGTTACCTAATGTTAGGTAAAAATGCTGATGCTGAAGAGGCACTTTAACAATTGTAAATTTACATGGTAACTGTAGTAATATTTGGTGTTAAAATGAGACAACAAACAAGCAAAATAGTACAACAAACTAGACATCAAACTCTCACCTAGAAATATGGACATACATGTAAGGCACATAAAACTGGACCTCATCACACTCTAAAAGGTTTTCATTTATTAACAGATGTGT
The DNA here is from genome assembly GCA_012295275.1 of Chrysomallon squamiferum. Classification (NCBI taxonomy): domain Eukaryota; kingdom Metazoa; phylum Mollusca; class Gastropoda; order Neomphalida; family Peltospiridae; genus Chrysomallon; species Chrysomallon squamiferum. The sequence goes on along the minus strand of CM022665.1, from coordinate 31,102,059 downwards.
CAAAACAAAAATGCCAAGATGAACTAACAAAACAAAAGAAAAAAATTTAAGAATAATTTAGCATGTTAAAGTTTCTGGACATTGTTAAAATATAATAGAACACAATAACAACTGAAAAAATAATTAAATAAATAAAATTAACACTGAACAACTTTAAAAATTGGATAAGCAATAATATTTTAGTTTGGCATGCATAATGTAAAAAGATTGAACATCCAAAATGATCCCGAAAAATTCATATTTCAAATCTATATAAGAAACTTTGATGAAATAAACATTGATTAACAAAATGTTTTACAAAAAGAAATTATATATTCTCAGTGTTCAGTCAAAACTTTAGTTGAATTCAGTGATCATGAAAAATAAAATGAATAACTATCCAACAGTTTGGTCTCAGTCTTTTGTGCAAGAAATTACAAAAAAATTTAATACACATTCCTTACAAAAAAATATCTATATGGCAGACCCAAAATTAACATTAGAAAAATACTGAAATTCACATAAGCAATAATTACCTTTTATAAATCATGTTATTTTGTTTAAATTCAAAAAATTGAACACTTTAAATTTTTATGGTTTATAAAAATATTTGCATAATGAAAACTGACCTCTTTTATAATACTGGCACATACAATTTTCAGTTTCCTGAACTTTTTTTTTTTTTTTTTTTTTTTTTGTAGAATGTTGTATCCAACTTGAAAGCAATAATTTTAATGTTTTGTTTGGGAAATTTTAAAAGATGAATTTTCATATTTACAAGTAACTGTAAAAAATAATTATAGTTTTCCTGGTTTCATATTTGAATAAGGAACTAAGAATTAATTTTGCTAAATGTAAATTATGAGGGGACAGATTTTATGATTTTCTGTTCATAATATTATTAAGTTTAGTCCTCTGAGCAGTATTAAAACAACCATTCTAATTAAATAGCATCTGTCAGTGTTTGCAAAATGTCAAAATACAACAGTCTATTTAATTTTAAATATCTTGATCATTTCGGAAATAAAAACAACATCAACATGTCATAGTCTTTTTCATCTAAAATCATTTCAATATAATTTATATTTCTTGTTAAGAATATGCAGAAATCAGAATAGCCTAAATAAGCATTTACTAATTGGACATACAAACTCATTCAGTCTTTCTTATACTTTCATGCATTCTATTTCTGTACATTTATCACTATTTAAAAACTTTTTAATTAAACCTGCACTACAGCTTTGTTGTTCCTTGTGGCCGTCATGACAACAAAAACATACAAGAAATGATATAATGAAATTCACAGCAAAATGATTTAACTCATAAAATACTGTCAAGTGTGTGGAATAGTGCCCACGTTAGTGGCCAGCTGATAACATAAAAAGCTCTTCAGCCATTGCATATCATAAAGGTTTGCCAAAGTGATAAATATTTGATTATTCCACTTCTTATCAGTTCTTCTTTTTTGATGGACCTCTAGGTGGAGTAACTGGACGTCCTGAATTCAAACCTCCATACTGATATTTGGCTTTCTTCTCAGATGGTTTCAGGATCTGGAATATTAAATTTACACAAGTATCATTTCTTTTCTTAAAATTTATATTAAAGGATAAAGTCAGATTTTATATCCTCTTAAGAGCAAAGTTCAGTGTTGTAATCAAATTTGCTATTATGTCATGTTTCCACAGAACTAATAAATAAACATGAAGAAGGAGACATTGGCTGTTATGTTAGAAAGCTGTTTCAGTACAAAAGGTAAGTGCTATAAATAATATATACATACCTGGAAAGAACACATAAGTGTGTCATCCACCGACATCATTCCTCCTGCATTATCAAACTCTCCGCAGTAGTTGGGAGCAGAAAACAATGTCACCAACTGCCTTTTGGCAAAGAATTCATAACCATCTTCAACAACCTAAAGAGGATAATTAATTTAAACTTCATATGCATCTAAGCTCTGTAGTTATTCATGAAATACACAACAGTGACAAATATTTGGAATAAAGTATTTTATAAACAAAATTTTAAAATGTATGCATATCTATTGGTATATTGTTTTTAAATTTTTATATTTTAAACTTCATATGCATCTAAGCTCTGTAGTTATTCATGAAATACACAACAGTGACAAATATTGGGAATAAAGTATTTTATAAACAAAACTTAAAAATGTATGCATATCTATCTGTGAGGTGTGGAAAAATAATAAATGTCAATATTTAAAACTCACCTGATGAGCTCTGCATAGAAGGTCCAGGTCATGTCTGTTAAGGAACTTGCTGACCACATCTGCTCCAAATGTGAAAGATACACCCCTGTCATTCTCACCCCAACCCTGAACATCTTTGTCAGGGTCAGACCACAACAAATCACACAGCAAACCTAAAATATAAATAAAAATCAATTCAGTTTTCAGTTCTATAACTTTCAGTAAAACTTTACATTTTTATGAACTTTTAATTACACATTTTATTTTGAAACCAATTTATATGTTCAGCTGTTTAATGAATTTAAAAATAAATAAACTAACCTGTGTCTGGGACATCTGTTGGTCGCATGATACGTCTTATCTGTTCCATTGACTGTAAATCTGGAGACAAGCCTTTTAAAAAAATAAAAAAATAAAAATAATAAAAAAACCTCATAACATTTCTAACATACCCTGTTTAGAAATAAAATTATTTATCACAAATCAAATGACAGTGTGAACACAACAGAGACTAATTTGCATGTTATTTGTTAAACAAAATAAAATATGTGATTTTTTATATTTAAGCTTTGTTGTTCTTATATGAAAGTTGTTTTAAAAACAATAATTTTACGTTTACAAGGTATACAGAGGAAATAAACTGAAATATACCAAATTTTATTATTAAAAAATCAAATATCACCTCCATGACAACAGAAAATCTTTTCATCAATGATAGCAGCAATGGGCAAGCAGTTGAAACAATCAGTAAACGTCTTCCACAACTTTACATTAAATCTTCGTTTACCTAAAAAATTTATAATTAATTTGTGAATTGTATGCAATACAAAACAAACTGCTATACAGCTTCAATACATTTTCATACCATTAATAAGCATGATGCCCTAACTTAATAATGAGAATTTTAACATAAAATTTGTATAATAATTTTCTAAGTTGTCATTGATAGTTATTCACTCCAAAATCTTGAAGTGAAACCTTAAATACAGTTGTTTTTTCCATAAATATACATAGAATACCAATTTCAAGAGTCTATGTTTTGCAAAATAGTTTAGTTTATATTTTTATCACATTATAAGTGTTTAAAACACAAAACTGTAACTAATAATCTTTAATTAGGCAACATATATCTTAAACAACAATTTAAGATGCAGTTGCTTTTTGAATATCAACTTTTTTAGCTGGTATATATATATATATATATATATATATATAATACAGTTTATTTTAATGATTTATAAAGTTAATGATGTAATTATTCATGTATGAAAATCATCTTGGCATAACTGTCAAACAATCAAAATGTCTTTAATTCTAACAATGGAAAAACAAGTTAATGGTATCTACTTTACTGCAACTGATGTTTATACCATACTGCCATTTCATTTCATCAGATGGGTAATAAAATGTAATTTCAGAAAATGCCAAAGTTACACATTTTCCATTTGGTTTCTTATGAAATTGCTTCACTATATTAAAACTTGAGGAGAAGCTAAGCACTATAGTGAGAAACAATATAATTACAAAATGCTTCATTCACCATATAATTATTTCAATTAAAATATTTAAATTTCACCTGGATGCTCTTTATTAACATATTCATATACATGTCATTATTTTTGTCTCACAGAAACAATATATTTGTTTGGCTGGAAGATCATTCATTCACAAAACTATTTTCAGTTAAAACTCAGTCCTTGTTCCTGTGATTATTATATGTATTTATGAAATAATTATATTAGATGTTATGAAAGTCAAAAAAGTTTACATAAAACAGTAAATAAAAGTAACACATTAATTTTGAAGTTTGTAATACAGTAGATTTATACATTAATAATATTTACATTATTAATTCCTATTATTTATTTATTTCATATTTTCGAAGTAAAAGAAATTGCTTTTCTTTTTCTGTTTTGGTCTAAATGACTAAATAATGAAATATTTACATTTATATTATATATCACTATACATCTGCTGCAAAAAAACATCTGAATCCACATGAAGAGTTAAAAAATTTAACTAAAAATCTTTTAATAAAATAAAGAGAATAAAAATACTTACATTCATCATAGAAGCCATATATACGATTAATACTCGCACATTCATGATTTCCTCTCAACAAAAAGAAGTTTTCTGGATATTTTATTTTGTAGGCTAGCAATAAACAAATTGTTTCTAGTGACTGCTTTCCTCTGTCAACATAGTCTCCCAAGAAGAGGTAGTTTGATTCAGGAGGAAATCCTCCATATTCAAACAGTCTAAGCAGATCTGTATACTGTCCATGGATATCACCTTTGGATTGAAAAAAAGAAGAAAAAAAGCATACATATGTATCTAAAATTATACACAAAGAAAAAGGCAAACTAGCTTCCGTGTAATTGATGGCCTGAATGTTTAAAAGATAATACAACTCTATATCACAAGTAAATAACAACATAAGGTCTTTGAAAAGTCTAAATACAGGATACTGAATGTGCTAGTTACAATTAATAAAGCAAAATCAAGAAGTACAATATCTAACATGACAAATTTTTAACATGACAAATTAATTTCTTAGGAAAAAATCTGATCACTTAAATCAGTTTCTCTGATACAAACTTTGATCTTCATTTTGTCAAAGGTAAACTGTGATGTTGAATTACTGTTTTATTTCAACCTCTGTATTTTATTTTTTTAAATGATTTAATTATTTTATTTATTTATTTATTTATTATTTTTTAATTCTAATATATACTTTTATATTTTAAATTATTAATATCCATTTAGTTTGGTACATTTATTATTTTTTCTTATCTACTAAATACTACATTGGTGATACTGAAATACGAAAATAGGAACAAGGTGATATTAGAAGACAATACACTAATAATGCATACCGCAAATCTTCAAAGGTGCTTCAAGTTCCAATAAAATTGGCTGACTTAAAAATATCTCTCGAGATTTCAGACATAGTCCTCGGACTTCAGATTCGGTCATCTGAACAGTTTTCCCCGGACGGCATCCTCGAACTGAAAAATAAGGAAGTAATGAAAATGACAAACGGGTCGTCTGTTTTGCAAACCAATGTTTGTTCCTAGTTTTGTTACACCTCCTAAGTAACGCAGTTTTCAGACAGCGAATTAATTTACTTTCTATACAGTATTCTTTAGTGGCCATAATCAAATAATATGAGATCATTGCACGGTTACAATTCGCATTAAATTAATGACGTACCTTCAAGAAGTCTAGCAATCAAGCTATCGACATTCAATTCACTATCCGCCATTTTGCTCCCTAATAGTGACGTCATCGCGCACCGACAAGCAAACATTAACAGTACGACAAGGCTGCTTCGGTTCCATGATTTTTCGGTACATAATATTTGATAAACCAAATAAACTATGCTTTAGGTGAAATTATAGATACAAATTAACTTGTTTTACAAGACGGACATACAGAATATGTTTCATTATTTCAATATTAATGAGTTGCCTTTGTAAATATACATATTTTATTATGTATGACTGAGATCTAGTTGACACTAAACAAACAATAAATGTATGACAAATATAAGCCTAATTGCAAAAATAAAAATAGAAAAGAAAGAAAAACAAAAAGAAAATAATTGTTAATGTGAGTTAACAGCATGTTATGCATGTAAAGATAAACCCTAAGAAACTAAATAAGAAATTAATTTAAAAAATAAATAAATCCTTTGTTTTATTCATTTAATATATTTATTTTATTTAATATATTCTTCATTATTTTTGTTGTTAATGAGAATCTGTGAGACAACAGGCTTTACGCAACCGATATAATTAATATATTAGCTCGTATCAGTGGTGGATTTAGAATCCTAGCAAAAGGGACGCCATCGTCATGATAGATTGAATGTATACAATGAAATGAATTTGATTGATACAAATAAAGAAAAGAAAAAGAAGACAGAAAAAAGTGTACTGGTTGAATCGACAATAGTCAGTTATAAATATTCCGATAAGTAGGCTAAATGAACAGATATCAGTTTTCACGTAAAATAAAATAGAGTTTAGCCTAATCCTCTTTAAACAAATATGCTATTAATATATGTTTTATCAAAATAAAAACACGAAGAAAAGATTCATTTGATCATTTTGTTAGTTTTTTTTTGTTTGTTTGTTGTTGTTTTTTTTTAATTGGAATAATGTGAGTTTCATTTAAATATTACTGAATATTAGTCTTTGCCCTTACATTGATTTGTAGAGTATCATAAGGGGAAAAAGCCTACCACCAATGCCAGAGACAATTCAAAGCAGATACAACCAAACCAGATTACAAAGTATCAGAAACATTTTAAATAAAAGATAATTTAAAGTAAAAAAAAAAAAAAAAAAAAAAATTCAGAAAAGAATTTTTATTATTATTATTATTATTATTTATTTATTTATTTATTTATTTTTGACGCACGTCCGTGACAAACACCATCGACTGTGTAACGAAGCATCTAGTGGGAGCCTTTCATCCCACATAAGCAACTGTTCAGAATCACTCAAATAAGATTTATTTAGATTACACTGTTATTACCAATGATTCAGTCTATGTCGACACGTGTGTGCGTGTGTGTGTGTGCGTGCGTGCATAAAATGTGCACCTCATTCCATCAAATACTCTCTATTTCCTCTTTTTTTTCTTGCTGGTCCTTCCAAACATTTTCTGGTTCGTGGTCTTGCTGATTGTTTTCTGATTCTTCTTTTTTTTTGTTTTTTTTTTTTTTTTTTTTTTTGTTGTAGTTGTTGGTTTGGTTTTTTTTTTTTTTTTTTTTTTTTGGCCTGGAGGATATTTTATTTACTTTCTGTAGAAGCTCCATTTTGTAAAACGTAAACATTAAGACATTCTTGACTCACTTGCTTCTTAGAACGCGGACAAGTGTGCCTAGTATCGTCATCAACATTTCGAATTCGAATGAGCGGGACTTATTTTCTGATATTTTTTCTCTCTCTCCAATATTTTTCCACTATCGTTAAATGGGAGGGCGGTATTTATTTATCATTCATTCATTTATTATTATTATTATTATTATTATTATTATTATTATTATTAATTTTTCACCCACACTATTATGACTATATATTGCATTGATTTTTAAAAATCCAGCCAGTAACACAAATTAAACTTTTTTGTGTGACAAAAAATAATAATAATAATTTTAAAAATGATAAGTACAAGCAAAAAAGGAAACAAATGAAGTTCAACGTAGAAAGCATTTAAACATAATCATTAGTTTTTTAAGCAGCAGGACAATTAAATCGAGAATTACCTCCCTTTTCAAAATGGCTTTTACTTTCGCTGCGTTTTGTTACATTGCTGCTCTGATATTAGCAGCAATTCTGATATTTTTTGTAATTTTTCACGTAAGTCATAAATATGATGATGTTTACTAGTAAATAAGGATAATTTGAAAATTACATTAATGTATTTATATTATATATTTATAATTATTATCAATTTATTTCACGCGTTTCCACATTTTTTTTTTTTTATTTATTTATTTTTTTTTTTAAATTATTATTATGATAAACATTGAAATAATTTTGCATCAAGTTGAAGACACAAGAATTGAGGGTAAAATATGCACATTTACAGAGAAGATAAGTAATGCAGGATTTAAGGAGAAAGGTGTGGGTATGGCCAAATTGGTAAAATGGAAATTTCAAAATGGACCAATGAAGGAATAATCCTACCAGTAACATTCTCATTATGTCAAACTTAAACTAAAATATACATGGTCATCCTTAAAAATCTGAATGGGACACATTTTATATGTGTATTCATTAAAGTATATGTAAAAAATAATAACAATTTTAAAAAACACCATTTGGATGTTTAAATCTGAGATGAAGTCAGGGAGAAATTTTATCAGTAAGATAAATACATGTACGCTATATTCATACATATGTTTTTTTATTTTTATTTTCAGATTATTGCCTTTGATGAGCTGAAAACTGACTATAAGAATCCTATTGACCAATGTTCTAGTTTAAATCCAGTAACTATTTTTCTTCCAAATTCCATTTTATAAGCTGTATTCTTAGAGCTAGTAAACTTGTAACCAAAAGTATCACATTATGAAACCATTTAGGACTGTTAAAATGTTTGTTTAAGATTATAAGTTTGTATGAAACATAAAAAATGTGTTTGTTGATGGAAATAATTATATGATGTACATTTGATTCAAGTAGATATTTTTAAAATATCTTTATTTATTAAATCATAATAATGATTCATATTTTATTTTCAGCTCATCCTACCTGAGTATTTGATCCATGCATTCTATACACTTCTTTTCCTATTTGCATTTGAGTTTGTGACTGTGTTTTTGAACCTACCATTGTTATTTTATCACATCAGAAGGTACATTTTAAAATTAAATCAGTATTCTCCTATTTATCAAAATTGCTATGTGTTTTCCTGTCTGTTGTAAGATGGTTATTAAGATTCTTTCCTGTTAATAGCCCATATAGCAGCATGATTCTTCTTTTATAGGTTAATTATATAAAAACTGTTTGACAGCTCAAATAATCATTCCTTGAAAAATGTTACTTAAAGTCATTCATTCATTCGAACTGAATACTTTCTTAAGAAATTGTTTTATATTCATATACAAAATGATCCTATTTGAATTTTAAAACAAAAATTTCTTGTTCCTAACAGTATCATGATCTTATTTTTTAAATTATTTTATTGAAAGTATGCCACAGGTGAATGAGTAATCAAAAAGTTTATTTGGTATGTAATGAAATATATAATGAATATATATAGTTCTTTATTATTTATGTTTTGAAATTATTTCAGCTCCTTAACAAACATTTTATCATTTTCCCTCTCAAAAAAAAAAAAAAAAAAAAAATGAAAAAAAAGATAAAAAAGAACAAATACACACTGTAGCATGTGTAGGTGAATTTACATATATATATTATTTTATCATAGATACATGACTCGACCAGTTATGAGTACACCAGGGATTTATGATCCTACTTCAATTATGAATGCAGATGAATTGAACAGAGCTCAAAAAGAAGGCTGGATAAAGTTGGCCTTTTACCTTCTTTCATTCTTTTACTATTTATATAGGTAAGTAAGTTAAAGACAGGGGACATGTTTCAAAAGATGTCCATAGTTAGATCATAAAGTCATCATAAAATAGTGTGAACAACATAACAGCTGAGTTAACGATTGTTAGCCAGAAGTGTCATTACAATATTGTTCAAAGTCTGTCATAATAAAGAGAATTACTGTATCATTATTGTGTTCACTACCCACAAGATGTATGTTTTGTGCAGTGCCTGTGTGCCTAAATTTCAACTTTGAATACCAAATTGGTGAACAGATGTATTTATTTATATGTATTTTGTTGAATACATTGGTCTTTATTACAGAAAAAAATGCACTAAATTTTATTCATGTTACAACTAAGTACATCATTTAAAGTTAAATTTCTTGTATGCTATTTTGCTATATGTTGTGCTTGAATAAGACAACAAATTTGTATAAACATTTTGTAAATGTTTTTATGATATTAATCATATCCTGTTTGCATTAATTTCCTCTCCTTAAATCTAAAAAAAATGTTTGACATGGACTAAAGATAAATATTCGTATTTCTTTAAGACCTATTACTATATTACAGGGTTAATTTGCAATCTTCAGATTTTCCTGCATAATGACCATAAAACCAATTCAGATATGAAATTATCTAAGAGGTTGCATAATAATAACATTCTGAATCATACTGTGAATGCACAAAGGCCATTTGCCAAACTGTAAACTATTTATATAGCAGCTTATGTTACTGTCCTTTAGAAAGATATTAAATGTTTCAATGATACATTCTTAAATTAAAAACTCTTGTATGATAGTTATAAAATGTCAGAAAAAAAATTGATCTGACAATGTTTTAATTTAAAATGATTGAAGAGTCTGCCTTTTTCAGCCAGATTTATTGATTTTACTAAATGCTTTATAAATAATTATACAGATGCAGAATTCTGTATAGAAAAACATAATCAAAAATGCATGTTCCTAAGACAAAAGTTGAGCTATTTTACCGACTTTCATATTGGATCTGTTAATCAATTTGGTACCCAAATTCAACCTGTCTCACAGACTAATAGTCTTTTACTAAGCAGGCAGAGCCGACCGCAAGATGATGATCAAAATTTCATAGCCAGGAAATGTGAGCATTAGTGGATGATATTAGTTAGTGATCAGCAGGATATGATTTTTATGTAGTTTGTAGAATGTGCAGTGCTTGTCATGCTTCATTATGTCCGACCTTTAATAAACACCACTGTTAATAATAGGGTTGGACTTGTTGTTAGTATAACAATATCATAAGCTAACGACATTCATAAAGACACCTTTGAGGTCATGAACATTCTGTTAACAATATCATTGTACGTAACAAGAGCTTGAGGAACAGAGGCCCCTGCTTTGCACATTAAACCATAGATGATGAATTATTTTTGCAATCTTGATTTTTAATGCATTAACATTAGTTCATAATATCTTCAATCTTTGTTTTGTCATTTATATATTTAAATCTGAAATTTTAAAATTATTATTATTATTATTATTTTTTTTTTTTTTGTATTGGATACTAGGAGCTACAGGTGGCATTGTTGCTTTTTTTCTTCAATATTTTTATCTTTAGCAGTAACATTTACATAGTCATGCAGTGTTTTGCCATTTCAAGTACATTTGACAGTTTAGGCATTATTTTAATTTTTTATTTTGATGTTATTAAAATTGTATTTATACTTCTGTATCAGTCTATAATTCTGTTTATTATTAACAGCATGATAGCAGAGTTGGTGCACTCTTGAAATGAATTCAGCAAACTTGACCCTTCTCTCTGATGTAGATCACCACATGAATTAAACAGAACACATCAGTAGCCAGAAGAAGAAAAGATATTTACTACATTATTTTAAAATACTCCATCATTTATGTATATATTTATTTGGAGTGTTTTGCTTGGTTCATTTTATTTATTACTTTTTTTGTAATAATGTTATCTGTAGCTGTTTTGTGTATAACGGAGTCAGTAATATTATATGTAATTTAAAAAAAAAAAAAAAAAAAAAATATGAGTCTAATGGTCAGATTACTTAATTTGTAATAAACATGATCAATTTCATTATCAGGAGCCACTAGTGAATATGAAAATAAAAATGTTGAATTATAGGTGATAAACCAATTTAATATTTAAAACAGAGTACTGGTGGAACTGAATGAAAAACAGATAATGTATCTGATAAATGTTATATTTTGATATGATTAATGAAGGGATGATAGTTTTTTATTTATTTGACATTTTTATTGTTATTTTTAAGATCATATATTTCCAGTTATGAAATCCTTATTATTATAATTATTAATTTATTTATTTGTTTTATTTATTTATTAATTTATTTATTACTTTTATTTTTAATTTTATTTTTATATTATATTATTACTATTATATATTTCATACATAGTAGAAGCTAATAATTCTTAAAAGATTAAGATCTTGTAAATTTTCAAGTTGTATTTTTCAACAATTTGTAGTTATGACAATTTCAGAAGAGCTGTTAATAATTAATGAAGATTTATAAATCACATTTAATTTTTTGCACTATAAAGGCAGTGCAAAAAAATAACAAATTGGATAAAAAAAAAAAGAAATGGCCATTATTTGTTATTTCAAACATACATCCATTTACCAGCTAATCTAATGAAAGAAATAGTATAATCTTTACCATGTCTGTGTTTCCTGATGTTAATGTTGGAGGCTGATCATATGCTGAGTATGAGTGAAATACAATCGTGGATCAAGAAATATTTGTTTACCATTTTAAATTAAGTTTATTAAAAATCAATGAGCAATATATCATCATCATCGTAAATTCAAAGTTTTTTTTTTTTAACTTCATATTTATGGTAGCAAAGACATTTTAAGGTCAGCAACTTTGAACATTAGCTAGTTGTGATGCTTAGGGTGAGGTAAGGGAACCAGGATACTTTGAACTGATGTACATTTCAGATAAAAACACAAAATGTGCAGTAATTGTAATTTTATGCACTGTTTATAAAGTGATGTTTCCTTTATTATTTTTTTATTTTTTAAATTATCTTTACCCGAGTTGTTAAAAAGTAAAGTAATTGCATTTAGTAAATGGAATCATAGCTTATATTTGTATACATCATTTTTTATTTGTAAAAACTATAGTATTCATTACATTTTGAATTTCAAATTGCACATTTTGCAACTTTGTCAGTGAAACATATCTGAATCTTGAATTGTAAAAAAAATAAATAAAAATCCCCTTTTTTATTTACCATAATTAGAATAAATGCTTTTGCGTTTTTAACTGAGGTTTGGAAATCGACAAACATGATATCTACATGCAACTGGCTACATTTTATTAATATATAATCATTATAATGTATTGTTTACCATGTCATTTTCAGATTTACATAAAGGACTATTTTAATAGTACTTAATAGTATGTACACAGTCCCTACAAGGGAGGAAAATGGATTAAAAATATTGCACTGTTTCATGTTTGTTGTATACAGTCATTTCATCATCACAGAAATGTGTGTTACCTTAAAAAGCTTCAGATGTTTCTATTTAACTAACGAATTGGAAATTTGTGTTATTTATATTAAAATATTTCTGACTTGAGCTATATTTGAAGGCAGTATTATTGGAGGCCACATTAAAAAAAAAAAAAAAAATCAGAATAATTATTAGCATGTGTTTTTTTATTTTTGCTAGAGTAATTGTTTAAAATATATAGCCTATGGTTATACAATTTGTGTACTAATGTGTTATTTGTGTCATTTATATTTGGAATAAACTTTTATTACACAATCTTCTTGATAGTTGTGCAGATACTTTTATATATTACAAAGTGTAGTGCAGATTTTCCTTTCTTGCAAAGGTATGCTGCCATGTGTTGAATAGAAAACAGTTAACCAATATGATCAATGAAACGTAAACTGTGCTTGTAAAATAGTTTTTGATATGTTGCTTCTAACTCGTTCTAATGGACTGATAAGCAAATTTGAAATATTTCCAACTTCTGAATTAATTTACTTGGTTCGTTTTGTTTGGTATCAATTTGTTTTTCACTTAGTTCTAAAACGAGTCTGTTTTGGGAAATCCACAGACCTCAATAATTTTGTTTATTTATTATTTATTTTATTTTATTTTATTTTATTTTATTTTATTTTTTGTTGCACTATTTATTATTATTATTATTATTTATTACTTCTTAGACAGTTTCAAATAATAAAAACCTTGGCATATTTTCAGACAGGTTATACGTAAATCGGTTTTAACTGAGTAAAGTAACTATTAACAGTGACATTATACACCATTTTAAACCAAATAAAAACTCAAGCATTTTAAAAGGAAAATTGTATAATAGGATGAGTCAGTACTCATTAAATAGTGCAAGCCAAAACTTTACAGCGAAAGCTTCCTAAAATAATAAAATTATTCATTAACATTCTTATCTGATTGTAAGAGTTTACACCTGCGACACAAAGTTTTCATCATAGTGTTATCTCCCTTGAATGGTTATTTCGCTACGTTTTCTTCGAGAATCTGTAAGTCTATTCACGCGCACGAGAAAAACGCGCTGAAATAATTATTTCATAAGGATGCAGTAATGTGAATCTTATTTTTACTGTTATCAAGTAAAAATTACTGAATAATATTAATCCATGGTGTTACCACACGTTTCATTTTGTAAACAGTACCAGCTGTTTCTAATTCTATGGAACGCCGATTTGCTTCTTTTTTCTTTTTTTAAATTTCTTTTTTTTTTTTTTTTTTTTTTTTTTTTTAAGAAAACAACAACAAATAATTTATAAGATAATTAAATTTCTTTAGGATATATGAACATTTTTAAATGATTAGTTTTCAGCTATTATTAATAATTTTATTTTTGCTGAAATTCATATTTTCAATATAGTAACTATTTCTATGAAATGCCGTTTTGCCATTTATTCACATTTTTTAAACAGAGGTTTGTTAAATTTAAAACAAAGAAACAAAAGTAATAAATTTACGAATAATTCTATTTATACTGCAGTCACTGTACGTAGTAGCAAGATATGGTGATTAGATAAATTTCATATATATATCTTTTGGGGACGGAACTGTATTTACTTTGATAAATTACTTGTTATTTATATATGTGTGTGTGTGTGTGTGTGTGTTGTTCAAAATTATTTCTTTAGTATTTAGCTGAAGATTTAGATCTAATAAAATGGTTTGAAAAAGTTTTCATTAAAAAAATATAAAGTTATTTATGAACTATTTTGATTTCTAGGCAACAACGAATCTATCAGTTAATTTCATTTAGTTTTTGTATTATTTAGGATTGCAGGATAAAAGAAATAACTGGTTACTGAGTTTATCATGCTCGGGTCGAATATCGAATGAAGCTCGATATAGCCTCGCTGCAGTTTGGTATTCTGACTTTCGCAGGATGAAGCTTTTATCTTCATTTAATCCCTATATGTATATATGTGTGTTTGTGTGTGTGTGTGTGTGTGTGTGTGTGTGTGTGTGTGTGTGTGATTGTGAGGTATTAAGATTTTAATTTTTTAATTGTTAAAATTGTTATTTATATTAACTAAATTTTATACTATATAGTAATTCGAGTTTGAAAAAATACTAACAATGCACAAAAATATTTAAACTTTTTTCTAATATTCTGCAGATAACTTCATTATTATTATTATTATTATTATTATTATTATTATTATTATTATTATTATTATTATTATTATTATTGCACCTCTACAAGTTCAGTCTATTTATATAGTATCATGACGTCGTATAGTAAGATTTTATGCGTGGGATTAGTTTGTGTTGATATTATAAACGTCGTCGATCAGTTTCCAGCCGAAGATTCAGACAGCAGGTACAAACAATATCAGTTTGTAAATTGATATTTTTATGAAAATAATTATTGAAAAAATAATTAACTAATTTTTATTAACTGAATTTAAAAATATATTTTTTATAAAATGTTCATAATTCAACTTTAAATTATATTCAGTCTTTATGTAATTGCATCCTAAAGACACTACAGTGACGAAGACCACTATTATCATCATCTTTAATTTTTTTGTGTGCTTTTGTGATAAATGTAGATGTTTAGATGGTTTGTGGCAACGAGGTGGAAATGCATCCAACACTGCTTCTGTTTTGGCTTTATTAGGAGAATCTTGTGAATTCATGGGCACTCTTGGGAACAGCCAGGAAGTTCAGTAAGTACATTTGGTACAAATTGGTTGACGTTTTGTCACTTGTTTAGACAGGATAATATTCTTTTACTTTATGATGATGATGATGATGATGATTTTACTTTATTTTATTTTATTTAATAGGTTTTTTTATTATTATTATTATTATTTTACTTTATTTTTTAATTTTTTTTTGGATGGGGGATTGTTTTGTTTTTGTTTTTGTAATTTTTACGTTTTGTGTTCTATAACGGCATTGGTGATGTTAGCTAGTGCCCCACTTTAAATCTTTTCTTAAATTTATGATATTTCACATCTTGTTGAATTCAGTTTGTGAAATTTTTCGGTTGTTAAATCACTGAGACATAATTATTTTGTAGTTTTCTGAAAGATGACTTTGTCAACCATGGGATTTCAGCTGATCACTGTGTGGAATATCAGGGCCATCGCTGTCCACTTTCCATTGTTATTCTAAACAGCAGTAATGGTTCAAGGACTATTCTACATACAAATAAGTTAGTTTGTAAATTGTCTTTCATACTGTGTATACACACATACACACACATACACTCAACATATACATACAGTGTTAATTATTTTAAATGAGGTATTACCTCTCTTTCGTGTCCTTTAAGAGAGAGAGAGAGAGAGAGAGAGAGAGAGAGAGAGAGAGAGAGAGAGAAGAGAGAGCTATAAATATTGCGTATTAAATATTTTGATATTTGTTTTCGTTGGTGTTTTTTTTTTTTTTTTTTTTTTTTTTGTTGTTGTTGTTATAACAGCATATATATTTCCCTTTAATTTATTAATTTTCCAGAAATCTTCCTGAATTAACATACGCAGACTTTACCAGAACTGATCTGAGAAATTATAAATGGATTCATTTTGAGGTAACTGTTCACTTGAAGTATATTAGCTTATTAAAATACTGCACTTTAATTCGTAGTGATCAAGACAAATCAATGGTGAATATGCAGTGTCTACGACATCATTAATTAGTTGGTTGACTTTATATCAGGATATGTATATAATTGTATATCCATACATGTATTTGTTATGTCTCTCGTGTATATATATATATATATAGGCTATGTATAGTTACAGTAAGGCATATTTCAGGCTAGACCAACGTGCGATGAAATAAAGAAAATGCTGATGCACATCGACGAATATAACAGAGATAAAGAAAATAAGATAAAAACGTCAGTAGAGCTCGAAAAGCCAAAAAGATTACAGGCAAGTAAGTCATTAATAATAATAATAAATTACTTAAATAAATGTATTGGTTAATATAAACAAGATATTTAAATATATTGGATATCTGAAGGCGTTTAGATGCAGAGCCTTAACAATAGCTGATGGCGCTGCGACATAAACATAATAGTAATAATAATTTTAAAAAGGCGCAGACTGTATCATTTATGAATATTTGCATTTTTACCATAAAAATAGCACTGCAGTCGCCACAAATGTCCAAACCTTGTTAATGCCACAGTTATTAAATAGAAATAATTTGTTTTTGCTCCAAAATGGTATGAAAATATACACTTTTTGTACATTTTTTTTTTTTTTTTTTTTTTTTTCAAGATATTTTATTTGATACGGCAGACTTCGTGTTTGTGAGTAAAGACTATGCAAAGCAGTTTGGCTGTAATAACATGACAGAGGCGGTCACAATGCTTTTTGAAAAATGTAGAGCAGGGTAAAACTACATTGATTTTATTTATTATTTATTTAGTTGTAGTAATTATTTTCAAGAAAAAAAAAATTAATATACCAACAGCAAAAATAACAATATAAAAAATTACAACATAACAACAACAAAAATAATATATTTTATTAATAATAATTAAACCTTTTGTTTCATTTATTTTTTCAGTGCTACAATTATCTGTGCTTGGGGTGAACTGGGAGCAGCAGCCATGAATAAACAAGAGGGTGTGGTTACGTCTGCTGCGTTTCCGCCAGAGAAAGTAGTGGACACGCTAGGCGCCGGAGACACATTTGTCGGGGGAACTATCTGTGCTCTTTCCAAAGGAATGACCTTGAAAGAAGCAATTACATTTGGATGCAAGGTTGCCGGTGCAAAATGTGGTCAAATGGGTTACCAACACATCCGAAATTTAAAAATTTAGAACTATCACAATGTTATTTATTTATATTAATTTAAGAATTATTTCTATCAAAATAATAAATAATCGTGTCACGTAAGAGCTGTAAATGGATGTTGCAGTATATGATGTAAAATCATTGACATTTCAGTTTTTTGAAACCATTATTGAAAAATCTCTTTAAGAATACTGGAAGAAAAGGAAAATGCTTTTACTTTGGTTAGTTGTTTACTGATACGTTATCTCAGTATAATAAAGATTAAAAAAAAAAAAAAAAAAAAAAAACGAATCTTATGTTATTTTGTTGATGAACAATGACATTCTGTAATGATGATAATAAATAGATAAATATAAAAAAGTCATATGAATCGGTTTATTCTATTTCATTAATGCCTTAGAGCATTGGTTCTCAAATAAAAATGCTATTTCAGATGTGGCTGAATGACCTTTTCCATTATCGATAATGAGGATGGGGTTTTTTTTGGGGGGGGGTTCGTTTTACATTTCTGCCTACCTTATACAACCCATCGGTTTTTCTTTTAATTTCAATCTTGGTGCGTTTTACATATCGACTTTACTATAAGTAGTTTACTTTAGTTAAGGGAGCCTTATGGTCCAATGGTATCATCATCAGTTTACTTTGACTATCACTGACATCGCTGGAACCGAACATTAAAAAAAAACTCGTAAAAAAAAACATCAATCACAGGAAACTCAATGAATAAATATGTATTTTTTTCTTTATGGTATATTATAAATCATTTTACTAGTGTACCTAAATGTTCTACAGAATTTAGTTCATAAATACATCTTTATTTCAAAATAACGTCAATATATTTACAGTCATTACAGTATAGTTCCTAATCACATAAACTGATTCTGCATTGGATGTCTGTGAGGGTCCACCAAAATAAGTTATGAATAAAAGGGGTCCATGGGTAAAAACATTTGAGAACCGCTGCGTTACAGAATGGCATGAATCGAAATACATTTAAAAGGTTCATATTCAAATTTTCCGAATAAAGAAAGACCTAATAAAGAATGAAGGAAAGAGTCGTAGATCCTCATTTCACGCACCAAAAACGGAAAGAAAACGTCAATATGAAAGTGGATAGAACATGTTCAGTTTATAACCAAATGGTGATCACACATACAGAATGAACGTTTGTTTAATGTCATTTTTATATAATAATTATTACATTTCGGTTAACGTTAAAAAAATAAAAAATAAATACAAATAGGTGAAAGGTTGGGGGTTGCATATAGATACACGCAAATACCCACACGTTTTGGCATGCACTGATAAAAAAACACCAGGTTTAATAATTCCTGTTTGGGCGTTGTTGGAACAGGAAATAAATACTGGTAAATCTATTCAAAACAATTTCTCGTCTATAGTAAAATCATACGGGTGGGAAATTGTCTTTTATCAATTAACGAAATTATTTCTGAACACTTCTAACATGCAAAGATAAGGGAAGAAAAGGTTGATGACGATGATGATGATGATTCTCATTCGTAAAAACAAGTTATAAAATGTAAACGACATGGCGTGCTCTGTTGAAAAGGTATATATTTTTTATTTATATTTATAAATAAAAATAATATATAAATTAAAAAAAAAATTAAAAACATAAGTCTGAAAATAAAATAAAATGTATATATTATAAAAGAATCGACAGATATATGATTACTGTGAAACATCGACATTTCAGAAATACTTATAATCCCCACAATATTTTTCAATCGGCCCTTTTAGCTAATCTGCTACATTCCGTTTTTAGGGGAAATAACTCTACCAAAAGAGGGCGTTACGAAATTGTCAACATTTACTATGAAAAACGTTTTCCTAAAGTTTTTTTGACGTGAAGCAGTGGGTATGCGCAATTATTTAACTATTTTAAATAATTTCATTATATCCTTTTATTTCTGACGTGGACATTTTATATTTACATTTGATCATACACTTATACTGTTAATCAGGTTAATGAAAATTGAAATACAAACGTTGGATTTATCATCGTTACCACTTCAACACTTAAAACATTTCTTAATTTTTGCGGTTATTTTTAGGTTATATAAACTAATAAATAATGTTTTTCAGTACCAAGCACAAAGAAAAAAAACATATATATATATCGGTGCCAGCAACACTGTAAATAATATCTATTTGTATATATATATATATTTGAAAACTTGTCCGTTGGTTAGCAGTAGCCTTGTAGTTTTACTATAAGTATAATAAATCCAGCAAGTTATGGATGAATGACTTTTGTTTACTTACACCTGAAAATTAATTTAAACTGGACGATTCTAAAATGTCAGACATATGATTTTTGTATTTGTTTTATGAAGGTAACCCTATTGTTACTGATTAGAACATAGAACATCACAGACTATGAAAATTTTTAGGGGGTTAAGAGTCTGGGGAGTTGCTGGCTGGAATAACAAATAACCCAGTAATGCATCAAATAGAATAATACTATGATTCATCTAGCAGTTTGACAAATAAACTGACTGTACTCCATCTTCTACATTTCAGTTGTTTCAAATAAATCGAGCATACATTTGTATATGTCCTTGAAAGATTATATATTTGATTTTTTTTTTTGAAGTTTTTTTTTAATGATATTGTTTCTTATTCATTTATTTCAGAAATAAATAATATAATCACTGTTTTATCTAATTTTATAGATAATTTAAATAAAAGCTTGCATTAAATGTTGAAATTTGTATTTTCTCTTGGTGTACATATTTTAATGTCTACTCATATTTACAAAGGTACAAAATGTTGATTTACATGAAATAGCAGTAAATACTAGTATTAAACATATTTAAGTTATCTGATTTGTTGGTGATATTTGTTTTGATGTGATTTGTTAATACTGCATACAGTTTAAAGGGTTCATTGGGGCAATTAGCCTTATATAATTGAATGATAATTAGATAATGAAAATAATATGTTTATTTTTAATTTTTATATCCTGTTTTAAATCTGTGTATTAAAGGTTATAGGACCCAATTTGTAAGTACAGCATGTTTTAGTATCTAAATAAAGATAATTCCAATACATTTATACTTTTTTTCTTTTAATAATATAATTTTTCATTTGTCAGAAAAAGTTATTATGAAGTCAGTGTTTATGTAGATGTATATTTTATAAAATCAAGAATGTATAAACAGTCATGAATATGCAATAGTCTGTGCAATATTTATTTGTTATATATACAATTTCATATATATTTATTTGTATATTTTTATCATTTTAGACTTCATAGTGCTGTCACTGTGCTATGCAGAGGTGGACTGTTCATCTGGAGGGTGGACCTAAACGTGTCAATCATGCAGCTGTTGCTATCGGTGAAAAGATTTTCTCTTTTGGTGGATACTGCACAGGCGAAGACTATGAGACAACCCGACCAATGGATGTTTATGTTCTTGATACAAGTATACTTTCACCTTTATGATTTAGAAACAAAATCTGTTATTCAACATGAATTAATTGAATAACTTTCTTTATTATTTACCTTTTTATATATAAATATATATGTATGTATATATGTATTTCAACCATTAATAAAAATATTTCAATGGCTACTAAAAGTTATATTAGTTAATTATAATGTAGATTCACTGTGTTATCCAAAGCAGTATGTATTTTAATAATTTTTGTAATAGTACAAAAGAAATGTAATTTATTTGGAATACAATGTCTGAAATTAATTTTCAGTATCTCTTCGATGGCGTGTTTTACCAATAGTTCCTACCAGCCACCCAGACTACCCCTGCATTCCTTACCAGCGATATGGCCACACTGCTGTTGCTGTAGGTGACTGTGCATACATTTGGGGAGGCAGGAATGATAAAGATGGTGCTTGTAATATTCTCTATCAGTTTGACAGTAGTAAGTACTTTTTGCTTTTTCTATCATAATTTTAGTTGAATTAGGAAACATAAATTGAAATTCTGCAATGCTTGATGGATTTGATTATTAAAAACCCAAAGTACTGATTGATAAATGAAGAGGTTCAAGTAATATACAGAAAAAATAGAATATTTTAAAATATGTTTTGTTGGATAATTTTTTCAGCCATTTTTAAATGGGTTTAAAAATTTTGCTATTCAACAGATTGAAAAAAAGGTTTTAAAAATGTTTTTTCTTTTTTTTTTGGTTTAGTTGGAAATTTTTTCTGACATGCTGTAGGGATCTTAAAAATGTACTTTATTCACATTAAATCACAAATATTATTGATCAGTTGAAAATAAACTTTGGTTTTAAATATTATTATTATTATTATTATACTGAAAATTAATTTTAACATTTTACTTTGCTATAATCTGCACTCACAGCAACAAAAGACAAATATTACGTACATATTGAAAGTACATTTCTTTTTACCACTGCATTTTAAGATTTTTCTTTATTATGATTTGTACTCAGCAACAAACCGCTGGTCAAAACCAGTAGTGTATGGTGATGTGCCAGGAGCACGAGATGGACATTCGGCTTGTGTCATTAACAACAAGTTGTACATATATGGAGGTTATGAAGAAGAGGTGGGACCTGTGACTCTTTTTCTTATATAAATATTAATGTTGTGGTCAAATTTACATCATCTCATGAACATTGATTGACTGCAACAAATAGCTTTGAAAATATAAGTGATTTTATTTTTTTAAGCCGAACAATCAAAATTCTTGGAAGAATAAAATGTGTTATTTTATTTTTAATAAACAATATAAAATGCTTTGATTTAAATAACTGCTTGTTACATTTAAGTGTTGACACCTTAATGAAGCTGTTTGTAAATTAAAAAAAAGAAAAATATGAAACATGAAAAACAGAATCCAGATTTGCTAAAATTTTGTTAGCTTTTATTCATTTTATTTTAATTTATAGATTGATAGATTTTCCAATGATGTTCATGCATTTGATTTTGGCTCAATGACTTGGATAGCTGTCAAAACATTAAGTAAAGTAAGTTATTACTGTAGCATATATTCAGTGCGTTTATATTATTTTCTCAAGTTTTTTATCAGCTTATTGATACATTAATTAGTGAATGAATTTTGAAGTTGACTAAGATTGAACAAATGGTCTATATAACTGACAAGGTCAGGTAACTTTCATTTTAATATTTACATTTAATCTCTCACTCTGACAATTGGTTCGATTTCAGTGAAAATATTTGACCTTCACTGGTACATTGTAATTTGCTTTGTACATTCATAATCTGAGTTTTCTACAGTTAGTCTCTGCACATTTTCCCTGTTAAAATACAAAATATGTGAAATTAGTGGAAAATCCTATTTAATTAGAAATGTTTAATGTGAACTGCTGTTTGTAGGGAAGGCCTGCCTATTGGCGAGACTTTCACACAGCAACAGCAGTTGGCAGTAGGATGTATGTTTTTGGAGGTCGCAGTGATGAAGGTGGAGATTTGTTCACTAACAATGAGATCTACTGTAATAAAATGCAAATATTTGACACAGTGAATAACACATGGTATGAACCTATAACCTGTGGGGATATACCCCCTGGCAGACGCAGCCACTCAGCATGTGAGTTGAAGTAATAACAAAATCTGAAACAGCTATAAAAATATTTATTTACAGGTTCTTTCTTTTCTTGTTTTTTTCTGTATTTTCTGAATTTAACATTATTATATTATATACAATATTATCATATACCAATGAGCTAAAATTCTGTTTTAAGAAACTGTTTTTGTGTTAAGATTTGTATGTGGATTATTTAAGGTGTATTTAGAATTTTATATTTAATAATTCCTACAATGTGCAGTGGTATTTCTAGTTTCATGATGAAAAATGTATTTAAATATAAATGGTATTGCAATTAAAATTGTGTGTATTAAAATAAAAATTTTGGTTATGAACACTAATTTAAGAATAACTGTTTCAGTTCTATACAGTGGTATGCTGTACATATTTGGAGGTTACAATGGACTCTTTGACTTTCATTACAATGATGTGTACAGATTTGACCCAGGTTAGGAATTTTTACTGCTTATCATTAATTTTAATTAGTAGTCTGAATGTAATGCTGTTTTCTTTTATATATATATATATACATATTTATTTTTATTTTTTTTTTTACGACAGTTCACATGCGGTGGACAATTGTAAAGATTTGGGGTCAGGGTCCTTGTCCCCGGAGACGACAGTGCTGCTGTATGATTGGAGAGAAAGTCTACTTGTTTGGAGGAACTAGGTATTATATATTTTATAAATCTGAAATATTCCTGCAATGAAAAGCTTTCTTTAGAAAAAAAATTCAAAATATTTATATATTCATTTATATTTCAGTAACTAAATCTAACTATTCTTCCAGAACATATTTCCATTAACTGTAAAATTCAGATGTTATTATTCTGTAAAACATTTTGTATCAGGTTATAATTTTGACTGAATAGTCTTGAATCCAAGATCTGAAGATCAGTGGTTGGGTAAACATTTTTGTGACTATTGTTCTTTTTTTCATCTTAGTCCAAAATGCCCAGAATATGGCACACGTCGAAACCAGCTGCCATTGTTAGAAAGCGATCTCATTGATCATTCAGATCTACATATTCTGGATTTTGGTAAGTAAAAATTCCCATCTTTCATCTATCAAATTTATTTCACTCATGTATAAAGAATACTTTAAAAAAAAGAACTGAACATAATCAGTGAATTTCCATCATTCTCTTTATCATGAAACTACTACTGTTTCAATCTCAGGTATGCACTTGTAATGTTCTTAAAATGTCAGCTTTGATCAGTGTATTTATATTACCAACTCTCATATACTGAAAGATAATTTTCTATTTCTTTGTGTTTGTTTTTTTCTATTTCAGCACCATCTTTGAAAACTCTCTGTGAAATATGTGTTTTGAGGTTGAAGCTGGACACATCCTGTTTGCCTGTTGACATCAGGTCTGTGCATTTATTTTGGTTTATCAGTAAGCTATCTTTCTGTCATATATTTAATAGTTATATTAAAACTTGTGTTGTATTTGGGAGTTATCAAGACAATTTATTAATCATGATTTTAAAAAAGATAAATATATAATATTATTATACTTATGATATAATTTTGAAGGTAAAATTTTGGAAACTGAATTCATAAATAAGATAACTTTATTTTTGTATTTTTAATTAGAGCAAATGTTTGTATTAAAACAAGTTATGTTCACACACTAAATCTCAACCATCAAGTTGTCAGTCATATGTGCAATGGCTTAATTGTGTTTCAGGTGGGAGTTAGCTGCCATGACTACAAACAACACAATCAGTAGATCATATAACACAAATGGCTGACCAGTCTAAAGCACCAATGGTTAAGTTTGTCTGTGCACTGCTTGAAGTCTGTTCTGATCAGAACTTATTTAATTTGTCAAATCATTCTTATGAATGATGTCAGGCTTAGTGGAATCTGCAGATGGGAAACCATGGTTAATTTTCCAAGAATAAATTACAGAGAGCCAGGCTAGTGCTGCACACATTGAGTCTCTTAAATTTGTCAAAGGAGTCTGACTGGATAACTTACAAGTTCACTTTAATGTAATAAAAATATGATGGATCCACCTGTGTACCAAGAACAGAAGTGTCTAGCCTGTGTTATTATTTAAATAGCAAAGTATTTTCAAAATTTTGTTGTTACATGACACTACACTGTTTTCAATCAAAGTTGTTTAATTGTGTGATGTATTCTTAGTGTGCCATTTCTAAATAAAACACCCAGATTTTTAAAAACCAAAGTAAGAATACACATATATAACAGTATGAGTATGCATGAAAAAAAAATCAGCATTTAAATAAGCTTTTTTATTTGTTTGTTTGAGTTTTTTTTAATAAAAAGAATTAAAAGTATTTTGAAATGCTTCTGACCTGAGTACCCATTGTTTATTTTAAATTTTTGGTGGAGGTGTATGTATGAGAGGTTCTGGACTAAAATACAGCTTAACTACCTCATTGAGTAACAGATAGTGTTTTTATTTCTAGTTACAAAATATTGCGATGTTAGTATGTGTTGCTGCAATATAATTTTTATAATTTTATTTATTTATTTTTTTTTTTTAATTATTATTATTATTTTTATTTTATTTTTTTTTTTTTGGATACCTCACTTAAGAAAATTAAATTTAGAATATAACTTTTTATCTCTTGTGATTAGAATGAAATTATGAGTCTAAATGTTTGTTGCCCAAATCACTTTACAATTTATAAGCATGAGCACAGGTCACATTTTTCTTATGTTTCAGTATTGATTGATTTTTCCTCTAGCAAGTGTTCCCGTATATATTCACTTTTATTAATTTATTTGCCATCAAACTGGACAATAGGCTGATGCCTATATTATAAATTTTAATAACAAATATGTATGTATAAAGCAAGGTGAAATTAATAAATATGTTTAACAGGTAATTCAATTTTGGAAATTGCTAAAAATGCATTGTTTAAAATTGAAACAAATATTTTGATCAAAGACTGAATTTAATTGGTATTTTTGTTTATTACAGATTGTAGCAAATATTGTTAATTTCATTTCTTTGAACAATTAGTAATAGGTTCAAGTCATTTATTCAAAAATAAGTAACTTTCATATTCACTAATATATACTTTGAATCATGTAATTCTTTTACTAAGTTTTATATATCATTAATTAAAAACCAGTTAAATCATTATAGGTACCACAATTGTTTTGTTTTTTGGAGGTTTTTTGGGGGGGTGTCTACATTCACAGTCAAAAAAAAAGAAAAAAGTGTTTTGGTTAAATTAAAACAATGAAAAAGTTTGTTTGTGTTTTAGTTTAAAGGACATTGATATAGTTAATTTTAAAATTTAAAAATTTATTCTATTTGAGCAATAAATTTAGCTGTTTTAATAAACACAAAATGTAATATTTTATAAATGTTTTTATAAACAGAAATGTAATCTGTACCTTATCTTTAGAGCTAACATATTCATTTTCCTCCAGTTGTAGTATATTAATATTCAGTGGAGT
This sequence comes from Chrysomallon squamiferum, assembly GCA_012295275.1. Taxonomy (NCBI): domain Eukaryota; kingdom Metazoa; phylum Mollusca; class Gastropoda; order Neomphalida; family Peltospiridae; genus Chrysomallon; species Chrysomallon squamiferum. The sequence continues at coordinate 31,075,490 of CM022665.1, read as the reverse complement.
CTCACTTGTACTTGTCTGAACGTTTTAGTTCATGAAGTACATTTTAACTTAATATTAATTTTCATGTTGAAATGTAAGCTATTGTTTATACAACAATAGATTGACAAGAGATTTTTTTTATTTTTTTAAATCTTTTTGAATATTTTAGTAGTGTCCTGAGGTAAATCAAACTAAATGTTTTTAGTGATAAATCATTATCATCTACATTTAGATATATAATGTTTTTAGATACATGTTTTAGCACAAAATGTAATTAAAATCTGTTTGAAAAATTACAAAAATATATTTATATATTATTAAAATATTGAATTATTTATATACTTATGCATATTAATGTTTGGTTTTTTTTTTACTGTTATTTTTTGCAATATCATGTTCCAAAACTGCAATATACATATTCAGCTAAATTTATAAAGTCTTTTTTTTTATCCTATACACATATTTAGAGTTTAAATGTATGTAAGAAAAATATGCTTTGCAAATTTTGCTTCTTTTTATAATTTTATTGTTTAAAATATTACAGTGTCTTTTGTGTTTGAACACAATAAATTGTGGTTTATTTGGTAAAGAAAAAAGAAATAAAGAAATTAAAACGCCAGTATTGCATTATATGTAATACAATAATTTGGTGCAGAATAAAAGGTTTTTCAACCATTGTAATATTTTTCTTTAAGCCACAGATTATTTTTACATTTCAGATGGAACCAAACAGATATCTAATTTGATGCTAAGTTTGTCAGGGGAAGGGTTGTGGTTTTTTTGCATACAAAAATGATTTTCAGTTCTCCATCTGTTGAGGGGTGATGATTTCCTTTCAAGTTGGTAACCTACAGCAGCTTTATCAAAGTCTAGGGTTAGTGCTTCCCTGTCTAAAAAAAAAAGAAGCAACAGCAGGTTTCCTTTCCATATATGTCTTGTCATAAGCCATGTCTAACACTGTGACCATTTTTTAGTGAAACAACATGATTCTGAATAGGGTAAATAAAGTAGTGTGCTTTATATGTGCAAGAAAAAACGGATAGAGTTATTAAATCTCACAGAAAATTCTTAGGCTTAAAACATCCATTTAGCCATTACCGTTTCCAATCAGTGCCCCATGATTCATTCACCAAAGATGCTTTCTTATACATATATATTATTTACTGTTATAAATGCATAAAAGTTCTGAATAGGACCAAAATGGACCATAGAATTACTATTATTGCACTTTTATATTTATTTGAAACATACATCCGTTTAGTTTTTCTTTGCCCATGTGTTCAAAATAGTCTGGTTCCCTTGCCTTGCTCTGTGACACTATCACTCAGTGAATGGTAGTGACACCTATAGTGAGGCAAGGGAACCAACTAGAATTCGAAGTACACAGACCTTAAAATTTGAATTGTCTCTTTCCTATTGTAAATATGAAGTTATAATAAATAAATTTATCAATGAAAATGGTGTATTGTTCATTTTGAATAAACTGAACTTTTTAAAACTGATTTTAAAACAATGTATTTCACAGCATATGTTAGTTTCCATCATTATATTACATTAGGAAAAACAGTAAAAAATTAAAGTCTATTTCTCTCTTTAGATTAGCTAATAAATCAATGTATGAATGAAATAAACTAATATAAAAGTGCAATAATGGTCATTTTAAAGTGTGTTTTGCAGTACTGGGATTGGCCAAAAAGCATAGATTGTTTAAACATCTGCTATAGGAACTATTTTTGACAATGGAATGTGCCTAAAATCACTTCAATATAATTGTGATTTTAAAAAGAGATTCACTGTGACCCCACCTGCAACAGTTTTGCATTTTCTTTTTCTTTTTTTTTTTTTATCAAAACATTCTCATATATGGGTTCTACCAAAATTTGAAAAAAACACATATACAGCCAAGAGGGCAGACTTTATCAAATGTGAGGAGAAAAAAATTCACATCATTTTATAAATTTTTAATAAAATAATATACAAAATATATTGCACATCATTATATTTTATAATTTTTCATTATTGTATGCAGAAAATAATTAAATACAAATGTCTTGTCATCTTCAGAATCCATCATTAATGATGAAACTTTCTACTTTGTGGTAGTAATGGTCAAGGTGTCACCATAAGAATTCCAGATTTTATAATCAGTTGAAGAATACTGTTGAACTAAAAACATCAATACATCATTATTTGTGAAACACAGTTTATATCTATTGACAAATTAAAGTTAGGCAATTTTAATTAGCACAGCATATTATGAAATTCTGAATGTTTAACTCTTCTAGTTGACATGCATATCACTGTCATTCAGTTTTTAAAAAATCCAGAAAATATGAATGTAAATTAAAAACAGCAAATTAAACAATCAGTGGGAAAACTATCTCTTGCTATTTTCATCTAATTTATACCAAAAAAATTAATACAAATGACAAAATTAAATATTTTCCATTTACCAAAAAGTACATAAAATAATGCTTCAACAGTATTTGATTTAAATGAGAATTGTTCAAAATACTGATTGGTATTGTTAACATCTTTTACAATGTAGAAGGCTTCTGGCTTTACTTAAATATTTTGCTACAGTTATTTGTTTCAGGTTTTGTTGATAATTCAAAATTCTTTATAGACACACTAACCTGTTGTTAATTTGAACTTGGTGCTAGGAGAAACTTGAATAGATTTAGGATCTATGTAGCAGCCAGTGTGTGTAAATTCAGGAATCTTAAAATAAAGCTGAAAAAAAGAAAAGAAAGGAGATGTCTGAAATATTAAACTGCTTCACAGATGCTGAAATAGAAAAGAAATGAAGATTCTATATTTGTGTATTGAGTATATTCAATGCAATATGAATACCACAATTATTTGGTATTATTATATATTATATATTACACCACATTGTTTTATAAATCCTGTAGAAATAAATTCTTACTTTTTTTCTTTAAAAAAAACAAAAGCACAAAGCTTATTTTAATATTAGATTTTGCTGTAGTTTCCTATATATAACAGAGTACAAATTACTTAACAAAACGGGTGTGTGGGTAAATTTTCTTTCATATAAGTTGCCAGGGGTAAATTGAAAAATAAAATTGGGGAACCCCTGCTATAAAACCAACCTGAGCATAGCCATTTTGCCCAGAACAAAAGAGTTCCTCTGCTGAAAATAACTGAGTTGATTTGCCTTCATTAAAATGAACAGTTCCTGACACAGAAACCTCCAGGGTCTTACTAGGAAATTTTTGACCTGTGGAGGGCAAGAGAAATCTAAAATGTTGTTCACACTAAAAATTTAAATCTCATCATTAATAGATTTTTCATTTCACTTTCATTCTTTCTTTTTTCAACTTTCTTTAAAAAAATAACCTGTAATAAATGTTAATTCTCATTTAAAACTACTTTTCAGTAATGCAAGACAGAAAACAATTTGATCAGTTCATTAACAAAAATGCATTGTATAGATGTGAGCTGTTATTATCTCAGATTTTATTATACATGAACATATTCATTATAAATAATTTTCAATTACAGAATTATTATACAATTTTTGGTGTTAAAATTTACTCTCAAGTGTAAAGTGAAAAACAATTAATATTAATAAAATAATAAAAATATTTTTAATTTTTTTTTACCAATATTCCAGACTACTATAGTCTTATCTGGAGACAAATTTGTACTTCCCTGAGATGGCACGGTCTCAAAACTGGAAATTACTCCTCTAAAAACAACAGACAATTAATGTTTTATTTTAAATCTTCAAAAACAAAGAAGAAATTAATATGATTAAAAAAAGAAAAGAAAAATAAGGATTTATATATGTTAATATAGAGTAATGTAAATAATAGTCATCATTTGGGTAACTCTTCAATAATACAAAATAAAGAAAACTATAATTTTTTTAATTTATTTATAATTTATGTTATTCATTAATAAATAAGAGGTTTCTAACAACAGGTACTTTAAATCATATTTGTAAAAACATCTAAATCATGATGCTAATGTTATTATTAAAAGAATGAATTGACGAATGTTTAATGACACCCCATCACAAAAAGCAATCGGCTATTGAGTGCCAGATGTTATTACCATTAACTTCTCTTACTATGATTCAACTTCATCTACAAATTAGTATGATTTGTCATAATTCTATCTGAGAATTATGCTTATACCAAAGTATCATTTTTCAGTCAACAATAAGTAAATTTTAAGTTTCTAAATTCATTGGTTAAAATATTTACCTGTTATAAAATGGAATCTGAAGTTCACAGTATTCAAAGTTGTTCTTAATCTGATCACTCAGTTTTAGGTTGACGTTAAATCTGGCTGTTCTGGAATCACACTGACAAATAAAATAAAAGTTATTTAAAAATATTGCAATGACAAGTAACAAATATAAATCATTGAAAAGAATTTAAATAAATAAAATTATATTAAATATAAACAAAAGTACTAAATAAGAAAAAAACTGTCAGGTATTCTTAAAATGTAATTTAAGATTTTTATGAAACTTGGTATACTTGTTGACTGGGACCCAAATCTGAAATTTTAGGCCAATCGGACCAGTGGTGTGGGAGATGTGGCCCACCGAATTTTGAGATTTTTGGCAAAAATGAGCATGACCACCAACCTTAGAACCCTCATATATCAGGAACTACTGGACCAATCTTCATAAAATTAGTACTGTTGAAAAGGCAATATGACAAGGATTCCAAATCTGGAACACATAAAAGTTTCCGAGGTGTAATATTTTTTGTTTAGCCATAATACAGATTTAAAAAATGCATACCTGCATGGATGATTGAATGCATTACAATGTCTTATTTTCTACATGCATACACTTCTCTGAGACCAAAAACTCATCTTTGGAGTTAAAACCCACCTGACATGTCTGAAGGAATGCCTGAAGGATATGAAAAGATGCCAAATGGCACGACATGTTCTACACAATCAGGCTCAAAGGGTTAACAGAAAGTGATGCTTCAGGCATGTCAGGAACTGGTGAATTCCCCATCGAGCACATGGCAATTACTCTCCTGAAAATGTGTGTTATCAACACTATCATACCAAAAAGGAGTTGTTGTGAAGTGTATGGAAAACTGAGGAAGTTGAACTCCTCACATTTTGAAGTGGGATCAAAACACGGGACATCAAGAGTATCTGTTCACATCATGAACAAGAACTTTTAATCAAGTTTTCAACATTGTGGGAAAAGTGTTGTGATCCCCTTAATCACCATCCTAAGCAAGCACGCACTAGATCTTTAAGAATTGTTAGCATGGGCACTTACAAATGCTTAGTAAATCCAAAGACACTAGTGCCAGGAGACAAGTTGTGCTGTGACTGTCTTCAGAAATCAAAGGTCCAAACCCTTGCAGAGGATGGCTTTAGTATGGGAGAATTTGATGATAACTAGTCAGACAAACCGCTGGTTGTTGTTTCCCCAGAAAAGGACTTTGATTTGAATTCTATCCTGTCGAGTTTAGGCAAAATTCCTGTTAAATTCCATTCACTAGCATGTTGCAGTAAACGAATGAAAGGACAGAAAAAACTAGCATCAGCTACAGTATCATTAAAACAACATCTTGAAACAGTTATTAATAATATTTGAAACAGTCTATGATATTCTGCTTCATTCTCCTGAAAGTGACCCTGACTCATCAGAAAAATCGGAACTTCATTTATTCAGGAACACGTTGGAGGAGTTAAAAGAGAAATTCAACAAGTCCGAATCCTACCCAGAGCATGTGCAAATCTTGTCTTTGTCACCCTTTACCAATGAAAGGACAATGAATGAATATGAAACAACAAATTACCTTGTGAAAAAAAGCTGTGCTGTGAAGAAAGAGAAAGGGATTCTATCCCTCTGTGATAAGAAACAAGGGAAAGTTCTGTCAAATGAATTGAAGGAGGAAATAGTCCAATTTTATGAAAGTGACGAGAACAGTAGAATGTGTCCAGGAATGAAGGATACAGTGAGCATTTGAAACAAAGATGGTGAGAAGGTTAAGCATCAGAAATACCTAGTTCTGTCAAATTTATGTGAACTTTATGCATACATGTAGGCCTACAGTGTCTTAATCACTGATCAAGAGAGATGGTGATTCCTAGCATCCAGAATTGATCATTCAGGTTTTAGTAAATCAGATGTTAATGGCAGAAAAAGTGTTATTTTCATGTATGTGTATTTTTTAAATCTATATTGTGGCTAAACAAAAAATATTAATAAAACTTTAATATATTATATAGTTAACATGTGGAAGATTAAATTTCAATAAAGGTCATCTCAAGGTCACGTGACCCACAGTGTCAATTTCAAGGTCATAACAAAAGGTCAATAGGTCAGTGACCCCCAAATTTTCCAAACTGAACAATAATGGCAGATTTGGAATCCTTGTCATATTGCCTTTTCAACAATAGTTGGCCCAGTAGTTCCTGAGATATGCAGGTTCAAAGGTTGGTGGTCACGCCAATGTTTGCCAAAAATCTCAAAATTCGGTGGGCCAGATTTGGTGCTGTGGGATCCCAGTCAACAAGTATATGAAGTTTCATAAAAATCTGAGACAGTCGGGTTTAAGTTGGGTTTTTGGGGGGTGATTTGACATGGAATGACCCTATTCCAAATATTATTAATAACAAAATCAGGGTAGAATATACTTTTTTTAAATTAAAACATATGGGAAAGTTGTCATTTTAATATATATATGTGATAAAATAAAGTGAAAATGTGAAGAATAGTATCATACAGTCATTTGATAGACTCCAAATACTGGAAGTTCCTGCAGTCGAGAAGCTGTATAATGACAGAGAGTGAACATCCCTGCTGGGGGTGTGAACCGAATTCTACGAGGAGTGACATTTTCTGCAAAACAGTAATGTAAAAAATAAGTAATGGTTGATGGTAACATACACATTTTTGTGTCAAAATGCCTTGATCAAAATTCACCATATGCCATATTTACTTATTTGTAATTAATTTAATTTAATTCAGAATGAATGTGCATTTTATTTAATATTGGTGCCACACAGTAAATTATGAATATAACCATGAAATGTTCATATAAATTAATAATATAATAAAAAGCATGTGCATCAAAATCCTTTGATTTCATCACATCATTTTATATTAAATATGTAAATATCTATCTCAGGCCCTGTATATTATATCTCACAAAGAAATATCAAGGTAAGTTCACTACAGATACATGTCAGTGATAGAGATACCTGTGACAAGAACTGCTGAGTCAGCACTCTGCACACAGGGATGTATGGTCAGATGATCAAGAGGTACACAGTCTTTTTCACTGTGAAATGAAATGTTCATTGTAATGTCAGGCATGGCACCCTCAAGATCAGCCTTACACAAGATGCTGCCATAAACATCCCAGAAGTCCTGGGATTCACCTTGTTCACACTAATAATATTAAAAAATTAAAAAATTAAAAACATTTTTAAAAAGCCTTTCTTGCCTTTAAACTTAAATGTATAAATAAATAATTATATGATTCAAATATTTACTTTCTGTTAAGTAAAAATTGACATATTAGATGACTATTTAAAAATCCAAATATGTTTAATAAATTTAACTGTTCAGATGCAAACTAAAATAAATATATTTTTTCTTATTTTCTTTTTTTACCTTTCTTTTTTTCTTTTATTTCTGGAGGGTGCATAGGGTTTGGTACTTAATGATATCTCAACAGGTCTTACTCTCAGTGATTTTTACTTTTTGTATAAGAGAATAAACATGCTGCTCTTCTATAAGGGTTTATCAGTTAGATGTATCTTGGGGAGAGAGCTCAATGGTAGTGTGTTCACACAAGGTAGGGATATATTTCTCTTAGTGAACCCACAGAACTATTTCTCTTAGTGAACCCACAGAACTATTTCTCATTCCAGCAGCCAGTGTTCCATAACTCATAAAGCTGTAAGTACTATCCTGTCTGTAAAAAGAGTAACCAATGAAATGGTAGCAACAGGTTTCCTTTCATTATAATACATGAATAAATAAAATATGCTGAGTGTGTTAAATACAACATTTCTTTCCTTCATCCATTACTTTATATACAACTTCTCTGAGTCAGGAAAAAACACAGGATAGTTGGACTGGTAAAAAGTCCAGCTGTTCCATTCAGAAGGATCAATCCTGCAACCAACAACATTTCAGACTCTTATTTACCTGTGCTGCTTTGATACATTCTGACACCTTGAGGTAGATGCTCGTTTTTCCTCTGTATAAAACTGGCTTCCATGCAGGTTGCTGAAAAGAACATAATCCAAAAATAACCAGTATTTTTCTACATATAATAAAAAGAATCTGTCTGATTAAAAATTACATTCCCTTTACACTGACATTATAATTCAGTTGCTGTTTTTATTTTTAAAAACATCTATACGAAATTTCTGCCTGTACATTAAAAGGTTAAGAAAAAATATGTTCTAACTTTACTTTACATTTTAAAAATACAAACATGACATGATTCATTGTTTTTAAAATTATAATCAAAACAAATTTTAATCTTATAAAACCAGTATAGTCATGTCTCTTTTATTCTGTATTATTATTATCAGTATTACTACAAATTAGTATTATGACTGTACTACCTTTTGTGACTTTGGCAGTGATAAAATCTTGTTAGCCAGTTTAGCCACAACTGTTTCACTACATGTGTCTCTGGGGACACCAAATGGTGCAGCCTCATTGATAAAGTTAGGAAGCTCTGCAATTCTTGACACCAACTAAAATAAATAATTGTCTCACCAATTACAGTTAAGACAATGTGAGATTACTAGTTTTCACAATCAAATATACTTTCCCATTTTCACACACTGATAACAAACACCACAAAATATTTGTGTGTGTGGGTGTGTACACATATATACAAACAATTACATTAAACAAATTATTATTTAAATGTATAATTAAGACAAAAATAAATAATAATTTCAAACTTTCCTGTCCCAAAAATTAAATGAAATAATTTTATACCCATAATTAACCAAAGGTATTTTGTTGTTAAAATATACTTATTATTTATATATGAAACACTTACCTCTTGGGTGTTTTGAGTTCGTAGATAATCAGAGATGCCACACAGAAGTGAAAAACCCAGTGATACTGATGGACTAAAATGATATATACATACATACTTACATTACATACATACATACACGAACACACACACACACACACACACACACACACACACACACAACTGATTAGGATTTTTTAATTATTTAAAACAAAAATAATAATCATATTTTGGTGAAACACTAACAGAATGCAAAGTGAAATAAACTGTTGAAATCGTGTAATATTATTGTAATATTTAACAAACTTTTTAATGGATTTGTACTGAGCAAAATAAAGAAATGCAACATATTAAATGCTATAATTCAATTCAAATTAATAAAAATGTAAAAAGTTAAATAAGTAATACAAATAATAGAGTAAATGTGTGTAAAGCTTTACAGAAAACAAAATAACAGATAAACGAATTTGAATAATAAAAAATTTGTTACTAATCTTACATTTCAACAAGTGGTGGCCTGTTTTGACATCCTTGTTTTACAAGAGGTAAGCAGCAAAGTAATAAGCCATGCTGAAATTAAATTCTGAGTTTAAATCTAAATATTTAATGTCACACTGGATAGACCTGTTAATCAAAATGAAATTAAAAAGGAAAAAGATATATCTGTACAAGATACAATGAAATATCACATATTTTTCTGTAATTAGTATTTTTAATACATTCATTTTAAATACAACTACATTTAATTTTATCCATAATTTATTTTAGAAATAGCTGGATTTTTTTCTCAGTTTATATGGACAAGAATGTTTGATTTGTATATAATTAATACCAAAATGCAAATGATTACAACATTTAAACACTTTTACAACTTTTAAGTGCTTTGAATTATAAACAATCTGTCCAAAGCACACACACACATACAAATTTAAATAATTATAATAAATATGTTTTTATTTACCATATCAATATATCAATTATAATTACTGATTCTTAAATCATGTTTTCTTTAGGGACAGGCATGCTCAGTGTTCTCTTTCAGCTGAATATAATCTGTTCCTGCTAATAGCAGCAGTAAATGAACAAGCTCTGTATGTAATTTGAAAACATTTTTTCAGAAATAGAAGAAGACTGTCCTGGTTTTATGTATACCTGCTGTATGACAACAACTGGCCACAGTTTCCCTGCAGATGTTTCCAGTTCAAACACAGGTTTCTCATCATCTTTACTACAGGTGTCACAAACTTCAGTAAACTAAATATATATCATCAGAATTAATAAAATTCAATAGTTGATAATTACCTCTGGTTTTTTTAAGTATCATATCTGCTGCTAAATGTGGTATGAAAAAGTAATGTTTGTATGAAAATATATTTTAAAAAAAAGAGGAAATAACATAAAGTAACTTCTCAGTCCAAATCTGTAAATCATTTGAAAAAAAAATAAGAAAAAAAGGAAGAATGAAAAACAGCTGGTTTTAACATCAGAATTAACATCTCTGCATGTGTTTCACAAACATTTGTGTTTTTTTTTTTGTTGTTGTTTTTAATTATCAATCATATGTAGTTCAGAAACCATCTCAATACAATAAATGTTGTATGTCAAAGTATTTACACTTCAGTCAATCAAAATGTTCAATATGTCATAAATACTTAAATACAAAATCATGACAAAAATCAATTAAAATGTAATTCTAAAGTTCGAACCTTTGGGCTGTCTGGTGACAGTCTGACTTCAGACAGCAGCAGCTGTGTAAAATGATCTGTCTGTGGCAGTGCTACAAATTTTTCTCCATCAAGAATTTTAGCTTTCTTTTCAGAAGTGGGAAATTTTCTGTTTAAAGAAAGGGGAGGGGGAATAAAATGCAATGGTGTCTATATTGGGAATAAACAAAAGGAATAAATTAAATGTGTTACCTCTACAGGGTTGGTCTGACACTGAAACTTGTACAGGTTCTTAAATCAGAAATTGCCATAACCTTTCTGGTCAATATGATTAAACTGATCTTTGTTGGAAATGCATTTTAAGTTTTGTATTTATTAAGAGTGTTTCATTTATTTTGTTGTGAAATAGGATAACTAATGTGATTCTGAATGTCAAAACACTTGTAGAATTTTTTAATTGTATTTCAGTTTGTGTGTATGTATAATGATTCTGGACTTTTATAAAATTAACAGTCTAAGTTACAAATGTATAAGAAACAGAAACAAATTGTTTCATTCATTCTCTATACAGATTTATTACATTACATTGAACAGAAATTATGAAAATTCGACAAAGACACTATATTTTAAGAAAGTTTAAATAGATTTTAAAAAATACATATCAAACATTATTCATGTTCTATGCTGTGAAAAGGTGGAGATAACAAGTAAAGGAAAGAATGTAACAGAGGCCACCATAACTGGTCCAAAACACCTTCTGTTCAGGAAATTTTAGAAAATAACACTTAAGATACATACTGAAAGATTTAAAATGTTCCAGTAATACGCAATACTTTAAAATACCATAGAATAATCCCATGTCATTTATCCATACACACACACAAAATTAAATATTTAAGTATAAATAAATATTCTGAATAAGCTGACTTTCATCATATTGTTAATTTACTTGAGACTTTAATACTTAATTCTTTTAAGTGTTGTTTTCCTTTCTGCAGTGACATTATTCTAGTTCTTGACATACAGAATTTGTCTCTTCTGTTTTGTTTTTTTGTTTGTTTTTTACTTAGTTTCTTCACTATATTCAATATATTTGACTTTTAGGCCTACTCTTAAGCTTTCCTGCTAGTGGTTACAGTTTTATTATTATTATTATTATTATTATTATTATTATTATTATTATTATTATTATTAAATACGGTAATACACTGTTACTTAATAATTGTCATACTGAACGATATTCAACTTAATTTTACCTAAAATACAAACATTTTCCTTTTCTGTTTGCCGGCAAACTAATGATCCATAAAGCTCTAAGACTCATCATTAACTACACATTGTATCCAGTCTGTAACATAAATAGTGATTTGCAAACAATTTCGGCAAATATTAGTTAACAAATTCAACTTTGAACTTTCGTTTTGATTCATAGTAGGGTTTTCATCAGTGTAGCCGCATTATCGTAATGGAAAGAAAACTTAGAAAAGCATTTAAATTAATTAATTTAATTATAAAATCACTAAAAAATTAATAATTAATTAATCCTGTGTTTAAATCTGTCTCCTTTTTTAAGAAATGTTTTAACTACTAATTTACCTAGACAAGCTATTTGCATAACATACTTTCTTTGTCCTTCACCTTTTTTGCTGTTAACGTCATTTAAGCTTGACCCAAATTAGGCAAAAGTCGATGCACACATATGTTTGTAAGCACGTGCACTCGCGTTTGAATACATTGAGTCGATAGACTTTTTAATTTAGTATTACTCTACTCCATTCCTTTACAAATATGGCAATAATTAATCATGAGTTCTTATTTCCATTGTTTAATTATTAGAAAAAGATGAAATAGATGTGCATAAATTAAAATTTGAAAGATAAGCTTTGGTGTTTTTGAATACCGATATCAATCTCTGACAGCTTACGATAATTGTTTGATGTTTAAAATAGAATATTGTGGGAATTCCTAGAGAATTCCTTTACTGACCTAATTTTTGAAGTAGTTCCGGTTACAGTCGTCGCAGAATATAATATAGTGCAAATATTTTCAGGAGTAACGAACAGCTGATTTTTAGTTTCACCTTTTGCGAATATTTTCATTCGTTTATTACACATTATAGAAATACAACTAATGTTTCAGAGATTATGAAAAACACTGAAAATAAATGTATAATATTATACGATTGAAATATTTATTTCACAGGTACTGAGGTAGTTGAGCTATCACGAGTGGGACGTTTTAAAAACGTTAGAAACTGAAGTCGTATCACTGATGTTTATGTTAACGATATCGAAAACTATTAAATGAATTTGTTAAATAACAGTCTTGGTATCAGTGTGATGCATTCGATATGGCCTCTAAAAAAGAGCCCAACAAAAACGACAGTAATTTGAGTAACTTAAGCAAGAAATCAGATACAGTCGATACAAAATCTGGAATCGAAGAATCTGCCAAAACAGTTCCAACATGGTTATTTGTAGGAGTGTCATTGTTTGTATGTTTTGGAGCCATTATATTAGGTAGTTTTCTGACCTATGACCACTTAAAAAATAGAAATCATGAAAATACCTTGCCATTCGAGCAAGATGAAAGCAGGACGTGGTTCGGACCGGGTTACAATTTATTCAAACTGCATGATACGAACAAAGATGGGTATTTGTCACCATCAGAATTTGAAATATTCTTTCGGAGACTTGTCGAATCAAATGTAAGTAAATTTAGCAAAATTATTATTATTATTTTTTAAATTTTGTTTTTTTTTTTTTTTTTTTTTTAAAAGTAATATTGATAATTATTTAATAAAATAATATAATTTATGATTTAACATTGACTGTAATATATAATTAAAAAAAAAAGAAAGCATTCATGATTTACTATTAACTTATATAAACTGGCCAAGGTTTAAGTTTGCCCAGTGAGAGTATCAGTGAAGACTGATCCTGTAGCCTATAGTGGCTGAGGTTAGCACCCAGCCATTGTGCTACAGTCACATATCTTGAATAAGTCATTGATACTACTGACAGAATTGAACTCTTTTATTATTTTATTTATTCAGCAGATAATGGCAGATACAGATTCTGTATTTATTATCAAATGAATTACGAAGTAATGTATGTCAGTACGTTGATTACAACAACTACTGTTTTTGAAAACAAAAAAAAACCAACAAAAATGTGTGTCTATATATATATATATATATTTAAATCTTCTCTATAATTAAAAATTAACCAAATGATTTTATTGAACATATTGATTGTTTTAATAATATAATTTTATGATCAGTTATACAAGTGTACTATATTTTAATTACCATGTATATTTAGCATAAACAGATGACCTATATCAGTGTCATATTTATTAACTTTTACAAAATTATTAACATTAATTTTATTTTTTTCTACAGCACTAATTTAAAAAATACATAAAACTAGTTTTCAAAATAAAATGCATATCATTTGAAGTGAAAATGACTTACAATTGCATAAATACTGAATGTATAAATTATAATTATTTTTTGAATAAACTGATTTTATTCAATCTGAGATAACTGATGATGATGTCTTAATTCTTTTAATTTGTTTTTCTTTCAGTTTTCTAACCTTGAACTATATTCACCAAAAATTGACAATGATGATGAAGTGATTACAATCTACTCACATTTCATCCCTCTGAGGCTGGAAACTATGACCAAGGAACAAAACACTGTATGAGTATTAATATTTGTTCACTTCAGTAATCAGCAAGATTCATTTATTGTAAAATGAAATATTTTGGAAATATAAAAAACTACTTTGTATTTTAAAAAAGGGACAGATCAGAGAAATTCATAAAGACTAAGTGGGTCATTTTTAGTATGATTTTGAAATAATAATTAATTAAGAAGAGAGAAATAACACAGAAAAACAAGAAAACAATGGTTCTGATTATTCAGTTGTTTTTAAAGTAACAGTAAAGATATACACTGTAAGTACACCAATGCATACAAACTGTTTATCAAACAACAAACATAAATTTAGGGTGACCAAAACAATCATATAATTATGTAGTTTTACAGATACTGTACTTCCAATTTTTTAAAATTAAAATATTATTTTCACCTAAACCTGGCTAAAAAATAATATCAGTCAATAAATTTGTTAATATTTATCAGTATTGTAGATATGGAGAGCATCCCCAAAACTGCATTTGAATATTCTTTTAACTGATCCATGATTACTAATAAAATTATTATCATTTTTATTTTTTTCAAGGTTTTCGGTAGTTCAGACACATTGCATGGACTGAAGACTTGGCTGACACCAGCCATTGCAAACCTAAACTTTGGTGCCCATCACTTCCAAGATTTTTTACCAAACTATCCAAAACCAACAGAAGTGGGCAAAGTTTACTGGATCATAGAACCTCCAGCAAAAACAATTGGTTCGTTACTTTCCAGTAACCGTTACTACCCACGGAAAATTGAAGGACCTGGTGTTATCATTCATCGTCTTCTCACTCTTTTTCACCCTCATCCTTTTGTCATGTCACGCTTTGCTCCTCAGGGTTCTGTAGCAACAGTTCGAGCAATTAATGAACAATATGTTGAAATTGTCTTCAGGTTCGTCTTACAAATAACAGTCATAAAAGTAATTAACATTTTAAACATGTGAAAAACATATTTCATCTGAAAAACATTGATTCCATTTGTTTGATGTTTTGGATAGTTAATTTCTTTTTTTACTCTTTTTTTGAGATATTACAAATGATACAAGATTTATTGAGTTTTATCCTTCTCATATATAACACATTACAAATAAAATACTTCAGGTTTATAAATTAAATTTAGTACTAACTAATCATATTACAATATTATAATGTACTAGAAAATTAATGTATATTAATTTATATTTAATTACGCTACAGGGAACTGGAAATTCTTCCACTGAAAATAACTGTTAGAAAATTCTTTCAAAATTTCATTTATCTGTTTAGAATTCACGCAGAGTTTCAGCTTAATGATCCTCCATATTACCCCATGTGGTTCACCCCAGCACAGTTCACAGGCAGCATCATCATGAAGAAAGACTCATCCAGTGTCATCAGTTTTAACATGGTAGTACCCACTGACAGGAAACTGAATGTAGGTTAGTTGCTATTGAGATTGTAATGCTGAACAGTAATACTTTTTAAAAATTAGATTAAAAACAGTTTTAATGGTTTGTTAACTTTTGATAAAAAGATATAAATAATAATAATTTTTTTTAGAATTTAATAAATAATTAGAACAGAAAAAGGTTATCACACTGTTTGTTGCATAGTATTTGAATGAAGAAGTAAAAAAAAAAATTGAAATGTGCAGTGTATTCTTGGCAATACTTTGTGTTGAGTTCCTTTAATGTTAAATAATTGTTAAATTTTAAAAACATCACAGACAAACCACTGTCAATAAATATCTAACTGTTTCTTTTTTTGTATGTTCTTTTAAGATATGGAATGGCTTAATGGTCCTGATGAAAATGAAAACATGGAAGTAGATCTGGGGTATCTTCCCTTGATGGCCCTCAACAATAGTGCTCCATCAAAGAAAATTTTGGAGGATGAGCACTTTCTTAGAGAAATGGCACATTTACCTGATCCAGATTTTCATAAAGTAATAAAAAATATCAAGTGGAATGAAGAAATTACTCATGAAAAAGCACTGAATTTACTGGAAAAGAAAATGTATCCTTTTAAAAAGGTGAGAACAGTATATATGTCTGACTGTTTCTTGGTTCTTGACTTCTTAAATAAATGGAAATAGAATTTTCTTTGGCTGTTTGGAAGTTTTATCCTCTTGCAAAGAGTAAATTAAACATAAAATGCATTTTTGCATGCGCACATGTAAGCATACATACACACACCACACATGGATGGACAGAGAGAAAAAAAAATTAGGTAAAGAGTATATATTAATGAAGAATGTTTTTTTATCGATAGGTACCATATTATAATTTCACAACAGCACTTGACAAGGCTTCAGTAGAACACAAATTTGTTCACTCAATAATTCTGTGGGGAGCTTTAGATGATCAAAGCTGCTGAGGTTCAGGGCGGACTCTTCGAGAAACTGTTCTTGAGAGTTCGCCCATTCTTGACCTACTTTCTGAGAAGTTCATCAGTTCTTGGTCACTTGTTGTTGACTTGGAAGTGAGTTGTCATGATCTCTTACAATAATAAAGAGGATTTTTTCTTGTTAGCCTTACTTTTTGATGATGTTACAAAATTATTTTTATTCCTTCAAAGAATATTTAATAAAAAAGGGAAGCAAAGACTACAGAATACAACTGTATTTAAAAATAAACTAAAATAAAACGTAAAATAAAAATGTAATGTGTATTTTTTTCTGAGCTATATAGCTTGATTTGAAAGCATAAAATATTACAAACATATAGATTAATGACATTTTTTTAATTCTTAATTTATTTATTATTATTATTATTACTATTTATTTTTTTGGGGGGGTTGAGGTTTTATTATTTACTATCTTGCAAATATAACAATAACAGATGAAGATATATTTGCATCAAATAACATATTAGAATATGTATTTAGCATTTTTATATATAATTTTCTGAATTATTAATGGAAAAATTCTGTTTCAGGAGCTGAAGAATGATTCTTCAGCAAGATATTCAAAACAAGCTGAAGAGTTTCTCAGAGTGTATGAATTTCCTGTCATGATGATAATTGCCTTGCCTAATGGAACAATAGTTCACAAGATCAATGCTAATGACTTTCTAGACACCAAAGTGTCACTGTTAGAAGCAGGGTAAGATATCTGTTTATTGCAAGTTACCAAACAGTCAAAATAAACTGCTGCTGATCACAAGTAATGTTTCAAACAGACTAAAATCTTTAATATATTTGGTTAAATTTGTTTTCATATCTTAAAAATATATAAGTTCTGGCTGTTATTTATCAGTGTGGTACATTAAGAATCATGGAATATGATGATTAATATTATCTTGCATTAAAGATATCTCTGAAACACACACACAACACACACACACACACACACACACACAGTATATCTGTATAATTATTATTAATTCTTCCAGGTTAAAAGACAAAGACACATACCTTTATGAACAGTTCCTGAAGAAGGGAATCAAATTAGCAGAAGAGTAGCTGTATATTTTGCAACATTTCTTTGTGTTAATTAATGTACAATATTTATGTCATAATACTGTTCAGTATAAGATTTCTCTCCATTTTAAGTTTTGTAATCTCTGTTTTAACAAATTTTAATGGAAAATTGAAAAACTAGTTATGATTTATTACTAATTCTTTACATTAAAATTGTAGATGTTTCAGCTTAATGTTGAGATTTTTTTTCTATTCATGAGATCTCACATGCCATAATAAAGCTCTTTTTTGAGGGGGGTGAAATTTTATGTGATACTATATTGTACATGAATATTTTTTTTTTTTTTTTTTTTTTTTTTTTCTGTAGGGGTAAGTTTCATGATATTTGTTTGATGAAATATCTGTAAAACTTTTGGAACTGTGTACACTTTTTTGATTTAATCATTTTTTTCTGTATAAATTACAAATTCAGTATGTATTTTAAAAACTGACTGAAAAATCTAACCAAAATTTATACTTATATTTGTACATTTAATTGTTATACAGTTAATTTACATGAGCAATAAAAAATCTATACTGAAGTGAAGAAGAAAATAAGATGTGGTTTTTTTAATAAAGAAATGTTTGAATTTTATGTTGCTCCAATCAGATTTTTTTAACCCTATTGTGATGTTTAACAGTTTGATAAAATGTAAACAAATATATGACATGCTTTAATATATTTACATCCAAATATTTTGTTTTGAAAGATATGCTTTTATATTATAATCATACAAATTTATTATGCATAAAATAACTATTGTTTTATGTTTTGTAAGCATAATCATGGAGTAATATTATCAATTGTTTATACTGTTTTTATCCTATTTACTTCAGTGATACACAGAATGATAACCAAACTTTAAGTCATGTATGACGGGTTTGGTTGGAGACAAATGTGTACATGATGGTTAAATAATGGTGATATCAGTATTAACAATTGTTTTTCTGTTATTTTTTACATTTTATAATCAAACATATTCCTCTTGTTTTATTTATCACTGCAGTATTCTGTCTCTGCATTTAAGTAAGACTGTGTCTTAATTATAGTGTTTCAAAATGTATTGTTTTATATTCATATTATGAGGGTGTATTTAGTTTTGTTGATCCTAGCTTACTGAAACTGAATACTTTCAAATATGGGTCTGTTTTGTTTTTGAAAAATAATTCTGTTTTATGTACATACCGTTTACAATCTTTGTATGATCTGCATATATTTTGACTGATGTTATGTATATTTACATCTTCATTTCTTTAACATAATCAGTGTATAATTTTACATTTTAAATGCATAATACTTGTATAATCCAAATGATGAAAATAAACTTGTATAAAAACTGGTTTTCTAAATTTTAATTTTTTTTTTTTGTTGTTGCTCATCCACCTAATAATTTTAATAAAAATTAACATGTAACAATAATAAACTGATATATCCTCCACAATTTAGCATAACTCAGCATCCAGGTTATTATTACAATTCCAAATTTAAAAAAAAAAAAAATTATTCACTACTATAGCTAAATGATATGAAAGAATCATTCATTTTGAATACAGCATTCACTTTTACAAAAATAAATAAAAGATTTTATACACACACACACACACATACACACACACCTACACACTACATTGTCCTGCCTTCAAAATCATGATGCAGTAATTTTGAAAATTAATCAGTTCAGTTACAAGAAGAAAATATACAAAGTACTTTACTTCAGCACTAATTATAAAGGTAAGTCGTATTTTAATATTAAATTTAATATAATGCTGATCTCATTTTTAATAGCACATCATAAATTTAACATGTTAAGATATATAAAGACCCAGATCTGTATTATAAATCATAATAAAACTCGTTATGCTGATAATTATCATAATTATGATAATGCACCTATAAGAACTGGATTTGATTAAGTACCTTTAATGATAAAAAAAATAAACCAACTGTAAAGTTGAATATATAATTATATTCATATTGCTGATTTGGCAAATGTTCATTTTAAATTTTATTTATTGCTGTTTTAAAGCATATATTAAACTCGCGAATGTATCCTTTTCTTTTTTCTTTCTTTCTTTCTTTTCCTTTTTTTAAATTTATTATTATTATTATTATTATTATTATTATTATTATTATTATTTTGCAATGCAAGGTGAAGGTTTTTGTGCGCTGTACCAGTCTATAATTTCATATAACCAAAGGGAATCAGTCTATATCCTTGGTAACCAAAATGGCAGACGGTTGGTGTTCGAATGAAATTATTTAATTATTATTTATTTGAAATTTAGTATTGAACTATGTTGTGTTTATTTGTTTTTAAAATCTTTGTTCATAATAATATATATTGCCTAACTCTTCTAATCCGAATGACTGATATAATTTATATTTTATATGAATTGTGTGTAACGGTTATGTCTTAGAAATTATTCATGTCAGTGTACCAAATTCCGGACTATTAATGTGACATGATTTCAATGCTAACGATGGCTTGAAAAATTAATAGCGTCATTGTTCGATTAATTACATAGGTCATCATTTAAATCTTCGAAACCTAAATTATATTTATAGTTGGTTGCTGAAATATATGATTTGGAGAAAATTAAACTATCAATGGTTTCTAAGTACGGCCTATTGTTGCGTATGTGATATATTTTACTGAAATATCATTTTACTATCACATTAAATTAATGGAATGACGCCAAGATATCGTTGATAAGAAAGAAATTATGCATTTTTATCTGAATAACATTCGCTGGTATTATTTGTCGGTGGAGAAAGTGGTTTGTTTCAGACGTTTGGGAATATAAACAATATATGTATTTTAATATAGTTAATATACACTTAATTAATATATAACATAAATTATATAACAAAATGAAGCTTTTGTGAGTTCTTGAGTCATAGATTACTTTTATACATTATTTTTAATATTCATATTTTTAGTACTCATTTTAATAATTCATTATTAGCACTAATGAGATCATATGAACTGTAAAAATATATATATGCCTCATCCAGTCAGATCATTAGTATGAGATCATGTGATCACAAATGTTCAGTCATCAAACTAACCTTGGATGCTAACTTGCTAAGAATTTTCATCATAATCATCATTTTTATCAGAAAGAAAATATTATCTAAAAATGTGCTATGCTGGACTGTTATGCCACATAGTTACTCAAACACATGATTAAATCACTGATAACACACGTTTAAACTCAGATTTAAACAGCATAGCAATCACTGTATGGCTGTATCATTTGCTGATAAACACCACAGATCTTTCTGCTTCATGTTAAGTACCTGCCATCTCATACATTTGAATGAAACTTTGCTGACTAACAGAGAGGCATAAATCATATGTCATAAAGTTCAAAGATAGCTTACGTTTGACAGTGTGATGTCAGTTTGAAACTATAAACTTCTCTGTTGATTCTGTAAAGCTCAGATGGCAAGAAATGAAAATGAAGCTGAATCTATCTACTATAACATATTAGTTGTTTGGGAAAATATTAAAAAATAACACAAATAGAGAAGCTCAACTGAATTAACCCAGTTCAAGGAAAGCAAATGTATAAATGTATAAACTGTTAAACTATAGAAGATCATAACTGAAGTAATGTACAGACTATATATACTTCTAAGACTAGTTTATATTTTAAAAGGTATCAGTAATTTATTTATTTATTTTCATTATGAATAATCAAAAGATAAATATTAATATACATCAGTGTTTATCTTGTGAGAGAAATGTTCTTTGGTTTCCTGATGACTTTTGAATATGAAACTTTTAATTATGCCTCAACACTGACAACTTGTCTTCAGAATATTACTAATGTTCAGCACTAGCAAAATTTATTTTCTGGTGACTGATTAAAAATTATTGTTATAATTTATCTTTTTGACATATTTAAAAGCCTAATAAAATTTTATTAAATCACATTTATAGATCAGGTTAATACAACAGTTGACGATACAACAAATGAACAACAACAACAACAAGAACAGATAGCACCTGAGATTCCAGACAATGTACAGGTAAAGTGATTAAAATTCACTGAGTGAGTGAAAAATTAATAAGCAAGCTGGTGTGAAGAATATCTGGTAATGACATTTTCTGACATGTCAAACTGTGTGTTTTTCAGAGCAAACCATTCATTATAATGTATATAGTTTAAAACATACTTTCCATTCAGCTAGATTGATACAATAAAACTTCTTGTTTATTCTTCAAATAAAAAACAATAAAATTTTAACAAACACCTTTTGATTACTGAATTTAAATATTGAAAAAATATGTATACTCTCTTGATTATGAAACTTGAAGAAATTATTTTTTACATAATAGTTTTACTTACCTGTTGTTTTTAAAAGTATGTATATTGCTTATTTTATTGCAAAGATTAAGATGAGCAGAAAGTAAATGATCCTTAATATTTGTGAAATAATGTTTTTTTTTTTTTTCTGCTGACAACAGAAACTAATAAACAATGAAAAAGAGCTTGCTGCAAATCCAGCAAAGCGACCAAAGGTTGATATGCAGTCTTTACCCACTCGAGCATACCTTGACCAAACAGTTGTGCCAATTCTTTTACAGGGCATGTCTGATTTAGCAAAGGAAAGGTAAGTGTGAGCATAAAACGAAAAATAAGTTTTTTTCAGATTTGAAACTTTGATTTAAAAATCATTTTTCAATCTTTGTTTTTCTATTTTAATAATTTCAGTCAGATACCCTCCAATTAATACAAAAGTATTATTAATGTATTAGCTTCAGATTCTCAGATTGCCTTCTTTTGCATTCTTTAAATAAATAGTTTTCCTTTTATGCAGTGAAAAGATATAATTTTATAAATAAGTGGGTAATTTGTGGAATTACTTAAATTTTTAAAATGTTATTTTTTTTATTATTTTCAGACCACCAAATCCAATTGAATACCTTGCAGCTTATTTGTTAAAAAACAAAAATCAGTTTGAATGAAATAATGTTTTCAACTTTGTTTAGTGTTGCTGTTCTTTTTACCTCAGTTTGGTGAAAATGAAAGAAGTGAAGAATGAACACTCTGGTCATGCATCAATTTTATATCATCAGTATGAACTGATAAAAATGTTCATCTCTTTTATATTTAAAAATTAATTTTAGAAACAAAGGTGTAGTTCAGCATCTTTATTATTTCTGTAATTGAAGAAATTAATTGTACAGGGTTTAAGTAACCCTGTAACAGAAGACTAATACAACTAGTGCATTTGAAATTACCAAACTTAATAAATATTTTTTAATGTTTGACCAGGACGTGTTAAAACTGTAGTACATTTATTAATTTTCAATATTGATTGTTTATATATTAATGTTAGGATTAATTTCATTTTATCAGTATGTAACATTTCAACATTATTCTTTTAAAAAATAAACAATAAATTGTTTTTAATACAAAATAGATACTAATACATGTGCCTGGCAGGGAATTGTTGCTTTTAAAAAAAATTAATGTATCATTAAAATGTTCGTTTCAGAACAATAGAAACATTCATTCCATAGTTATGCATATGTTCAGTATTTGTCACCAAATAAATATGTGAATAAACAGCACATAATAATTTTAATATCTTTGTTTGATGTGTTGTTGTTTTTTCGTAAAAATTGTTTTATTTGAATAAATTTGTTTTAAAATATTTAAATGCATAATGTTTGTAATTTACAGATATGGCATATTTATATACTTTAAGAAAATATACCAATACTTCAAAATAATATCTGAGTTACCCAAAACGGTATTTTAGGATTTACAAAAATAGCAACTATGAAATTATCATCATTTATTTGTTAATGTTATCAATATGGGAGACAACTCGTACTTACATGTAGATAGTTTTATGATTAGTTTGTGTCAGTGAACTTATAATGATCGTCAGAACCGTAATGTTCTCGCAATATCTTGTACACAAGTAACATGGACTTCGCTTTTCTACAAATCAAATAACACATTCGTGGCTCCAACACAAAACTCCATTATTGTTTAACTTTCAGGTGTTTTCAAAATAATCTGACCATGAATGTGGCTTAGTCTAAAATTAGATTATTATAAGCACACTCGAACAAATAATGTGTATTTCATTTTAATTTTACATAATTACAAAGGAATACATTAAAATATATATATATATATATATATAATGATAAAAAAACCTGTATTACTTTTTTTTCTTTTTTTTTAAATTTCCCTATTGATTTATCGCTTATGCTATGCCATTAAAGTTAAATTTGCGACCTTGAAATCATCGTTGTATTAAAGAAAAAAAATCTTTTGTAATATAATATGCAGTTTAATAAAGTAAAATGTACAGTATTATGCGCTCGTATATACATAGTTATATATATGTATATAAATTCATACTTGTGTGTGTGTGTGTGTGTGTGTGTGTGTGTGTGTGTGTGTGTGTGTGTGTGTGAAGCAAAACAAAATATGTTAACAAATAAAAATATTTATTGCCAAAATATTTACAACATAAAATGTATAAATAAAATAAAATATATTATTTTTCTAAATAGTTTATATAAATAATTACAAAAACAAATAAACTAATAACAGGTTATAACCATATAATAGTTATATCTGTAAACAACTTAATTTTGTTCAGTACAAATAAAAAAAGAACGAAACAAAACAAAGATATTAAATAATTAAAATTCTTCTTCCTATTGTCATGGCAACCATATGGCGTGGTTTTCTGCACTCATAACGTGTAACTGTTTCAATAAAGAATAAACATTAGGTACAAATAATAAATACCGTTTTCGTACAGTAATTTCCAAATATATTTGTTAATAACAACCAATATTTCATTGAAATAATTATAATGTTCATAAAAAGATGGGGATATTGAAAACAAAATTACAACAAGAAATTTTATTCCACAAATTGTATAGAGAACACGAATGTACACATGTACTTAACCGTTAAG
This sequence comes from Chrysomallon squamiferum, assembly GCA_012295275.1. Classification (NCBI taxonomy): domain Eukaryota; kingdom Metazoa; phylum Mollusca; class Gastropoda; order Neomphalida; family Peltospiridae; genus Chrysomallon; species Chrysomallon squamiferum. The sequence continues at coordinate 31,050,723 of CM022665.1, read as the reverse complement.
TGTAATGACAAATGATGAATTTAGATTGAAGCAATATTTAAAGGACAGTCGGACTTTCGAATTATATTATCCCGGTAAATATTATTAACAACCAGTAATTTGTGATCATATGGGCAGACATCTCGATGATCGGAAGAGATATGTTGTAGTATTATTTTGCAACATTTATTACATCCAGTGTGGTCTAAAACATCACAAATCGTCACCGAGCATCTTAAAAGATGTAACATTAAAATAACACAATGGTCAGACTTATCTCCGGACGTTCAGACAATTGAACAACTTCGGGATGAACAAACACATATTGAGATTGCAGTGACACAGTAAATTTAAAGAAACTTCAAGAAAAAAAGACAACACAAAATCCATTTATTGCCTCGGTCTCTTTCAGTTAAAGAATACTAATAAAGGTTAATATCCTCTACTACTTAAGATAAAATATTTATGCACGTTATAGTTTTATTGATTTTTAAGAAATATTTATAATTTAAGCCTAAATTTAATCGAACATTTTCCCATTTATTCTATTATTTCAGCAAGAAATTGGTATTAATAAAATTTTCCCAAATGTCAAATTTTTATTATATGAACTGCAAGCATATAAATTATAATATATAACAAGCGAACTGACAGTGAAACTAAAACCGATAAATACTAGAATTTGTACATAGTACATCAGCCTAGAGTTAAAGTTTGATTCTTTCTACGAATGAAGACACAAGTTTTTGTAAATCCTGAGCTCGCTGCTGGCCAATTGCAAGCACATCTTCGTGAGTGGTCGCCGTGGCCTGGTCATAATCCATGGCTAGCAAGTCTGTGATAAGTGAGATTCCAAAGGTTTTGATCCCAGAATGCTTAGCGACTACAGCTTCTGGCACAGTACTCATGCCTAAAAAGAAACCAGAGATATAACAACTCAATCTGTAAGACAATGAGAGAGAGAGAGAGAGAGAGAGAGAGAGAGAGAGAGAGAGAGAGAGAGAGAGAGAGAGAGAGAGAGTTGTTATTAACAAAATATCAGATTTATTTTTTGTTGTTGTTGTTGTTTTATTATACTTATGTCATATGTATTATCAGTATTATAAACAACTAATATATTCACCCACTGCATCGGCTCCGTACATTTTCAGCAGTCTTCCTTCGGCGACCGTTTCAAATGTAGGACCGCCGATCATGACATAGGTACCCTCTCTCAGAATGTTGCCATATCCTAGTTCTTTTGCCACTTCCTTTGCGACTTTACGCAGCTCAGCGTCGTAGATGTCTACAGTGGCAGGAAAACGAGGTCCAAACCTAAAAATGTAAGTTCCTATTTTATGTATCTGTTTTAATGATATGAAATACTTTTTACTTGTTCCAGTACCGACATCTGAGTAAAGAAGAATTATTTTGATTCTTCCTAACTTAAACACTGAAACTAATAATAAACTTCGATGCTGAAATTTTCAAACGTGTTAAAGTGGATCGTTCCTTGAAATATACACTGTTAAACTGATGCACTTTATTTGAGAGTATCATTAGCATGGAATTGATTATTCTTTGAAAACTGTAGCATCAGAAGAAAAAAAACGTAATTAGTTTATAAAAAAAGAAAGAAAGAAAGAAAGAAAGAAAGAAAGAAAGAAAGAAGGAAAAACAAATATAAAAATTAAAGAAAAAAAAAAAAAAACTGCGAGAACATTATTAATCCAAAAACAATAAGAAAGAGTTCACAAAAAAATATGTTTAAGAAAACTTCATTATGAATAATAAAATGAATATTCATGATATAACAATTCATTAAACGTTTAACTTTTTTGTTTACAGGACGTATCCATTCAACTCTATTCAATTTAATTCAAATCAAAGATTTTGTAATTTTTACCTTGTGTCGTTCTTGCCGATAAGCACGCATTCTCCAGTCAGACCAGGCAAGTCGATATGATCCTTAATGATCATGATGTCGCCTCTGTTAAAGCTGGAGTTGATACCACCAGCAGCGTTTGTCACAATCAACGTCGTTATACCCATCGCCTTCATAACACGAACTGGCATAGCCACCTGGCGAAACAAATAGTTTTATCAAATCTATCTATAAATGCTAGGTAACTGGCAAAATGTCTATTCATGATATCATAAAACAGTATGGATATCTTTTTTTAAGGTTATACTGATTCTCTCTCTCTCTCTCTCTCTCTCTCTCTCTCTCTCTCTCTCTCTGTAAGCATCGCGCATGTGCGTGTACACATCTTCGAATGACAGTGGGAGATAAAAAGATATATGAATACAGTTTCATTAAAAAATAATAAATAACAAATAATTAAATAATTAGTAATTTTTATATGTAAAGATGAATGTCTTGTCTGACGCTAATCAATACTTCGCACAAACAAATCATGATAAAAACGACAACAATAATAATACCTTCCACATAGGGTATCCTTCATAATAATGGAATCTTCCTCTCATTAAAACCACAGATTTACCTTTCAGTAAACCAAATACTAGTTTTCCAACATGACCTGGTACTGAAGCAGAAACAAATATATATCAAATTATGTAATTTATTATGTCAAATATACAGGAGCCATTCAAATATATCATTTTAACCCCCCCCCCTCCAGAAATAATAATAATAATAAAAACAAAGTACAGACCTGTGCTGACAGGAAAGTCGGGTATCGTGGAATATGGAATGACGTCTGCCTGCTCTACCAGATCAGCCAGGCCGCCAAGTCCAGATCCGCATATAATACCTAGCTGTGGCTTGTGTTTTGTCCGTTTTAAAATGCTGGATGCCATATTCTGGATGTCTTCATAGGAATATCTGGACATACAAAAAATTTAAATAGTCTTTTGTGCATGAAAAAAAAATGGATGGAGCGTGATCAAGAGGGAAATTTTAATTTTAATATTTTCTTATTCAAAGGAAAAATGATACACAGAATTAAACTAAACTAAACCAAACTATATTAGTAAGTAAATAAATAAAACTTATTATAATTTGTGGTTGTTGATCAGTCTGGTCACGGCCTACAAAAATCTCAGTTAAGATCCAACTTCGGTAGCAGACGACAAGAAACAAAGCGCAAAATTTTCAGGTGACTATTGTCAGTGTAATTAGTAACAAAACTACATTGTAGAAATTAATTACCCCAAAAATGTATCATTTCCATCACGTGTTCTTCGGGCCCCTCTGTTATTGAAAATATATTTGGACAATATTAAAGAAAACCACAAGGTTCTAGATGTTAATGCCGTTCCGCTGTTAACATATCGTAGCATTATTGGTACATATTTATCATTATAACTATTAACTCTATAAGTTATAACATAAGAAAATTATGACTAATTACGTTGTCTAAATTAGGTCAACTGGGCGGAATTAGGTTCCTCACATGAACAGTTTGCTGCTGTTTCGTCATAAGCGACCTAATTATAGAGAATTTTTTCGCACGCTAGTGGTGCATGTACGTATATTACTTGTATGCACCCTGTGTTGCGTATTCGTAAGTGTTAAACTGTGTGCATGTAGACAAAATACTTGCTAACGTGATATACTGTAATTCTGTAATAAGTTATAAAGTTTAAAAATGTTTATGATATAATAAACGTACTATAAAATTATATAGACCTGAAATTTTCTTAATATCATAATTTTACAAGCACATACGTTATTCAGGGTGCATGAGGGAACTCACGGAACCGAACCTTCGGGGTACGATCCAGAGATTTCGGGGAGGGCAACTTCCGTCCCACATTCGTGCGGTACAGTGGAGAAAAGCGAAAAGAAACTCGTTGTCTTTTTATCAGTGTAAAATATTGGACAAAACAACCCAATTGTCACGTTTAATCAGTGGCCCCCATATGGTAAGTGAATCATATCAATGCTCTTTATTACGGTAATGTTACTAATGAATTATGCTGATTGCAATATCCAACTGAAGGTTAGTGTATATTTTTAAAATAGTATATACTGCAGAATACATCATTAATAAACCAGTGATAGTAACATTTAATGTAACTGATTAAATATAATGTAAAAATAGAATAATATATTTCTTTCAGTTTGTCTGCATTTGTTGAATTGTTTGGAATCGAAGTATGTGGAGGAAAATAACCAGCATCAGGAATATCCGATTTAATCATACTTGGGTCTGATCATTGTTCTTAAATAAATAAAAATTATAACAGAGTATTATTTCATGCATTTTCCTCACTTACTTACCACTAAATTCATCGTTCCCGAATAATGCCATTTTCTGAACTGCCTAAACCAAATAGAGCTATATTTTAAGAGAGAGAGAGAGAGAGAGAGAGAGAGAGAGAGAGAGAGAGAGAGAGAGAGAGAGACTGAGAGAGAGGGGGGGACTCTTACGTTACAACGGATAATTTGATGTGTAATTTACCAGCGTGACGTCGCAAAAAATTATGAAAAATAAACAAATTCTTAAAGAACTGGCACGTTTCAACAAAAGACATCGCAAAATACTACTTTAATTCTTGCTGTAATAAAAATCATATGCTTTTGTAACTGAGCAGTGTGTTCTTTTTTTGTGTTATTTCTATACTGGTGATAATCAAGAAACAATTAATTAACGTGGCTAATTGGCTAATACGCATCTAAAAACAGTAGTCGTTGAAATGTCCTTTCATTGTGACACGAAGTAACGGATGACATTTCATTTTAACAGCCGCCAACGATTTAATCTCGGCACATGAAGCAGAAAAATGTGTAGTCGACTAAAATATTTCCCGCAGCTTATTGTAATATACATATATACACACACATTGTTTTAATTTAACTTGTATATTATTATTAACATTTATTTTAACTAATAAAGTTATATATATATATATATATTGATTTCACAGTAGCTGTGTGAGTCGATGAAGTATATTAGGAACAAATGTTTTTCTAAGTGAAAAATAATTTTAATGTTTCTGATACATTCTTTTTTTTTTTTTTTTTTTTTTTTTCACTCCGATTATTAAAATTTGCGAAACAAAAAACTGATATTAGTAGATTTTGACCGTACTTTACTCCACTACCTTACATCTAAGCCTAAGCTACGAAATATAACAACGAAGACACATATATACATTAATACAGTTGGGCCATTGTTAATTACTGTTTATAAAATAAAATCTGATAAATATAATTGTTCATGAATTCAAACGTTTGTAGGTTATCCCTTAATATCAACACCATATGAACTACATGCAAAATACATTTACTCCACTCAATTAAGTTTAGCGAATAATAAATATATAAATACAATTAAGTATATTTCCTAATAATATTATAGCTATGTAATGGTGAATAAATTTATATTGTAACTATATTGTTTTATATGAATTGTAGAAATTACTGACATACATTATATACAATGTATGACATGTGTATATATTAATTTTATTTCCTAACCTTCACCCCCAGAATATAATTACAGCTTAAATGGGACTCGTGTCTGTTGGCGTCAGTCCATCGCTGTAAAATAAGCTTTTGAAGCGTGAACTTACAGTGTAATTGACATTACTAGTTTTAAAATAAATAATACGTACCCAAAACGAAGAAAATCTATTTCTTGATCAGCATTATCGGAGGATACAGACACTTGTCTGGCAGCCATAGTGAACACCGAACCGTACTGGCTTACTAGTTGTTTCAATGGAGATAAATATAATTATAGTTAACTGAACTCAGCCGACATACGCACAATGATTGCCAATAAAACGGTGGGAAAGCAATCGATATACAGTTCGTTAGTTGGTAATATGCTAATTCCAGGTATTAGGTTCTTCTCTCTTCGAGTCCTAGACGACTTCTGCTTGTCCTTAGCGCCCTTGAAAGTTTCGATTCAAAGTATCAGTTCAAGTGCCTCACACTGAATGTCGCAGACGTTAAATAAAGTTAGGCTACCGCTAGTTTACTGCAGGTTAGCTGCTCATCATTGTGGTTTCGGTGAAACGAGATTGTATAGCGTTTCTTATTAATGATCTTTCTGTACGGTTCACGGAACTTCAGTCATTGAAAACGTGCAGTTACACGCGAATCTCACATTCTAAACATACCAGTAAATTAATATCTTAACGGGTGTGTTGTGCTTGCTCTCTCTCTCAATATATATATATATTAAATGACGAAATTCATTTCATCTTGAAAGCTATAATAAACTTTGGATCCGTTCCTGCTGCACTTCACAGCACAGTTATTAGTCTACGTACACACACCATAGAAATATACGTGAATTTAAAACTATTATAAAGAAAACATCAGCGGATCAAACATGTCAGTCTTTCTATTATTGATCTAGATAACATGGTGGTTAAGATTCGCATGAATGTTGAAACAGATAATAAAAATAAATCAGTATTCATTTCTATTCAGTATAAGAAGAAAAGGTGTGAATAAAATATTATGAATTGTGAACAGAAATGTGAAATGTTTTACTTCTCAATAAATAGGCCTTAGTTTACGATTATGTATACTGTAAAATATTTGTTTTATTTAACAAGTATCCTACCAAATAAAAATTTGTAAAACACACTATTTAACCACCCACACAAACAATAAGAACATTAATAATAATACAAATCTGTTGTTTGTATTTTAATATTTTTTAAGAATATCAGATATTATTTTTCTGCTTTAGTTATACAATTACCATAAATTACACATCTGTATTTAATATAATTACTTTAATATAGATGTATCAATGTTTTTTGTAAAATTGCGTAGTAATGAATTCCTTAATTTTGTGTGGTTTTAGTATTTTTTTCTCCATCACCATTTCTCACAAAATTGTCATCCTCTGCACATATATACAATTAAAAAAAAATATAATAATATAAAAAGATAAATAACATTTGTTTTCATTTTTGTCATTTAAAAACTAAAAAAAAACTAAAAAAAAAAAAAAGGTTCTGTGGTCTTATTAATATTAATTATGCTTTTGATTTGGATGAAAAGATTAATGGTTTCAAAATAATGATGTAATAAAGGTTTCCTCTCTGCAGGAAAAGAGCATGTGGTCATAGAATGGTTAGATTACAGGGCCAAAACCTGATATACTGTTGAATCAATCCTTTTCAGTTGCCCTATTTCCCATTCTAGCCACTACCATATGAACTGTTAATATTGTATTAGAAGTGACAACATTTACTGTAGATAATAAGAAACAATGCAACACTGATCTGAATACTTCATTGTTTATTTATGAAAGTTGGTAACCACACAGTATCAAATACGAAATCACTCCAGTATCATCATATCAGTGATACAAAAATTAAAATTTGAATCTAGCAACAAATTAACCACATAGAAACATTATTTTTCTCAGAATATCATATTAACACATTTAATGCTGTTTAACCAATTGTTTATTCAAATTATTGTTACACAGCAACAAAATATTTCATAGTTTGGTTTTTAGTCAAGATTTCTTTGTCCTGGAGCTCTTTCTGGTTGCTGATTTCCCCCTTCCCCTTCCTTTTCCTCGACCACGGTTTCTACCCCTGCCACGATTTGGACTTTTCGTAGCTTCTTCTTCAATTTCATCTTCTTCCATACCCTAAATTGACAAGAAATGAATATAATTTTAAAATGAATACAGTGTTTTTTTAGTAACTTCAAATCTCTTAATAATTCAGACAAAGAAAGGGGTTTTTTTGTGTTTTATTTCCATTATTTTACTTACTACAGGATAATTTTAACATAACTTATAATATTTATGTTAAACAATTAAAATTTTGTGAATTTGTGTTATACTGTATGCATGGTGTATAAAGACACAATCAAAATGGTAGATATCACTTGCTTTTACAAGATGTTTTGCATACTGAGAATATCTGTAACAGTTTTTAACAAAGAAATTCATAAATCTATATGAAATATTTTCTTTGTGTTTTCAGCACACTTAATAATTAATTTCAAAATCACACGGTCAAAGATAAAATGAAGCATCTAGATACAGAATTATTGTTACTAAAACTATATCTAATAAAGCTCACTACTTCTTCAGTGTCCATGGACTCTTCTGGTGTTGATGCAACAATCTCTAGAGCCTCATCATCTGAGTTTGCAGTAGTATCCATAGCAGTTGATTCAGTCTGGAAATTAAAAATAATAGAATTTCAATATGAATAAACTTAACTGAGTACTGAGATTATCTTTTGCATACATTATTTTTGAATGAAATAATCAGTGTTATGGATCTTGAATTCCAAGCTAAAAGTAAGTATATGCAGCATCCAGGACAACTGATAAACTATTTCTGATGTTAGGATTTTATGTATGCAACAGACTATTTCCCCTCGCATAAAATGCACCATTCAATATTATTAAGGTATATAAAATACTCATGGGTTCATATTTGAAGAAATATAAGTGACACATTTTATAGTATATTATACTGACATCCATTTTGTTTCTGGGCATGGAAATAATAAAATAGTTATTTTGGAACTCACTGGCTGCATGTTTTCATATCTTAATCACAAATAATAACAAACCAGAAAATGGATTTGGCACACTCACAACATAAAAACCAATTGTTTAACTTTTTCAGCATGTCTTAGGGCACACATCACAAACCTATGGCTTTCTACTGAAGATATTAAAAATAATATTTAACTTGCCTGTTCTGCAGCCAATATATTTGCTTGTTCTTCTTCCATCTTTTTCTTCTCCACTCTAGCACTAGTTCGTTTTGGCTGTTCTGTTTTCATAGTTTTGTCATATACTGTTGGTTCCATTATGTGTTCAACTTCTGTTTTCTCCTGTTTAAGATCCTGTTTTCCTTCAAATCTTTCAGGCTCTTCTGCCATCTGTAACTTTCCCAGTGGTTCTTCTTCTACAGAGGAAATTTCTGATTTAGTTGCTCCTTCTTCTTTTCTTTTCAAATCTTCTTCATTTTCTTTTTTCAAATCATCTTTTCCCCTTTTGTCCATTTCTTGTCTGGTGTACCTTTCTCTTTCATAATCTTTTCCACGATCTCGATCTCTCTCACGTTCCCTTTCTCTTTCCCTATCACGTTCTTTATCTCTTTCACGCTCTCTGTCTCGTTCCCTTTCTCTTTCTCTATCACGTTCTCTGTCTCTTTCACGATCTCTTTCTCTATCACGTTCTCTTTCTCTTTCTCTGTCTCGTTCTCTTCCTCTTTCTCTCTCACGTTCTTTATCATATTCCCTTTTACGTTCTCTTTCTCGTTCTTTTTCCCTTTCTCGTTCTTTTTCCTTTTCACGTTCTTTTTCCCTTTCTCGTTCTCTCTCACGCTCTTTGTAGTGTTTCTCCTTTTCTTCCAATTTTTCTTTTTCTAGTTTTTCTCTTTGCAGTCTTTCTCTATCCAAGAGTTCCTTTTCTACTTTTATTTTCTCAGCTTCTTGCTTTACCATCCATTCTTTAGCAAGTCTCTCTCTTTCTATTCTTATCTGATCTTCATTCCCAGGTGCTAAACCAGGATTTTCCTTCTCTAGTCTTTCACTTTCAAGCTTGGCTACTTCCATTTTAGTTCGTTCTTCAGGTGTATCTGTTTCTAGTATTTTCATCATTTCTTTTGGTATGTGAGCTTTCTGAAAAAAATATTTAAAATAAAATTAAGACAAATTTAGATGCTGTATATCTCATAAATAGGATAGTACATACCATGACCTTTATTATATCAGCTGGAATGAGCTGTATTGAAATAATTGTGCACTGCTGATCTACAAAACAAATTTTGAAAGCAAAATGTGTCCCCATTATGTTTATTCCTCTATTTATTTGAAAAGTGAACTGATGTTTTAAATAAATTTTAATAATTATTTCAAACCTGAATTGAACTGGATATTTTTTATCATATTCCATCCAAAATGTGCCTGGTAATACTTGTTTCAAAAAGAGAAAGAAATATGATTAAATGTGATTAATAGCTCACCTGGGCATCAGTAAGAGCCTGGACATGATTTAGAAGAGGTTCTCTAAGCTCTGGACTTATCTCAAAGGCATTTTTTAACTGAGGCAGAGGAAGCTGGAGCAAAACTTGGAATGACTGAGGTTTGGTCCGCTGGCAGCATTTGACAAATCCTTCCCATACTTTTTTCTGTTTCCAGACCTGAAAAAGAAAAATTAATTAATTTTAAACAGCTACTAATTATAAATTAAGACTGATATTTATTTATGTTATAAATTAAACAATTGTTAGCTTGATTGGTTTTGTCTTGTAGTATTACTGATGTGCTCTGTATAGTCTGCTAATTGGCAAAATGTTTTAATTAGTATCTGTAAATTATAGCCCAAGCAGGAAAGACTGCAATTTGGACATCTACAGCCTCTGATGAATCCTTCGCAAACCTTTTGCCTGAATGAGTCAACTGAAGTGGACAATATATGTTCACAGTAATTTATCCATTTGATAAACTTATTAATTATAAAGGAATACATAATATGATTAATATGAATTAGAAAATATTGGAAATACTAAAAATTATTATTGGTAACCAAAACAAATTCAGTGAAAATAATGCACTGCATAGAAAAAATACTGTTGCTATGTAAGAAATTCAAACATTCGTGTATTGCTGCTCACCTTCTAACTTAATTTCAGATGTTTTAAAACTACTTGCTTTTAAAACCATTACATACAAACTGATAATTTTAAAGTTTTGACAAACTTTAAAATATCTGTTTTTGATGATACTGGATTAAAAATTGGAACTGTTTGTGCAGTAGAGCTGATCAGTGATCACCAGTAATAGTTTCAGGTTTTATGATTTTTGTTTTAACCAAACCTTTCATATTTAGCATCATAAATGTTTAGAATTCAGCATGACATTACTAAATACATCAATATTTTATTCTGGCCAGTAATTTCTAATTTATGGTGTATATTGTATAATGATCTAACCTGCTTTTTAATTAGTCTTTGTAGAATGTTGAGCACAAAGCCAATGAGTCGAGGATACATGGACAATGACTGCAACACAGTTCGCATTAACAATGTTGGCAGAGGATTGTGTTCCATCAGCTGTTGCATCACAATGGCCAACACTTCCTGTGTGTAAATACTTCTCTCAGCAAAACATAGATTGGCAGCTGAGAAAAAAGTTCAAATAACATGAAATATCTTCCCATTGTTAATTTTAATGATTACTGAGTTGAAAAATATACTGTCACGTATCAAACAGTATTTGTAAAATATTTTCTAACAGTATGCTTTTCTTTTACAATTATTAATTAAAGTCTAGATGCTCTTATGATGATTTCACTGATTTACTTGATACCAGTCACAAATACTAAACTTGTAATTACCTCTAATCTATATTCTTGAAATATATTTAAATACAGATATAGAGAAGATAAATAGAATATATACATATTTTTTCAATATTAATTTTTGTGATTAGATGGTGTAATGATACAAACAGCAAATTACCTTTAATGATAGTTTTCATGTCACATTTGGCTGGATCAATGTTGTGAAGAGAAACAAGAAGTTCAGCTGGAGTTAGTGGGGATGTGTAAGTGGCTGTGCTGTCACCTAAAATATTCAGAAACAAACATTAACATGTATCTATTACAGAATTTTGGTTCACAATCTTAACAAATCACTTTTAACAATTTAACAAACAAAGAGAAGGCCAACATATTCTCTTTTCAGTGGAGATACACTTAAAATTAATTAATGGGATAAAAACAATTTTATATATAGACAAACAGAATCTGTGTAACAAACTCTGAGTCAAAAATTTAAATTATTTGGTAGTTTTCATAAATTAAATACCAAACAGTTTTTTTCTGCAATAATTACAAAACAGTTAATATATGACTTCGAAGAAGATAGAAAGTGTACCGTTGCATCATAATTAATACAAATGTGTTTAAAAAAATGTAGACATACTGTGTCCACCCATAAGTCTGTTGAAAACTTCTTTGACAACCATTGGGTTCAGTTTGATAAGTTTTGGTAATGCAGCAGTAACCTCTTTCTGAAATATGTTTTTAAAAATATTTAAAATAGGAAAAACACAAAAACAAAATAAATATTATATATAATCTTCTTTCAGTTTATTGAGTCAGAAATATTAAAAATTAACTGTAAGAGATACAATTATTTTATGCTATTATAGATCTTGTTTAAATAGCTTAAATACTTTAAATGTTACAGATAAACATTTAAAAAATAATGAGAATCTATTACAACAAAACATTATTAAAATAAAAAATAGTAAGATTATTTTAATTGAGATTTACACACCTTATTCAAGCCAGTGAGGACTGGAATAAGGAAGCGGACATCAGGAACTCTCTTGTGATAGAGATCTCGAATTCTTTCTACAAGCTCTGGTGAGGGAACAGCTGAAAGAAAAACATTATTAACTGCTATTAACAGCAAGTTATAACAAGCATTATCATGTGTAAAAATTAAAAAAAAAAAAAAAATTTAAACTTGAAAAAAAGCAATAAAAGAAAAGTCTGATTGTCTTAAAAACAAATAAATTTAGTTTTTTTTTTGAACAAAAATAAATACCATCCTTTTATTTTTTAATAATATTATTGAAAACAAATTAATAGGTTTTTTTAAAAAAAACAATACATTTATTTTTTCTCGTTTAAAATAAATGAAACACATGTCTAAGTATCTGAATTAATACCTTTGTCAGTGAGAATGTGAATTACTCTCATCACTAGTGTCTCTGCTCCTTTAGGACAATTTTCAACAAGACGAAGTAACTCGGGTGACTGCATCCCCATCCCTTTAACCTATTCATAGAAAAAACAAACAGTAAGTAAAATTCATTTTAATAAAATAGTCCTATTATCAAAACACATCATTTACAGTTTTATTTTCATGGAATAAAAATTCATGTGATATAAAATATTATCATCCTTATAATCAGAAAAAAGAAAAGATAAAAAAAAGATGAAAATATTGGGAACTGATTAGAAAGTGTTGTGATAAATGTTAAATGAAACATTAACTGACCGGAACTTCCAGAACTCGGAGAATGCTTCGTTTTATGTCTGCTGAGGTGGCAGTATAAACATTAGCCAGTCTGAAACAAAGAAGATTGATTTCAATTCTATATCATAAATATGTTATGAATAATTTTGTATTCTCTGACTGTTATTCATAATAATGCATGTATTACAAAATACATATATAAAAAATGCCTATATGAGCTCATAAATAAAATTAAAATAATTTATTTTTGTGAAATATGTTTAATATACTTACTCATGAATTAGTTTGTGATTGTTTGGCAATAATCCCAGATAGAGATAAAGATGTTTTTTGATAGATTCTTCATTCCAAGCTGGCTCTGTGAAATAAATACAGTATAAAAAATATATCCACCTTATGATCAATAAAATCAAAAATGGGAAAAGACTTTCAAAACAAAATATATTTAGACATTATCAAATTTCAAATAGTCCTATGGTTAGAATGTAGTAAGTCAATCTTTATATTTGTTCATGCTTACAAAACATACTATATACTATATATCTATGGATCCTGCACATTCTTGAAATAGATTTACCCTTAGAAAAGTAAGAAAGTGCTACGTTATTTTAATTATCTGACTATTTCACCATGACACAAAGGAAATCTGGAGTTTTGTAATTGACAAAGTACAAATCAACAGGAAACAATCCAGTAAATTAAATACTTGGAAATAAAAAAAATAAAAAATATAAAGATTCAAAATAAACATTAGTAATAAAAGTGAAACAAGTTATTAGTTAATTAAGTAACAGTTAAAATAAATTATATTGACCTGCTTTCAGCATTAGCACAGTTTTAGGCTGGGTCTCCACAGGAGGTTTTGGCAACAACAATTTTCTCAAGTGATCCAGTGCATACAGCTAAAATATATAATAGTAATAACTTCTATGTGAAAGAGTTTAGATTTATTTCCTCTGTATCATACAAAAATTTCTTTACTTGATCTGTAACTCTTTTTCATGGAGATACAAATAAATGTTTTATCTACAAAATGAAGCTTACCTCTATAGGAGACTGGAGTTTAACATCCTGATGAAGTGTTTTTGCCAAATTCACTGCAGTGTTTCGAACCTGTCAACAGAAAAAAAAAAATTGTTCATTTCTTTTATGTCTAATTATTACTGTTTATAGGAGATATATTTAATTCTTCCAAATTTATTTATTTTATTCAGTATTCTGCTTCTGCTTGGTTTATACATTTATGTTATTTTATCTATACAGGGTTGATACACCTTGTGCTGTCAAAATTTCCTTAACATTTTTTTAGACATTTGTCAGAGTTAAAACTTTTGCCTTGATGAAGCTGCATGAAATACATGTAGGATTATTAGTAATAAAAAAAAATAATGTAATTTATTTTGGCGTTTTAAAATGTAGTTTTATTCTTGGAGTGGACATGACTGTGATGACACATAAGGCAGATTACCAGAAATATGAACATAGAAGTACTGCTTCACAAAACGTTGTCGTGTTCCTTTCCATACCTTTAAAATGCCCCCAATCCTACTACTTGTGGGTCTATGGTGTGAATAATTAGATGAATGTTTCTCTCAGTTTTATTATTTCACAATTTATGACTTCAATTTCAAGGTTTTTTTTTGGTTTTTTTGGTTTCACAAACTTCCTAAAACTATTAGATTTAGTCAAATCAATGAGATTTCCTTTATTCTAAGCAGAGTCTGCCACTTCACATTGTCTCTAATTCATTACACTGAGTACAATGAGATGTTTTCCCCTCTATTCATTGCCCTAAACCCTAACCCTAAAATGAAAAAATAAAACTAACACTAAGGGGCCATTCAAATATTACACAATGCTATTTATGTCAAAATTAAACACCCACCAACCTCCTTGTAATGCTAGACTGTTGTGACGGAGACGACATTCTCTTCTTTATTATGTAACCTTTAAGAATTAGATAAGCTAATTGTGACGGAGACATTTAATATCTTTAATAAGTAGCCCTGTAAGAAAATGTGTTATTGCATTTAGAAATTTAAACTGGTTGGAACAGCTGATTGTCGATGCATTAATTAATTAATTATGTGGCATGACACTGCGTGCATGATGATACTGAAAGTATGATAATGCAACGATATACACTTATCAGTGTTGTAATCTATTACACTGACCACTTAGAGCTATCGCAACAAGTCTACTCTGCCAGTAAGACAGAAGTTTGCAACAAGTATCACTTATTTTTGATAATTAAACAGATTTAAAAACCTGGAATACAGGAAATGAAATAGAGTTATTTTTACAATATGCATCTCCCCACAAGCGCAGATAGCCTGAGTTAATCTTTCAGAATCATTTTCTTTGGCTAGGCTATAACAGCACCTCATTATTTTGGCTAAAACGGGGTGTGGGGACAGGGCTAAATACTGGTGAAACAAACCAGTTTTTCTTACATTTTATTTATGGCAAGGACATGAATTTCCTTAACTTTTCCACAGCCAAGGTAACAAAACCTGATTTCCCAAAACTTTTAAGGTCGTATAAAACATTGTGACAAGTTTCAAAAACTCATATGAACAGTTTATAATATAAATTTGTGGTGAATTAATAATTAACTATATATTGATGCAATAATCATTTTAAACATTGATAATAAAAAAATATAAATCGCTTTTTAAAACTGCTTGAATAAATATATATATTTTTTTCCCCAGACAAATTAATAATTTGTTGTGTTTCACCAACCTCTGCAATTTCATTAGATGTGAAGTCTAAAAGAACATCAAGAAACTCTAGTCTGTGAGATGGTCGCATAAGAATCAACTGTTTCAGTGTCTCCATGCCATACAGTACACGATTCTGTTTTGAAAGATTACTGTTGTAAGTTAACATATATAGCAGAAACATTTGTGTCTTACTGTTTTAATAACATTGTAACATTTTAGATACATTTGAACCATTGTAACATTTTAGATATATTTAAACCATTGTAACATTTTAGATACATTTAAACCATTGTAACATTTTAGATACATTTAAACTATTGCAACGTTAAACAAAGTGACATTCTAATTTTTTTTTTTTTACTGGATACATATTCATGAAAATCAAAAATTTAAACACTTGCCTCCTTATAAACATATTTTAATATAAAAAAAACCATATCTTACCTCATCCAGGCAAAATCTTCGCAAGATTAAAATTGCATTTTCTGTCATAATTGGTGCTTCTAAAATCAATCGACCAAACAACCTGAAAAAGTTAGCACAAGCAAAACTCTTTACAATGACAATAAAATTAGTAATTAGTATCTGATTAGCAAATGCAGTAATGTAACAAAATAAATTCTAGTAGAATGCAAAATATGTTTAAGATAATTGATGACGAAGTTAGATAGTTAATTAAACCAATTTGTGCACAATGGTACAAAGGATGAATACATCTAGTTTTATTTTAAAATTTATGGAGATCTAAATTAATATGAGTTATTTACCAATCCCTGTGATCTGGTCCTTCCATAATTCCCTGTAAAAGTGAAGTAAGACACTCATCATAACTTGCCATGCTTGGTTTGTCTCCTACAGCCATGGCTCTATTGAATCCCTGGCAATTAGCATATTCCTGATACAACCAGGAAAATGCCAAATCTACTCTAGATCGCAAGTCTTCCATGATGTACTGCAACATTACTATAAAGTAAAATGGTAACTCAGTAAAATACTATGTACATAAATGCGACACAAAATTCCTCAAATAAATATTTGTGTTTTAGTCAACAATATAATAAAATATAATTATATTTAAAAATTATGAGTTTACGATGTAATAATTTTTCATCACACTAACAACATAATATTACTTGATACAATATTCATATTTATCGATATAACCACAAAAACAAAAAAATAAAAATAAACTAAAAAAAATGACATTATACACATTATTATAAAATAATGCTGTAAAATTATATGTAATTAAGCTGTAAAGTAAAGGATATCTTAATGGAGGCAGTAATAAACTCACCACTTTTAAGTTCTCCACCAAACTGTGCTGTCAGACTGGAAAGAATTTTCACTCTAGCACCTGGTACATTGCCCAGTGTAGCAATTTCTATATTAGAAAAACAAAATATATATTTAATATTTTTACAAAACTAAACTATTGAATTGAAGATAAAGAACATACACAAAACACATAGATTTTTTTTTCTTCTTTTTTATTTTTTTTAAAATCCCCATTCCTCAGAGTTAAAATCATAATAAATGATAAGTAGATATATAAAAAATGCTATTAATTATTTTAGAATCTGTATGGTCTTTTTTCTATTGCATTTTTGATTTTGATTTATCTATCTATCTATCTGTGAATATCTATTAAAAACTATACTCACTGTCTGAATGGAATATTCTTTTAACAGTTGAAATGGTCATCTCATTCAACTGTTCCTCTTCAAGAGGTCTGGTTACACCAGACAGCTTAAACTGTCGAATAACACCTTTCCTTGGAGGCACCTAAACATCCATTCAATGTTATTTATTAGTATGTATGTTTCTAACATGTGTTTTAATATATCTAAAAATTAAAAATGTATAAAATACTTAACTTGGTAATGTGCTACTGTAAACCTTCATTAACAAAATTAAAAATTAAAATACCCAAACGTGGATACACTGGGCAGAATGGAAATACTGAAGTCCTTATTCTGTACCAACAATATACTTAAATAAATAACACCAATTTTTAGTTCTTCAAACAAACACTTAAAAGTAATTATCTAAAGAGTAACAGAAAAGAATTTAGATTTTGGAATTCAAAATGTTCTTACTGCTGCAGTAACTGGCATATCTGGTTTCTTAAAGTCAGATTCAGATTCAAACTGTTCAACTGTGCCACCTGCAACAAAGAGTAAATTTAAAATGAAAAAGAGAAAATGACATCAATTCTAATTTATTATTACATGAATTAAACATCTGCCAGTACACAGTTGGACATAGATTAGTGTCTAAGACATTTACAGAGTTTATTTTGTGTTTCCCAATATTTAAAATATAAAGCCAAATAAAAATACTAGCCTACTAAAGTCTGAATAATATGTTTTGGTGATGTTGGTTGACCACTTGTAGGAGTTGCTCCTGTTTCTTCTGCTGGGGTCTCCATAGCCTAAATAAACAAAAATTTATTTTCACATTACTTTAATGTATCAATATTCCGCAGCTCAAACTTGCTCAAACTATAAAAATTAAGCACAAATTTTGACAGTAATGCCAGCTCTCAAAGATAATTGCACATTTTTCATAATAAGAAAGCAGGTAACTCAATTTTAGTGTATGTTTTCAGCTTTTTAAAAATACAAGCTGAAAAACAAATTAGATATTAAGAAACTGCTAACACCAAGATATAATTAAAAACCACTTACTGTTTTCATTAATTCTCCTAGTCCTTTACCCATGCCAGCCACTGTTAACTGTGTTGCTAACAGTCGTGCCATGTGCTTTACTTGGGCCTCTGTGCCTGCAGCTGCTATAGGAGTATATGTAGATTGAAAATGTGCTGGCATTGTATCTGGCAGCATTACCTGACGAGGTAAATATAAAAAGATAAAAAAAGAAACATTAATATATATATATATATTAGAAGTACAGATGTTTAAAACTTGGGTGGCTGTCTTTATGTTCTGCTAGAAGTATATTAATAGAAATATTTATAATAAAATAAAAAATCTTTAAAAAACATCACTGGCTAAAATTTAAATATGACCATGAAGTTTTTTAAATACAACAAATCTTTTAGTAATTTAGAAACAGATGTTACATAAAATTTAGTTTTTTCTGTGTTTTATTTACATGTTTATAGAACCATATACAACACAAGATCTTTGCTGATGTTATTTAACAGTTAAAAAAACATGCTAACTTCTAGAAAATGGACTAGGCCTGACTACATCTAACATATTGCATCGTAAATAATGAATGTCACAATCCACTTACCATACTTAACAACACAAGATCAGCAACATGCTGTGGACTAAGTCTAGGGAGCAAATCTTCAGCTGTAATGTCTATAGCTGTCTGTTTCTGAGATCCTGTTGGCTTAGATTTGTCAGTCCTAGCAGCATCACCTACATCATCATCTTCTTTATCATCATCATCTATTATCTCCACCTAAATGATGGAAAAATGGTTTAATTTGTTTTCTTTAAAGAAAAGGAATAGAGATGTATTTGTAAACTATCCAAATAAAAGATTTTTATTACTAAGAATTTACTACTTAAATGGCTATTTACCACTAACTAATCTTGCATATGTTTATACTGCAGAAACATAACCTTTACAAAAATAAACTTAAGTTTACCTCTCAGTAAGAATATTTAATTAGGCTAAAATAATGTCAGTAAAGGTAAGTTAGTTACTTATCATTAAATAATTTTTTTTATTATTGAAAATTAATTATATTTTAATATATGTTATTATTACTGAAATAATTACGGATATCCATTGATTCAAACTTCGTAGTTCCTTCAATACCAAAGTATTTTATGTCTGACAATTTTGAATCAAAGAAAAATTAAATATTCTTTTAATTTATTTTCTAAGAAAGATGAGAAATGATACATACCTTTGCTTTTTTGTTGGCTGCAGAAGTTGATGGTTCTTCAACCTGTTTTCGTTTTCTAGATTCTTCTATTTTTGGCATGTTCTTGTTTATCTGATAAAATATTGTAAATTAACAATTTAAAATTTACCATTTACTTAGTTTAAAAATTAGTCATTTTATTTCAGTAATAAATTTTCAAAAAAACTGAAGAAAACAAAAGCTTCTCTTACAGTAAAGGATATTTAATGATACCAATACCGAACTAAATTGGAATGAAAACTCTGATTTATTAATTTAATAACATGCCCATGAAACCACAGAGACAGACAATAACAGACACATACATGATTACTGGTGCTCTTACCTCTGACTGACTGGCTCCCAGATCTGTGAGTAGAGTTGTAATCTGAGTGAGGTAGTCCACAGAGGCAGGATGTTTCAACAGTGACATCATCTGCATCTTTAAGTTTTTCCTCACACTACTTACTTGTGACTTTGATAGTGTTGGAGGCAGGTTTACTGGAAACAAATTCAGTTTTACTCAGTGTCAACATATATAAAAATCATAATTAAAAATATTCATAATATTCCTCTACATCATGTTTAGTGGTTTTTATTAATTTTAGTAGATTCAAGTAATAATGTTACCCCAGAATTTAAAACAAATATTAAAAAATATATTTTCTAAATGAAAATTTTACCCATTAGTACAAACTGAAAATAATTAAAACAGTAAAAAGAAATGTTATAGCTATCAGTATCTCACCATGGAGTGCCTCAAAGCCTTGGACAACCTGATCAAAATAAACTGGTCTTTGTTTAGCTATGTTTGTCAAAGCACCCATTACAGTCATCAGGTTGATGCTGAAATAAACAATTAAAAATAATTAACAGCAATTTTCATGTATACTGTAAGCGACAGACAATTTGCTTAAAATATTTCAAAAAAAAAAAAAAAAAAATAAATATCTGATAACAATTTTTTCAGCTGTAAATGCAACTTGGCTGGCAGAAATAAAAAAAATTACATTACCTTGAAATATGTGGTGATGACTGAAATTTAATCAGAGTCTCAAATGTTTTTCGTCCTTGATCTTCAAGTTTCTTTAATTTGAGGTAATGTCGACCCTCAGCTACCAAGTCAAGAGAAAAGTCATTGTCTTGTTTCTTGGGAATTTCAGAGTCCTGCAATACATGTAAAAAATATATAAATAATAATAACATGCAAAATACCTTTAAAATGTTTTTGTAAATCTCAAAAACAAAACTTAGAATTAAATATGAACAGTTATGAATTAAAATGTGACTAATTTTTTGGTTCTGTTTTTGGATATTCAGTGTTTTCAGTATCTGCATTTATTTTTATTTTTTTTAACATTATCCAACATAATGATAAATATTTGTCCACCTGCCATTCAAAAAAGATTACGACATGTGTTTGGTCAACATTTGTTTAAGTAAGTTTTTAACTTTTTCTTCATATTTTTTATCAACCTTTATTACACTTCAATGGATAAACATTTTTAGTCCAAGCAAAAATATCTCTTATTAGCAAAAGTAACTGTGAAGAAAAAAAAAAGAATAATTAAATGAATGTTAATACATTAAAAATATTGACAAGGCATACCAGATAGAAAGGTTTAATTTGGCCATTTTACTACAAGAAAATTACTTACTGGTGATTTTTTGGTCAATACCAAAGCTAAACTTTCCAGAAATTTAACAACATGTGTTCGTATTCTAAAATAGAAAAGAAAAAAATGTGCTGATATATGTATTTTTGAAATGTAAATTCTGCGCTGATGGAGATAGTTTTAACATTAGTTGGCATTAAGTTATTGTAATTAGAATGACACATTTTATTCACCTCTTATATACGTGGTTGCCAGAAACATTAATAATTATATTCTGTCATTACATGATCACAGTATTATAAACTGATTATCTGTCAGTACAACAACAAAATTTAAATAATAATATATATTTTTTTTAAATTATTGCTAAAATAAATGTTTGTTTTAGAATATAACATCTTTCAACTGGTTTCTTACCCATCATTTTCTGAGTCAAGCATATCATACAGACGACTTTTAAGGGTGTGAATTTGTTCCCAAGAGGCTGTCATTTCTGGAGAAGGACTTTTAGCCTTGTTTAACCACTGAAACAAGGTAACAGAAAATTACATGAACATGATTTTGGCAATGAGCACCTCACCAGTTTCAAATGATGTGAAATGCGTATCAGAGCAGTAATTAAAACATCTTTCACCTGAAATAATTTAAATGTAATGAGAAAGATCCTATTATGTTTACTAAGAATATCTTATATTGCTAGTCTGTAATTATTTTATAAACAATTAAGCAAAAGTGTGACATGTTTCTGTCTAACAAATTAATCACATCAAACTTCACTTGATTTTCTCTTGCATTTTCACATCAAAGTATTCTGTTAAACTAGGTACCAGCAGGCAAATGTTTTCTGATTTTAATTTCACATAATGTAGCAAAAAGAATGAAAAAAATAAAATAAATATGACTCTATCTCCAGCAGTTCGGAAGATATATGCAAATCAGTGTGACAGGTATTTGATTGGTTTTCAGCCCTATTTTGGCTACTTAGCAGAAAGGGCTACTTTGGCCAACTGTAGTTTGAAAAGTAATTGACACAAAAGGCTGAATATCAACAAGAGTGATGAGACCAACTTGCTAAATGAGCTCAATTTTTTTCCAGACCTGTATGTTTGTATGTGTGTTCACAATAACATGCTAAACATGCCAAAATCTTCAAAATGACACATGGCAGAATGACTAAAAGTGCAAACAGACACTGTTGTTTCAGTTTTTGACTTATCTGACAAATTCAAACTGTGCTGTGAACAATCTATCAAGATCTTTCAAATGACATACTTGAACCAAGCCCATAAAAAAAATTACCTTTTCAGTTTTTTAACAGCACAACTTTAGTTACATAAGCAGCTTGAATTTTCACTCTATTAAATAATTAGTAGTAATAAGTTAAGATAATGTGATGTGTATATATCACATATATATAACTGTTACATAAAAGGACTACAAGCATTTGATGTTTAACCATAATCCTTTGCAATACTCAGCTAATCCTTGGAGTCAACTCCAGAAAGGTGTTGCAGGTATTAATTAGGGACAATAAAATATATGTAATCATGAGACTAGAGACAATAAAAGACACAGGTGTTTTAAGTCTGTCATCTGAAGCAAACATAAAAGAATTTTCTTAGCTCCTAACTTGCTGTGATTTGACAGCAAACCAAAGTTATGTATCATCTAATAATTGTTGTAATTTTCTGTGATAGAGCTTATCAACAAACAAAAATAATGTTTTAGAACTGATCAATTTATGATTTTATATTTTAAAAAAGTGATTTGATTTTTATTCAGCATTCCATTGATACCTCTGAACACATTGTTCTGTTATGTAGTATAGTTTGTTATGTTTACGATTCTTAATTTGCCCTTTATCGCAAGAATTTTGAAAGCAAAATAATCGACGGTTTTAAATGGAAGATAGTAATTGGCAAAATAATGTCAATTCGAGAACGCGATTTCGCTACACGTGTAAAAGTAGGAACATTGAAGAAAAACATACAGCCAACAAGTTATTAAAAATATAAACAATATATAACTATAATCATTTTAAACAGTGCCAGACCTTTGTAGCTGTACATAAAATCTACAGCGAAAACGTAACGTAATGGCAATTTCACTAAGTACGTGCTACTTTTAAATGAGGAGCTTCTTTTTGCCAAAGAAGACACACCGTAGTGTTGACCATTGTTTGAAAGGTAACTGAATGATCTTTCATTTGATCCCATGAACATAGGTTTTATTTTCAGCCATTTCTTTTCAAAATTGTTTTGAAGGCATGAAAAAGTACATTTTTGGACACAACTTTTGATATAAACCACTACCAGCGATGACATGCTCACAGTTAGAAAGATTGAACTTTGACCATCCTATCTGTGCTAAAAATAACATTGAAGCCATTTTCGCAAAAACAAGCCAGGCATTTGTAAAATAATCCTATTTTAGGACTTTTTACTCCATGTTGTTAATTGCTGACCATGTGTACCAAACTGTGTTTACCCCCACCGCATTTAACACTCTCATACAAAGAACTGAGTTAACATACAACAAGAACAACAACACCATTTAAAAGAGCACATAATGATCTTTAGTTACATGTATTTGTTTTTTATGGAAGGGTTTAGAGAAGGGATTTGGAAGTGGAGGAAAATGGACAAAATCTGAACTTTTAACAGCTTTGACCAGTTATACCGGCTAGATTGCCAGTACCTAGTTAAACACCAATAAACTGCTTATGTTATGTCAGTGATTAACACTAATATATATATATTTATCTCAAATTACCTGTAATGTGTTTTTGTACATGGGAACAAGCACCAATATAACTTTCTTTTGAACATTAACATTTTCATCAGACAACAAAATGTTCAAACTTGGCAGAACTTTTGGAAGAGCTTCTGGATCCTTTTTACTGGAAATAAATAGATCAGATTATTTTAATATAAAAATTTTTTTTTTTAATAAATATAACTGAAAACTGTAAAATTATTATCTTTTTTAAACATTATAATAAATATAACTAAAAATAAATTATTAAAAAACAAGTAATACAATTTTGTTTTTAAAAAACATGAAATTATGTAAAATATTAAATTTCAAATCAGATTCCAACTGTATGACATTTTCAGTATCAATTAGTTTTCAGAATAGCTTAAGTCTGTCATACGTAGCTTCTTCCATAAAGCTAATGATGAATCTTTTCACATCTGGAGATCTATCACTCTGAAAGGCAAGGAGTTCCTGAAAAAAAATAAAAAAATAAAAAAAATAAAATGAAGAAAATCTCTTTATATTTCAGTGTTTATATTTCATAATGATTATTACTATGTATACATAAATAAACAATGGGATAAACTGCTGAGTACATCATAAATAATATTAAAATAAATATTAAAAATAACAAACTCAATGTTAACCACGAATAAAATTATCATTAAAAATAAAAAGGTTAACATGATATAAATTCTGATAGCCAATCTGGGTTTTTTGTTGTTGTTTCTTTTGTATTATTTTTAATTATGTTATAATATCTGAACAGAAGGTATATCTGTTAATCTTACTCTTAGACCAAATAAACATAAGCTTTCAGACATTATCTACTTACATCAAAAAAATTGTCCAGCATTGTAGGGTCCTTATGAATTATTAACTCTTGAACCTGAAAACAAAATGCAATAAAGCAAGTATCTGGAAATGGATTGTTTGATCTAATACTAATGTGTTCTGTTTTTCAAAAAATCAAATCAACTGGTAATTAAATAGTAATTATTCCACAGTAGCTGAATTCTTTTAATGTCTATAAAGTGAAATGCTTTGCATATAACTTAAATAGTAGAAATAAAATTTACTTCAGTTGTCAAAGCTTAAATATTTGAATGCTACAAGTTAATATTGATTCAGTTGGTCTTTACTGGTAATTAAATTTCATAATGATAAAAACCTTACAAATGTGTTTATATTTAAATGATTCAAAATCTACATTAATAACAAAATTTTAGAATATTTATCTCCTAAATTACCTGTCTCAAGTAGTTTATCTTCTGGCCATCTTTTTGAGCAAGAGCTGCCTGATTCAGTAATTCAACCACCTGGTAAGGGTGAGACAGGAAAAAAACAATGTAATAATAATAATAAAAAAATTATTTTACTATTTAAATGTTACTATTATTTTATTTAACTAGTCAAAAACTAGATTTATATTAGTTGCATAATACTATTCTGAAGGTGCCTGTAAAATAATGCCAATAATATGTACTGTTTAAGGTAACACGTTTCATGCAATAATGAATGTAAGTAAAATGGTATTAATAACAACTGGTAATGATTATGGTATTTGACAAGACTAATTTTGTGTATTTCACTATTTGTAGCTGATTGATCATTCAGTGATTTCATTACAAAGTTATAGTTAACAGCATCTATGAGAACATGCTTTCACTACAAAAACAAAAAAGTGAAAAATGCAACTTGTAGCTGTCCCAGTGGGATATTTCATGCATTTTCATTTTTATATTTTTTATTTTTTACTGATTCAGTGATTCCCTGATTGTTTTCGCTTTTTGACTCTGCCTCACATCTGCATGAATGATTATATGATGGTACAGTGTTTAAAATGTTTTATGTTTTAAATTTAGTATAGTAACTGCCAAAAACATGTTTTGTCTGTTGTAATAACACATAATTAAAACAAAACAACAAACCCTGTCATAAGGCGACATTGATTCATTTGCAGCGGCGTCTTCATCTTTGAAAAACTGGGCCGCTGTAGATCGTCTGCTTTCATCATCAGTCGCCATACTTTATTAATATATGCAGTTATTACACAACTATGGGATCAGTAAAGCAATGTATTAACTAAAGTAAAAAAAACAATCCCAATGTAATTGCTTGCAAAAAGTATGTATCCCAAAATGTTAACTCAATATCATGAATCCACCATATTTTTTCTTTCATTTTTGAACGGAAATAACCGATAACAACCGACAATAACCGACAGAACCCGACAACAACCGTTAAATACCGACAAGGACCAACAGCGTCAAATTATAGGTAAAAGCTGTAGAAATATACCTAGTCAAAATAATTGAAAGGTTTTCCAAAGGTACATGTAAAAATCAGCGTTTCATAAATTATTGGAACGAAATTAGAAATGCAGGGATAAATGTTCTTATACTTAACTCTGTATGCAGTTATGAATTTGTTATCAGCAATTCTGAGTTTGTAACAGGTAATGCTGAATTTATTTCTTATAAATATATTTTATTTATTGATTTTAGTTTGTTGTTGATGAATTTATTATGTTCATGTTTTGCATCTAGTTTGCTGTAGATATTTCTGAAATTGTCCGTAATTATGTATTTGTTGTTGGTAAATGTAAATTTGTTATAGGTAATTATGAATTTATTCTCCTTAATTATTTTTTAATTTGTTGTCGGTATTTCTGAAGTTGTCTGTTGCCCAGTTTTAAATTAATATGCATAATAATTTACGAGTTAATTGTAAGTATTTCTGAAATTATTGGTAATTATGTATTTGTGATCAGTAATTATGAATTTGTTATCGATAGTTCTGAATTTGTAGTTGGTAATTTGTAATTTATTACAGGTAATCGGTTTTGAATTTTTTGTCGGTGATTGTGAATTTATTCAATATAAATATTTTTAAACTGTTGTCGGTATTTCCGAAGATCTCGGTAATTACCAGCTATGAGTTTATTGTAGGTATTTATTGATAAATGTTTTGAAATTTATCCTTGGATTTCTAATTTTCCTTCTACAAAACGTTGATTTTAAAATGCAAAATTATTGGCATGCAACTTTGTGAAAGTTATAATTCAATTACTTCAACTTGTTAGACATAATCCTACAACTTAGACAATTATTATTATTATTATTATTATTATTATTATTATTATTATTATTAGTTTCAAATGTAAGAATATATACAAATGGCCTATGAATCATTCATACAAAGATGCAATTTTTAAAAAACAAATCCTTCTGACTATTCATGACACATTCTAATACAGAGGTTTTCAAAAAATGTCTAACCGTACCCCTTGGAGAAAATATTTGGTTGATGTGTATCCATTTCCAAATACCATGTCAGAGAGCTTCAGTATTAGTTAACATGTGAGCGGAATGTGCACAGTGTCTTAATTGGATAAAATATAATGCAAAATTATGATTTTTGAAAATAATAATAATAATAATAATAATGATTCGGGATCGTTTCTGAATGTCGGCCGAGGATGATTATCATTCTTCAAGTGGCCTTCTGTACAAATATTGTTTTTACTTTTTGCATCCCCCATTACTGAATTTGTCTCACATATCCTCTGCGACTATTCGCATGTCGTAGTTTGGAGACCTCTCCTCAGATTCATGGTATCTCGGATGATATATATAATGGTCTGTTTTATCATAAAACGACTGAAACATTTTACTGCATAATATATTATTATTATTATAACGTAACTCAATACATACATATACTTGTTCATTCTGAGTGAAGAATGTGTTGTTAGAAAGTATATGTGTACCTAAATATCGATTTGTTTTATAATTATGTCTCTCAGTAATATCTTTTTTGTAGATGTATGTATGTATATATGCGTAAGGTTGATATTAAAGACGAACAGAATCATAACTCATTAATATTATGCCCATTTTCTAAATAAATAAAAACAGATAGGTGGTTTTTTTTATTATTATTATTATTTATTATTATTATAATTAATTGAATAGTATAGCCATAATAAATTTGATATAAATGTCAACACTTCTATTTCATATCTCACAATTAATAATTGCATGTGTTATTGCAAGTTGCTTTCAGCCGGAACCTGTTTCCGTTTCCTCCGCACCCTCCATACACAAAAGTTTCACATAAATGAGATGTTTTGTTAAAAAAGTAACTTGGAAAATAAGCCAGACAGGGGCCAACCATTGGTGCCATGGTGCAAACGCAAAACTCTTTACACTGCTCCAGAGTGCTAAAGCGATTTTGGTTGCCGCCGCAACCACCATATAAACCCTTACGACATCGGTTTGTTCTTCTGTCGAAATAATAGACGGTTTCGTTTCTGTTTGATGAAATCTTTGCGCATTCGCCAGCATCATAAGGCCGTTGACAAATGCATTTGTTCTTGCACTCTGATTCGGTCAGGAAATTGTTGCGATTTCCGTTGCAGCCAAGATATTGAAATGTTTGACATTTGCCTGTTTCAGGGTTGTAGTAGTATCTCGTGGTTTCGTTTCTAACGCAGACGGCATCGCCTTCGTCGCGAGGTGCGAAACAGGTGCACGTTTGCGTGCAGATACGCATTGATTCGAAATTGTTCTGGTTTCCACCACATCCCGAAAACTTGAAGCGTTTGCACCGCCCGGAATTGGCGTCATAGGCGTACCTTCTCACTAATAGGTCACAGTCATCACCAGGATCTATAACCTCTTCACAAACTAAACGTAAACAATTCAATACTTTAAAAACTACATAATATGAATTCCTTTGAAGTATAAATGAAAATACCACATACGGTTAGAATAACTCAAAATGAAATATAATATAGTACTTACATTTGGGAAGAGATGTTGTTTCTACAGTTACAATAATAAGCATCAGTCTCCCCCCAAACGTCATTCTAGCCGTCGTACCTTAGGCTTAGCACACCAACTGACAATAGCAAAAGTGATATCGCTTAATATAGGTTTGAATAAATATAAAGAAAAAAGTATTATATAATATTGTTTTAACGATGATTACAACTACGTATTTAGATTACACATAAATGCTTTAAAATATATATATTTTTAATTAAAACAATTGTTTAACAATGGAAGGATTGGTTAACTCTACGGTAGTCTATAATAAGATACACAGGTATCATTTCAAGAATGTAAAGATCAGTTCTCGGTTAAAAAATAAATAAATAATTATTTAAAAATAATTATTTAAAAATTCTTAACTTACCTTTAAATAATTAATATATGTTTTTAAATTGTTTTCTATTTTTTATTATTTTTTTTATTATTATTATTATTTTAAAGTAAAAAATCGCAGTTAATCTCCGTTGGTATTGAAAAAATAAATTCAAAGCTTCTACAAGACACATGACGTCTTTTTCATTTTTCATTTTTTTTTTTTTATTACAGAAACTGATGACGTAACAGAAAAAATGATTGTGTTTTTTTGTTGGTTTTGGGGTTTTTTTTTCAAATTCTCTGTAACATGGTGGGATTTTGGAAGCGAGCTGTAATTTGGTACTTAGTTATGCTATACGAGGAGAGACTATAACATGCTGGCACATGATAGAGAAGATGCATGATGAAACATACACTGAGTCCGTTCTGAGTGTAAAATAATCATAAAATGTAAAGCTAACATATACTTGGAATAAAATACGTCCAAAAAAGTTCAGGCACCTCGCTGAGGTTGCCCATGTTCCATTTAATCATCATTAAAGAAAACCAACAAATCAAGGTGATGTTTATTGAAACATTAGACAGTTTGGAATGAGGCGCCTATGGAATATCAAAACGCCTTTTTGTTTTTTCTTTTTTTTTTTTTTTAACAACAAAAATTAATCTTTAAAAAATATTCGATCCTCATCGAACGCATGAGAGTCAGTATCGATAACTTAGGCGACTCCTGTATTGGACAAAATTGATGCATCAATTTCTAATATATATATATAAAACAATCCTTTCATTTAAACAGATGAAATGTGCGGGGCGATTTATATGTACTGAAATTTAATGAAATAAACAGGAGTTACGTCCCTTATACCTTCCTCATCAAAACTAAAAACTGGATATATACTTAGTTTTAAACTGATGGTATAGATATTATAATCATAATTATAAATTAAGAAGAAAAACATTAACAAAACGAATATGATGCGTGCTGTATTTTCAGTGATTGCATAGAATCCTGAATAAAAAATAAAGTTTCGTTGTTACTGCTTTTGTAAGTTTTTCTTTGAACCTTAAGCATTAGTCTGTATCAGTTGTTTATTGTTACTTAAAATTAAATATTAATAGTGTTTAACTGTGATCCTAAGTAATAATTATTTTTAAAATTTTATTTTATTCATTTTATGTTTTTGTTGTTATTATTATTCATATAATTACAATATATATGAATCTCTCACAATTTGACATTTTAAATGATAATTTTGTCCAGAAACAAAATGCCGATGGAAGTTATTAACTTTCCTATAACCTGAAAATTCATATAAAACTACACTGTAAGAAGAGACATATCTTTATCATAATAATCTAACCTTGTGTGTCTCCGATTCCCCCACTATATTACTGAATAAACAACAATGAAGAAAAATATAAAATTTGATACTAATTTGTCACTAACGATTAACTTAATCTATATCGATCTCGTCTTAACGCGAATAATGCAAATTACCATAATTATCTGGCTCTATTCTAAGTTTGAATATCTCCAACTTTTTAGTATGTTCTGTATTATCCTACCAAAACAACAGCCATAACAACAAAAAGAAACAAATAAACAAAGAAAGCAAAATAAAATCAGTTTTATTTTAGGTGGAATAACTTCAGTTTTATGCAATAACAACAGCAAGCAGTTGTTATATTTAGTTTTTATCATGCATAATTTAAAAATGTATATTCTGAAGAAAAAAAGTAGACTAAACATTGTGTCCTAGCTATTTGTCGAATGCCCGTCTGTACACAGTTATTTCCCTTGTATTGTAAAACGATAGGCCTGCTTGGTTTGAGATTAAGTTCTCATCATTTATTCATAGTTACTGTACCAGGGACACATTCCAAATAGTTCTAGATATTAAGCAGTAATATTCTGCTGCTGTAGTATACTTCACCATGTTAAGATACAGCAACAACATTAAAAAAGCAGCAGCTAAATAATGATAATAATATTAACACAAATAAGAATAAGAATAATAGCAACAATAATAACAAGAAAAAGAACAATAAAAAATAACAATAATAAATAAATAAATAAATAAAATAATTACATACATATATATATTGGCAAGATATCACAACTAGATAAATTTCAATATTTTCGATTACTGACAAAAAATATATATTATTATTACATCGATAAATAATACTTATTTACTTACATACATGCATAAATTGTGTGTGTTGTTGTTGTGTGTGTGTGTGTTAATGTTGTCGTTGTTATGTGCGTGTTATTGTTTAGTGTTGAAATACTGGTTTAGATCATAAAATACCATTTTCAAAACAGTTTTCATTTACAAAATAATAAATAAATTGTTGTTATTTAAGAACTTTGTAGGCGAAAATGAACTCAATACGCGTGAATCTACTACTCTCCAGAGTAGTACGTTGATAAATAAAATGTCATTTAGTTGTTGTATTACTTAGGGTTGCAGTATAAAACAAATAACTAGCTACTGTCTTATGATATAAACTTTTTCCTGTTCACATAATTTGCATATGCACCATGCTAACCGTGGCAGGATAAAGCAGACATCTTATATATATATATATATATATATATATATATATATACATTTTTTTTTTTCTATTATAATTTTTTTAGTTTTCTTATTAATTCATTTTTGTTGGCTTATAAATAGTTTTCGTAGAAATTAATTACTGAGATATAAATTTGCAACATTTGTTTTAAGAAAAATGAGATAAGAATAGGAAATATTTGTTTAATATTTAATACTGTTCATCTTTATCGGTCAGTCTGGTTTTGCTGCATTCACCTGTTTACTGCACGTGTCCACAGACACTTCCATTTATGGCGGCGTTATGATTAACTGCATACTGGCGATTCCTATTGCGAAGTAATTTAATGGAAAAAAGTACCTGGTCGCTTTATTAAGACCGGAAATGAAAACCGTGCCACGGTTTCTGCAAACCAGAGCTTTATCATTTCGCGAGGAATATTAAAAAGATGAGATAAAGGAGAATCCATAACAGACAATTATTACTCTCTTTCAAACTCTTTCTTCCTTTTTTCTTATTTAAGTGCGGAATGATTAATGTTTTCTTTTATTAACTTGTTTGCCTTCATTATATTCTACAAATAAAATTGTAAGCTTAGGATTACAAGTCCTGCACGTGCACACGATTGAATTTCCCCTTGAATGGTTTCAAATGACAAATTCGCCAGGTAATAAAAGCACCATTTGTTCGTGTCTTGGGTCTGTAGACACATGAAGGAACGGCGGCCAGGTTTTTTTTTTTTTTTTAATATTTTTTATTTTTTAACTGTGTGCATTAACACTGGCTAAGAGCGAGTTTTGCTGAGAAACTGTCTCATCGATCATTCCCTGTCTTTAATAGTTGTGGCAATTGCTTCGTCAATCTGTTTGGTGTTCGTGTCATCGCACTAGTGTCAATCTATGCAGAGATTTATTGATTGGGTAATTTCTTTTTTTTTTTTTTTTTTTTTTTTTTAATCTGTCTCTCCATTTTCACCTGAAAGTATCTTCCTGATGATTCCCGCAGGTAACATCTGATTGAAACCTTTGGCTTTGTTAATTACACAAACACCTTTCATGTGGCCATTAGTCGGGCCGAGACAAGACTCGGGCAAATACTAAGTGCGCTCGAGGAAATTAAAAATGAGTCGCCGCCATTATTTCCACAGGCCAGTGAGTAAAGAGAATTTATTTCGCTTTTTGTCCAAGACTCGACTTCCGGTGTTTACCTGCAAATCTAATCTTTGCTTTCTGTCTATTAGAAAACTGAGACGCCGCTCGCTACAGTTGAATGCAGCAGCTATGCCTAAAACCGCCATGAAAGAAGTCTTAATGAATGCTCCCGATAACAATAATAACAAAACAGCAAAAACCATCAATATAAATTTCTTTGAAATTTTACACCCTGTTGGTCGCTGTGTATTGTCGATGAAAACTTCCGGTTGGTACGCGCCTGATGAGGTTTTATACCTCTCTTGACGATTGTTAGGCTGGAGCCTCTGCCGGGTTAGTTAGTTTCGTAAAGCTACATTTATCTTAAGATTTTGCTCACTGGCTCATGAAATGTGTCCAAGGTAATAGGTGTCCCAAGGGAGACACGATATCCAAATTGAGCATGTCGGTGATTCAGCATTAATATGTTTATGAGGATGTAAATCTATCACACTTAGGAAATACACACAGAGACGAGAGAGAGAGAAAGAGATAGAGCGAGAGAGTGATATATATATATATATATATATATATATATATATATATATATATATATATATATATAGAGAGAGAGAGAGAGAGAGAGAGAGAGAGAGAGAGAGAGAGAGAGAGAGAGAGAGAGAGAGAGGGGGGAACTGATACGAAGGCAAACTAGAAATAACAGAAAGCGACTGAAATGTAGATAAAGATTCACCCAACCTACATAAATATACGCATACATCATATATATATATATATATATATATATATATATATATATATATATATATATATATATATATATATATATATATATATGCATACATACATATGTAACATACTACATACATACATACATACATACATACATACATACATGCATACACACATACATACATACATAGATACATATTCAGTCAAAGATAAAGATGACGTCATTTCGTACGGTGAAAATCTATTTTAAAAAACCTCGATAGACTGAGGATACACCAACTTTGTTATGATTTACTCCGTCTGTCTTTAAGTACGAAATTATGTCGAAGTAACTATGAAAATACCATCTTCAGTATACCATCATAGACGTGAAAGAATATCTTTTAGATTATCTAAACTTATGTTTTGTACTATATCCTGAACTTTGGTTCTTGTTTTGCAAACGTTGTGAAAACTTTTTCCAGCTGCTACCTGTATTAAGATACGATATGATAATTTTATTATTTTTAATTATCTAACATAATACAATCACGCCGTGTCTTAATAAAGATACACTTTATTTTGTGATCGCTTAATACAGGTTTTATTGTTCGTACAGGTAAGTTTTGTTTTCAGTTTGAATGTGATAATTAGTCCATTCCTGACTATCATACAGGCCTTTACATATAAATGACAAATACTTTATATTTCATTATTACTTTCATAAATATCTTTTCTTATTTCATTCATTTATTTGTTTGCACAGCTTCATCTGGATATAATAATAATAATAATAATAATAATAATAATAATAATAATAATAATAATAATAATAATAATAATAATAATGATAACAATGAAAAGAAGAAGGCATTAACAACAGAGATATGGTGACTATGACGTTGATGATGATAACGATTATGATAATGGTATGATGAAATAATATTTTATTATAAGAATAACAAAACTATCTATTCTTTCCTTCAGATAAGATTAATTGTCTCTCCCACTACACTCTGTTAATTTTATCTCTAAGTGTAGCTACCTGAAACAGAAATGCCTAGACATTTATTTATTAGTCGCAAATTACAAAGTCTATGAAGCGTTGCAGAACGAAACTTAATCATTTAAAATTCATGTCATATAATGGCTTGAGACGAGTTGCATACAGACTTCTATTTCACACTACAAAATAAGACAGCTGGTGTATGTTGAATATTTCGCATATAGCACCGGGTGCAGTATAAATGTCACCTTTCCACGAACAGACAATGAGAATTAGAGCAAATAGAGACCGATACCGTGGCGAGATAAAAGAGACAAATTGCTATTTGCTCAGAATATAAGGATCATTTACCTTGTTCTGACAGAAATAATATTCAGTTAATTGTATTGTAAAGCAAGAGATTGCGTCGCTAAGAGGCGACTGGCCCGCATCCTATTGTATTCCGCCATTAGAGAAAAGATTTATCCCCGTGACATTCGTTAAACGACGGAGAAAGAGAATCTAATTTCCTAATTCAACAATTCAGACGAAATATTTGCTTTCTCAACAATTAAGACAAACCCTCGGGCCGATCACGTGACAGCTTCATGCTTTATTTCTGAAAAAGGCTTGAACAAAGCGCTGGAATAATATGATAAGATCAGAGACGTAACTCCATCGATCTTTTGTAACAATATTTCTACAGATTTCGCAGAGAAAACGGTCTCCGCTTCGTATTTAGATTCGTGCGATGGCACTTTTATTACCGAGCGAGTAAACAGTTTTCTTCACGCGCCGTCTGCAGTGTCCGCGCGCGCATGTAAAACGAGACTGGTCCCATCGGCACAGGTATGGCTTGTTGTCTTAGCCACACAGGTAAAAAAAAGAGTTTTAAAAAAAAGCCTTAATTACTCCGCAACAAGCGATCTGATCCGGCCATTACGTTGCCAGCCACGCACGTCCCCAGATCAAACAAACATCTACAAGAGGAAATGAAAGCCGAGCCGGAGTTATTTCTTCTCTTAATGTAGTCATCCAAAAGTTATTATCACTGCTTTGTTCATTAGAATCTACGATTGTGTCAAACCTATTAAACTGCAGCATTCCGTGCACACAAAGAAGATTGAGGTTTCAACCTTTAAGCCCAGAGAACCTAAATCCTAATGTGTTCTTATTGTACTCACCATCACGTTTGTTTGGTAATCCAAGCAAATCGACAGCTTGCTGATAACGGTGGGTATTGAAATTCTAAAGGTTACTGTTATTTGGATTAACTTTCTGAACTTATCAAAGGCCTGCCAATTCCCAAGACTAATGGACCATGTCAAGTTTTTAGGTATACGCGGTTTCAGCCGCTAGAGAGAGGTTTGTCCTTTGGGAGGGATGAGTGTTTGAAGTTTACAAAATGCCTTAATGCTGGGGTTTTAGACCAACCATCCAACCAACTAAATCTATTAACGTATTTATTTTATCTATCTGACTGTCATTTTCAGACCTGTATAAAGATAATGTGTAGATCCAAGCATGTGACTTAGAGAGAGAGAGAGAGAGAGAGAGAGAGAGAGAGAGAGAGAGAGAGAGAGAGAGAGAGAGAGAGAGAGAGAGAGAGAGAGAGAGAGAGAGAGAGAGAGAGAGAGAGAGAGAGAGAGAGAGAGAGAACAGGTGGATTTAACACCATCATGCGTGTACATTTCAAGCATGAGCTTATAAGCATAACTGAAATATTTTAATTTCCTTTGAATAAATAAAACTGCTTTCTCTCTCTCCCCCCTTCTTTTTCTCTCAAAAACACATACATACACAAACATACAGAGAGAGAGAGAGAGAGAGAGAGAGAGAGAGAGAGAGAGAGAGAGAGAGAGAGAGAGAGAGAGAGAGAGAGAGAGATTCATAACCTCGATCTCTTTAATAATGTCATAACTAAATCATAGAAATACAGGTACCGAACCATTTATCCGGCTCACAGAAATAAACAATGAAAAAAAAAAATAATAATAATAATAATATATACTATTTTTCACTGTTCATTTCATATTTTAAGTAAAGATTTAGACTGTTTCCAGAAATCTGACAAATCGAAAAATTTGGACCACCTCCGATTTCCATACTTACCAGATAAATGGTTCGCTAACTGTAATAGTATTAAAATCGACTTTTTTTTTTTTTTTTTTTTTTTTTTATTATTATTATTATTATTATTATTATTATTTATCTATAGTAAAATATAAATGGGTGCTAAGCAGTAAGAAAACACATGGAGTTGCAAAAGTATGTTTTCTCTTTCAGGTGTTATAATAAAAAATAAGTTTTAATAATAATAATAATTATTATATTATGCTCAGGTATATAGTAACGTATTCGTAAGTCAAACTTTTAAATTTATTTAGATCAGTGCTAAAAGCTGATAATTCTGACGAATATAATTTTCTAACTTTCTAAGAATATTACATCTTGATTTGGACGCTGTGTTTATTAAATATAATAATAATAATAATAATAATAAGAAGAAGAAGAAGAAGAACAACAACAACAACAACAACAACTGAAACAGCATGAATAACAACAACAACAATAATAATAATATAATAAACAACAAAATCAATTTTTGCTTTATATTTCTTCAGCTCAGTTCTTTCTGCTCTGTATTTCTTATCTGTATGCTCTATCGAATCTACGTCATATACTCCTGTTTCAGCTCTATTTTCAAAGATGCTGCGTAATTGAGCAAGAAACTGGATATTACCACGAACATAACAAAGTTATTAAAGTCGATTTTAAAAAGAAACCGGGTGGTCTTTGAATGGGCATACTCTTTACAAAAATAATAAACAAATGAATTGACTTTATTTCAAAACTAGACCAAATCATAAAGGATAACATCTGGCAAAAAGAAGATCGATATCAGATTAGACAGTTACAATAAGAAAACAATTGTGAATTGATTTAGCCTTCAAAAGCAGAAATTAAAGTTTTATACTCTGAACTTGATACACCACACAGTCAAAATGACACCACTCAGGCCTCCCAAGAAGTTAAATACGAAAATATACTGGTCTGGCTTACATAAGGTAATGTCTTTTTTATATATATATATATATATATATATATATATATCTATTTTTTTATTTTTTATGTCGCTCAATAGAATGGATAATTGGGAATTTTAAAGTGGAAAATAATAGGGAGTGCTAAACTGTGTTAATGTTGTGAAGAAAAGCACTTAATATTTTATATGTGTTTCTGTGTAAGTATGTACATATGTATGCGTAGCTGCATGTCTGCATGTCTGCATGTATGTATGTATGTATGTATGTATGTATGTATGTATGTATGTATGTATGTATGTATGTATGTATGTGCGTGTGTGCGTGTGTGTGTGTGTATGTATATGTGTATGTATGTATATATGTATGAATTTGTGTATGTATGTGTGGGTGTATATGCGTGTGTATGTGTGTATGTATATATGTATTAATGTATGTGTGTATGTATGTATGTATGTATATATGCTCGCATATTTGTATGTGTGAATGTATTTAGGTAGACAGGTTTGAACATGGATATGTGTTACGTATGAAGGTATATATGTGCGTATGTGTATATAAATATATGTATATAGATATGATTATAACATTTCAGATTGAAAAAAAAAAATTCAGTATTTGCCATATGCTACAAAACCAACGCATATCCCTCGTAATAACTTCCAGTGGTGCGAGTACTGAAAAAGCCTTGTGTGAAAACTTTAAATATAAGCCAGTCTTTGTTTGATTTCCTTTTCAGGCTAACGTTACAGACACGAGCGTGCAAGTGGCGCTAAAGTGGTGCATTTGTTAAAAAATGCCCAACCCAAACATATTTTCCATAATGTTTATTGGTTTTAGCGTTAAAAACATGATGGGTTCACTGGAGCAAAATTAATTAAGGAGAAGATAAAACGTATGCCGGCTCTTAAGATAAGGTCTGATAATTACTGGTCGGAATAGAAGCGGACAAAGCCACTCGGGACCATCAAACCATGTGACATGTCATTTAGCTATGATATATTCACGTTCAATTAAATTGCAGGTGATGGTTACAAGAAGATGCTTTGAAGGTGGACGCAAAGGTTCTGGTGGCCGGCTCCAATTTCGCCTTGCCATACGTTCGCCACATACACCCCGCGGAACAATGGACGGCAAAAAGACGCGTGCAGGCAAAGAGATATAATTTAACAATAAGAAAAAGTCTAAAAACTTGGCGGAGGGTTAGTTATCCATGCCCTCCCCCCGAGATAAGGCGATAATGTCACTCGGTGTCACAATGGAGGATCTCAGGTGAAATTGAAGACAATAATTACCTGTAAAGCGAAGTGGCACCTGGCCCTGCATTCTGCACGTGCCCCTGTGCACGCGCCAAAAATATGTTATTTTCTTATCTTGGAACCGTAGAGTAGAGAAAAGTTAAATCATGTTTCAGCGTGTCGTGAAAAAACAACAAAAACCCAACTAAATGTAATAAAATTATTATAACAATTCTGACAAATTAAATGTTGTGTGGATCTCTTTGCAAGCTTCATCAACCAACATACGCGAAGGAAATAAAATAAGTTTAAGATCACGTAATTTTTATTTTTATTTTTATTTTTTCCCCGATCTTTGGTTAAAGTCTAATAATAAACTTTATTAACTTTGACGTTTTTTTGAAGACTTTTTCTGTAAATAATTTGCAATTTTTATCTTTTTTTTTTTTTTTTTTTTAAATATCTTTACATTGTAATAAAATAAAATAGACGTAATTTTCGATTTTTTTCCCCAATATTTATTTACTTTTTCAAAAACCAAATCATATTATAGTCGTCATTTATTTTTCGATTTTTTTCTTCTTTTTTCTATAATTATAAAATTAACATAAATGTGTTTTCGTTGGGTTTTTTTTTTTTAATTTCCTTTTGTTTTATTTTGTTTTGTTTTGCTTTGCTTTGCTTTGCTTTGCTTTGCTTTGCTTTATTTTATTTTGTATGTTATAAAGACAGCAAGCTTTTTTTTTTTTTTTTTTTTTTTTTTATACATTTACATTTTGATACTTGAAAATTATTCTTAAGCTTCGCAATCTCCGCTGTTGTAAAATAAAACACTTTCATAATTCCGCGCCTACTTATTAAAATAAGTTATAAATAAATAAAATATTTTATTGTGTTTACTTATTATTGAAATTATAACTTACTAATTTTAATATTATTTACTTCAGGCTTTCATGTATTATTTTCTAAGAGTTTAAATAATATTAGATTTGCTTGATTTTGATCATTATGCAAGTTTTTAGTTAGTGCGATAATACATTACTGTGATGTCTTCAGAATCCAGATTCTTTGAAATACTTTCAATAAAATCTCTTATTTGTTATTAATTGGAAAATAATGCTAATTACCAATATTAATAACATTAAATCTGTTATTATTAGTTTCTGATGAATCTATAAATAAATACAAAATAGAGACTGTTTTGATCAAAAGACTGTGAGAAGAATTATCAGACAATAGTGAGAAAAACAAATAGCGTGCTAGATATACATTCTGTGAATAATTCACATTTCATAACGGGACGATTATTATGCGAAGTTGTATGAATATCTTGAACTACGCATTAATAACATCTTTCGTCTGAGTACTTTTTGTTTAACAAATCTTCATCTCGAAAATCTATGACTAGTCAAACAGTAATGCCATAACATTGGCGTAATGTTTTTACAGCTGAAACAAAAAGTTTCAAACTTTCAACAATGTTTCGTTTTCACAAGTTGATCGTTTGACATTATTTTCAAGCTTGTGCTTGGATGTCGTTTACCGCGAAGCCGTTTCACAATGAGTGTTGAGGGAACGAGACCAGGGCGGGTTACATCCAGCTTCAGGTTGTGATCCAAGCCTTCGGCGTTACGAATTCTTCCCAAAATATTTCTGCCGACATGACGTTGACAGGTGGAGGTCATCGCAGTCGCAGATTTCAGAAATATGTTTACTTTTTGCAGTTGTTTGTATGACGCTGGTTTGCACTTTGTATTCCAGACTGTGACTCTTCGTCATTATTTCAGCTTCTCCACCTAATAACCCATTGTATTGTTATTTTTATTATCACTGCTTGAAAGTATGACTTAACAGTAACGTATTATTGTTTGTTGTTTATATAAAGGATGCCGTCTAACCTTTGACAGTTAGAAATAATGTCAGGCAAACACTGATAACAGACATCCAGATTTCTGTAAGTTTTATATTACATTAGTAATAATAATAATAATAATACGACGAAGAAGAATAATAAGAAGAAAACGAAGAAGTAGGAGAAGAAGAAATAGAACAACAACAACATCAACAACAACCACAACAACAACAACAATATAAAAAAAACTACTATTACTACTACTGCTAATAATAATAATTCTTAGAAAACATAACAGAAAAAATAAATTAATTATTAAATATGAATAACAAAACCAAAACAACTGAGTAAACAAACAAATTAAGTAAAATAATTAGTAGAAGTAATAAGAACTAAAAATAAAAAAATAAACAACAACAACTGCAATACACTGCATCAACCACTGCTACAAGTTTTGTTTTTGTGGAATTCCATTGAGAAACCGTATGCTCACTTAAAAGTAAAATAGATTAAAAACGTATATAACTATTTATAATTTTTTTTTTTTTTTCTGTTATTATACATAATCGCAAGCAAGCGAAACCGTAACAACTGTTTTATACATATATATATGCAGCGTAAAACGTGACTAAAGTGCATCCCTTAAGTGGTCAACGAGAACGGTCTATCTTTAAACATTCAAGATACTCTGATATTTGAAGTACGATACTGATAGCAACACTTTTAGCAATTATTAAATTATATTTGGGCTTGCATTGCTCGGAGGGACAATCATTCAAGTACATCTGAACAATGAAGTAATACGTACTTAGACGGGATTCGAACCTAGTAACAAAACAAAACGAAGAGAACCCACCCACACAGCGTGCACTAGTTGTGTTAAGGATATCAATAATTAATTCTTTGAGTGTGACCCCATGGAAAACATAACAGGTTTACGACAGAAGCCCCCAGTGTCTTTTCTTACGCTGACATCACGAAGAGTTTTGTGCCTAAGTTTAATAATGTATAAGACCGAAACATCTGGTTTGCATTTGGGCTTCATCGTTCGATCGATCAAAGGAGGTTTCTCTGATGATGATAAATGACTTGCCCAAGGCGATCACTGTGACTTTATGAAGAAAAAAAAAAAAGTTAAAAATAAATAGAAAGAAATAGCACGCTATTAAGAATAACTGACATAACAATAGAAATAAAATATAATTTTTTTCCCCGTTCTTTTCTCTTTCATTTTCATTGTTTTTCTTTGCTCTTTAAAATACTCCGAACAAAGAAAAAGTAAACAGGACTGAAATAAAGAAAGAAAGAAAGAAAGAAAGAAATAATAATAATAATAATAATAATAATAATAATAATAATAATAATAATAATAATAATAATAATAATAATAATAATAATAATAATAATAGCATTAATAATTTTAACAAAATTAAATGTTGTATTCCCTTTAAATGTGTTTTTTTATTTTTTTTTTATTATTATTATTATTATTATTATTATTATTATTATTATTTTTTTTTTTTTTTTTTAAATCTAATTATAAACCCTTTGGTTATTCAGTATCATCATATTTACATATTTGTTGTGTGTGTGTGTGTGTGTGTGTGTGTGTTGTGTGTGTGTGTGTGTGTGTGTGTGTGCGTGTGCGTGTGAATATTTATGTTGTGCTTAAATTGTACTGACCGTGTAGATGGCATTGTTATTTCATATTAGACCTGTATAATTAATCGTATCAAAAGTTTGTGTCATCTTGACAGCACAAACGTTTTCGGAATCAAATAAACATTCCATCTTGAAATATTATTATCAAGCATTTGCCATCCGACGACCTAAAAACAAAGGCGATGTTGACAACTGCTTGGTATGTGGTTCTCGGTTGACCCGACAGACGTAGTTTGAAAAAACTCACTGACGACAGACGGGAACGTTAACAACATTGCAGGTGAGAAGGGTAACAGTGATATGAACCATGCAGTAAGATACAGATATATGTATATGTGTGTCCGAGTGTGTGTGTGTGTGTGTGTGTGTGTTTGTACACACACATATATTATCAATTTAGTATATCTATCTAGATATACAGTTAGTAAATCATTCTATACATACAGAGTCATGGACGGACGGACAAAGAATGCTAGAGAGCTAGAATATATTATATTTTCTATTTTTGTCTCTTTCATTCTTAAGGGATTATTCTTGTTAGTGGTTAGTGACATACACTGACCTGTTTTGTATGTTAATAGAAGACAGCAGTATGTTAATAAGTCAGATACGTTTAAAATATATTACATTTACCTACTTTGAAAAGAAATTACAATTTAACATTTTTATAAGGACTCAAATGTTGCCTGATTATTTATGAAGACGTTGGTCTTAATTAAAAATCAGAAGCAACACAATTTATACATTTTTTGATTATTACATCACTAGCACGGTTTGTGACTGGTTGGTTTCAAAACACTTGTCTTAAAAAAATAATATAGATTGGTCAGTTAATATAGGCGGGTGTAATTAATCAAATGCACGTCTAAATTCAGAAATAACCAAAAAATATCAATGCGCCACGTGGAATTTATAATCCGTATCGACTGTAATAACAGTTTATGAACAGAAAGAAACCTTTGGCTGTATTAAACAGTTCATGCAAACTATCGTTATATCTGTCATTTTTAGTAACATATGTTCATTTTTGATTCATAAAAAAATCAGTTTAATATGAAATAATTTATATTTTGTAACAGTATTTGAAACAAATAGTTTAACTGCTTTTTAAAAAAAAAAAAAAAAGAGGACAAACCTAAATTAAACAAAATAAACATGAAAGAAAATGAAGAAAAAAAAATAAAAGTAAATTCTGTTTGCATAAATAATAAGTTTACTATTTATCTTAAAAGAACAATACAGAAAAGAAATATAAAAGAATTTCTGATAGAAAAAAAGTTCCTGACATGAAGTCAAACTGAGATTTTTAAACATCAAAGAAAAAACAAGATGAACTTTATTAACTTCAAAATGTGTTCTCCCTGTTTTGTTCTACCACTCTTTAACAAGTCGCGGCTTTTTCTTAACTGCCATACTCGCAAAAAATAAAATAGGATTTTCTTTTCA
This sequence comes from Chrysomallon squamiferum, assembly GCA_012295275.1. Lineage (NCBI taxonomy): Eukaryota > Metazoa > Mollusca > Gastropoda > Neomphalida > Peltospiridae > Chrysomallon > Chrysomallon squamiferum. The sequence continues at coordinate 31,007,014 of CM022665.1, read as the reverse complement.
TTTCTATTATATATATTTTTTTTATTAATAAAGTTTTCTTTACGAATACCTAGTTTAACAACAATAATCTTGTAAGTTATTTGTACGTTCAAGGTTCAGAGACAACCGCCATTCAAACACGCTAAGCTGGGAAGAATGAATTTATGATTAAAAACTAAAATAACTGTAATTTATTTTCCTGTTGAGGTGTAATTACCTTCACAGAGAACAAGAGCGTGGCGAGGATCTGTCTTGCTCAGAAACCGACAAAGACAAGAACTTGAAATAATTTATGCCTTCGCCGACCACGTCAATAAAGACGGTGTCCAGTAGTACTCCATTCAAAGACATGCCAGTGATCCGATGTCCATCGATATTAAATCCTTTACAATTTGTCTTTGCAGTAAGCGACAAAACAAGACAATTGCGATCGTTTATGAAGATTCACTTCTCGAAGTACCAGTCAAATGTTATTGGTGTTTTGTTTTGTTGTATTTTATTTGGTTTGTTTGTGGGTTTTTTCCCCCTCTCTCTTCAAAATTGTTTGAAAAGAATTTAATAGACTTATTTAGTCCGCAGTTTAAAAGAAGTGACTTAAAAAGAAAAAGTAATAATAATAATAATAATAATAATAATAATAATAATAATAATAATAATAATAATAATGAATAAGTAAATAAATAAATAAATAAATTTTAAATGTATTATGTGGTCTTAATAAAAAAGAATAAGTAGAACGGAGAACAGAATTTTTACATAGAAAGAAAATTAGATCTGCAGCATTAGATAGAATTTAATGAAACTAAGCCAGTGAGTAAATAGATACATAGATACATAAAATAAAATAAAATACAATTCAAATAAATATTTTTAAAAGGAACTGAATAACAGTATGTTATAAGCATATAAACAAAGAAATAATTGAAGTAAAGGAAAATATGATATATTTAAATAAGACGTGATAAATCAAATTAAAAAAAAAAATCCGGAAATAACTTAAAATCATAATATAAATAATTAAATAAATAAATATAAAAAATAAAATTTAAAAATTCATCAGAAAGTCTACCGCTGTTTAATAAAATGTCAATCGGGGACACGATCCCCCCCTACCTTAATAACACGTGACCAGTGTCCAGTGAAGAAGGGGTCAGATAAGGCCGTAGTCTGTCATTTCTGAGTGCTATAAACACTTCGAGTTTGTGACACGACCAAGTGGCTATCGGCTGATCAGTAGGGATGAATCGGCCATAGTTTTGTCTGTCTGTCTGTGCACGTTGTTAAACCAGACATCAAAAAACAAAAAGATGTGACATTGTTTTTATCTTCTTTGTACACAAGATAATCGTTGGTAAAAGGTGAAAAGTTTGCACCTGCTTATCTCAGAAAATTATTATTATTATTTTTATTGTTATTAAAAATAATGTCTTTAAACCTTTAATATCAAACAGAATATATAAATTAGGCCGGTTATTGATACGGACATAAATGTGTGTGTGCGTCTCTGTGTGTGTGTGTGTGAGTGTGTGTGTGTTTATGTGTGTATATGTGGGTGTGTATAAATGTTTTACAGCAATGTTATTTAAATTATAAAATACAAGATTTGTACACCTAGTTTAAAAAGAAAAAGAAGAACTTCAAATATCTGAAACATGGTTAATTATATTTCACACACACACACACGCACGCACACATACACATTGAAAACAAACAGTCATAACATCAGTAGATCTTGTTTCTAAAGAGTTTTTTAATTTTTGTATTATTTTTTAAATAACTGAATATATTAATCATGACAGCTTTACTCTACGCAAGAAAAAAGAAAGATATAATAGAAGAAGTAGCAGTAGAATGATAACATCAGTGTCACAAAACAGTTATTAGAATGAATCAAAAACGATTTAAAAAAAAATAAAAAAAAATAATAGAATGAAAATCATACCAACAGCCTCTATATAATCTCATAACAAGAACAAGAAATAAGAACAAAGACTTTATTTAAAGACAGAGCTCAGGCAAGCTGAGTAGCTGTAAAAGACTTTGTCGTCACCAGAGTCTGACAAGATTACTATTTGAACTAATGTATTTAACTCAGCACTGATCTGTCTGCGTGATACGTGCTGGATACGATTTTCTTCATTAACCGTGTCAACACGAAACGCCAAAGACAAATCTTGATGGTATCACCTTACAGGTAAAGGCAATAATTCTTAGCATTAAGTATTAATAGGTGAAATGGATCCTTAGCGTGTTCGGATCGTTGGTGGCGATAATCGCCTCATGCTTTCAAGACTCTATCGATCCGTAATCCTATTTAAAAGGAAAAAGCTCTTGTCTGCGGAGATGCCGTATCTTAATCTGTCCGCGGCAAAGTCACTTAGTTAGGAACTGTTCAATTACCAAAGGAACTAAAGACATTCGATTTCATTAGCAATTTTCCCAACCACAATGGCCTAAGACTGCAGCTAATTGCCCTTAAATAACTGAAAGATTAAATGTTGGCCAGTAGTCAAATATCACTTAATAAATGTACTTAATAGCTAGGAGAACTGAAACAGCCATTTGGTGTTTTCGTTTGGTAGAAAGCGTCTTCGAGTGCGGACGCACGTAAAAGCATTTTAAAAGAAAAATCTTTGTATGCAAAACACTTGAAGCTAACGCTGGGCAATAAAGGCGGGCTGACATTATAGAATAATAAGACATTAATGTCTTTGTATTTTCAATGTCAACCGTCGGTGCTAAAACAATCGATATATATATTTCAGTCGTTTTATTGTGTTTTGCGATCGATACCCGGCATACGACACTTAAAGATATCTGAAGACTATTAAAACATCCTGTTACGGTTTCTTAATTTCATTAGAAAAGTATACAAACGCCAGATCGACATCCATCAAGGCGTGTCTATTTACAAATATTAGTCTCCATTAAAAAAGGGCAAACTTTATCAGTATTATTTATCAGTGCAGTTTCTGACAGAAAACATTCAGCCACTTTTATTTGTTCTAAGACAAACACTGTCCTGCTTCAGATAGAATGGAAATTCAAACACAGACAATTACTAAATTGTTCTAAGCCCGTTTTATCCAGTAACTGGTCCCGGGTGGTTATTGGATTTCCTTGCACTGGCAACCTTCACACAGCGCAAAGTTAAAAGAGGTATCAGTTGTCTTTCGCCAGGAGACGGCCAAACCCTTACAGCAGACAGAGGTTACAGGGGACAGACGGAACCGTCATATTTGAATCGACACACAAAACAATCTTTCGCTAGCATGTAACCTATTAAATATGTATTAATCAGTTTTATATTTCTTTTCATTCTGAGAATGGGTAGACCAAAGAAGATAATAATTCGACTTCAGCTGCGTCTGTAAAAGTTTCGAATGTCGTTTGCATTAGCTGATGGTTCATTGTATTAAGATGAGACTGTACACTGACAGAGAAAATGATACGCTATGCATATTAGATGGCCTTAACGAACGCGCTACAAAGAAGGTGTAGATGGCGCATGATATTTTTTCTTTTGTTTTGTAGCGGGTGTTTCATTTCCTTTACAACAGCTCAAGACAAGCATGGAAATTTTTTTCGCATCACACAAGAAAAGAAAACTATTGCCACTTCCTTGGGGAGACGCGTCGATTATTAATGACGATTAACACAAAGTCGGTATTCATACATCGTACCGAGAATAACTCTTTTTATATTTCTGTCTAAAGAAGGTGGATAAGTACAGAGTTACAAGCGCCATTATTTATGAACTTAGTTCCAAAACAGCTCAAGTAAACGTTGACTTCTGCAGAGCAGTGGAGCGTGTTGTTCAAGACTGCTAAAAATATAAAATATTAACTTAATGCATTATACATACAGATTTAAGAAAAACTGCAAACACAGGAGTGTGTGAATGTGTGTATGTTTATATATATATATATATATATATGTGTGTGTGTGTGTGTGTTTGTGTATATGTGTAAACACATGTACATGCACATATACATGTGTATATTCATCCATCCGTCCTTTAATCGGTACATTCATATATACATATTTTTATAAACACTTGAATGTGTACATACACACATGCACAAACACATACATACTTATACCCATATAAACACATACCCATACACACACATATACATTTACGTAATTAGGATCGCACGACAGTATGAAGTAGATCTATAAATTCATTTAATATCATTTTGCTATGCATAATTCAGCATTACTAACTGCTTTGAAGAGTAAGAAATTAATTAAAGTGGCCACGCAATGTGTTCATTATTAATGTACGCAAAACACAAAACTACAGCGACGGAACAAGTCTTTACATGTGCTGAAATCTTCAGTCGGCAACACGCCAGTCAGATTTTATTACAAGCAGGAGTGAATTAAGATGTTTATATTTTATTAATATTCACGGCTCATTGTCTGGTGTTAATTGGGGACAAAAGCATTCGGATTGTATCGCAATTAACGCTGAAATTTGATAGAAAAATCAACCAAGCAAATGGCACCATAAGTAGAATTCATGGTCCGGCATGTTCGTCTCAAAAGATCGGATTGTGTGAAAAAAGGTTTCATTTCCTGGCACCAATGGCTTGACGAGTGTTTGCACACACCTGAGACGATTCTGACTCAATGGCAATTGAAAGACGCAGCCACGTCCAGAACAGTTTGTGTTTGTTTAAAATACGTCTACACCACTGCTCGCATGCATCAAAGATTCAGACATCATAAAGCTATCGATTATAGAGCTTTGAGGCATGCTTTTCCTTTGCAGAATTAAATGACTTTTTTTCTTTCTCTCTTTGTAGACTCCACTTTATGTCCAGCAAAGCTTGAAACTAACATTCAGGCGTTATTCCTGTTTTTGTTTTGTTTTTTTCAGGGTTCTTAATCAAAAGGAATGGTTATCACGAATTCATCAAATCAATTTAGTATCTTACATTTTTTTTTTTTTTTTTTTTAATGATTCATTTGCACAAATTAAACTTGGCTAGATAGTTCACTTTCTAAATTACAGTAAAAGGCAGATTAAAATACATGCATGTTAAACTGATCATTTTAACCATAAAAATATTATTAATTAAACATCCTTGTATTTTTGTCACAAAAGCTCCTTGATAGCTCAGTCGGCAGAACATCAGACTTTTAGCTTGAGCGACTAGCGTTCGTTTTCCAACATCCGCTGAATATTATTATTTTTTTTTACTTATTAAATTTCTTTATTATTATTATTTATTTATTTATTTATTATTTATTTTTTTTTTCTTAAATATTGTTTTAATAAGTGAAAACGATAACAACAATAACATGTAAAAGCTTTTGTTACAATGACCCGAAAAGGAATGTTTTTTTTTTGTTTGTTTTTTGTTTTTGCTTTCATTCTCTCATATCTTTTTACAGTTTCTTATTTATTACAGAAGTTAGATTTTTCCTTTGTATCTAGTTAGGTAAAACACTTTCAAATCACAGCTGACTGTAACAAGACAAATTTGAAGCTACGGTTTCGTCAAAGACAATTAAACGTCAAAAATGTCTGATACGCTTTGCATTAGTTTTAATAACCCTTTTTATTTTAGTCTTGAGTTATCTTTTGAACAGCTACTGTTAGAAAAACGAATTCTCATTTTTCTTTTCTGAAATATTAAGAATCGTACCCACCAGAAATTATTTAGCAATAAAAGAGAAAACTATATGTTTTTATCTTTTCCCCTGGCTATGTTTCCGTGATATATCACTTTGAGAAGATCAAAGACATGTAACTGGTCAATATTTATTCCAAGTTGATCACAAACTGACGCCCCGAGAAAAAACATCGAGGGACATATATTATTTCACTATCACTTTCTATTTCGTAGCGATAAAAGTTCTATCAATATTTTTAAATTAAAAGATTCTATTTTCTGTTTGTTCGTCCTTCTGTCATTTTGTCAGACACATCTGGATGTAGTTAGGAACAGTAATCCAGCCTTTCCCCCGCATTTTTGGTCGACAAATGTTTAAAATATTATAATGAATTTATTTATATTGAAAGTTCTCTCTCTCTCTCTCTCTCTCTCTCTCTCTCTCTCTCTCTCTCTCTCTCTCTCTCTCTCTCTCTCTCTCTCTCTCTCTCTCTAGAAATAATGAATGTTATTTTTTCAGGATTTCTTTTAAACTTATTTTTTTTTTTTTTTTTAATGAATCAGAAATTCTAATTTAAAAAATAAAACAAATTTTTAATTTTGTTGTTTCAATACATCCTATCGCAATGGTTATTAATTTGGATTGTAAATTTTTCGACAGTGACAGCCGAAGAAACCAATCTCCGTTTGCATTACAAGCACAGTATGGTGTAAAGAAACGTCACAAAAAATTCATTATTCCCGTCTGCGAAAGTGTGGTATGAGCTCATCTGAATTAAGATGCTTAATAGAATATTCTTGATGGGTTTCTCAACAAGAAACAAATCATATCATATGAAACAAATCAGCTGATGACAAAATTAATTGTGTCTCCGTTTCTGAGTGTGTTTGTTGATTGCCTTCTTAATCGAGTATTAATCTAATCCAATCATTTCTCCGGTGCGTCCTCGTGCACAGTCTGTCCGGAACGACCTTGGGTCACGCGCCAATCCGCGCCAATCTGCTGCCAGCCCATTTTCAAAAGAAAGGCATCAAAAGACAGTAAAGCGCGCGAGGCGAGGGGGACAACTGAATGAGCTTGTTAACTTGTTACATTTTAAAATGTTGCCTTTGTATTAAGGCTAGGACCCGTTTTGACACAACAATCAGTAACAGTGTAATGTCAGGACCTCTCTCCCAGCTGCTTTTCATTATTACAAATAGAAAATTTAACACAAACGTAAAATTCACAAAAGCCCTATTACAAACATAAACATGAGCGTGTCTTCCATTGAAAGAACATTTTAAAGGCTAATTAGAGTTTGAAATGTGTTTTGTTCATTGACTTCATTGCGCTTTACACCTGAAAAAATTGACCAAGATGAACAAAGCAGTTACATCCATTTATTCTTCCTTCCCTTTACCCATCCGTCAATCCTTCTATCCACATATAAAATATTTTTTAATAAATGAAATATTTCTTGCACATTTAAAAAAATTTAAAAACTTAAAAATTGGTGACAGTACTCAGTGAGGCATGTCAGTGAATTTTTAAGTCTACAAACCCCAAAGTGAAATTCAAATTAAAATAATAGAAAATAATAAAATATTTACAGTAACACTCCGAAGTAAATTCTACATAAACCTATATAAACACATTTTAAATCAACCGAAAAATATCTAAAATAAATTGTATTCATATTCAGGATGTTTTATATATTTTTAACACAATTTGGACTTCATATATATACATAACAACAACAACAACAACAACAACAATAATAAGAAAATAAAATAATCTTTGAAATATCATATGGTTTTTAAAACAGATTTAGAATGATAATAATTACAATAAAAAATAAATAATTCTTTATCGTAATCTGTAATGCAGGTTTATATTTAAAGAAGTTTTCATTACTCTGGTTTATTAGCATATTACAAGATGTGCGCCCCACCCTATTTTCTTTTTTCAGCTTATTGTTTTTCTTTACAATGAAATTCAATTTATTTACCTTGAAAGTTTTATGAAACATAATAATTCTGTCACCTGTTTTCTGAAATTATATTTCTCCTCTGAATTTTTTTTTTTTTTTTTTTTTTTTTTTTTTTTCATTTTTCAGATAAATATTACCAATAGAGTGTTTGCGTTCAACTATATTTATATACTTGTCTTTTTTTTTTTCGATCGGGTAAGTAGAGAAAACCAATGGTTGATTTCATGGTATTAAAATATCTTTTTCTCATTCATGTGTTGACGTATCCATCCGTTCATCCAGCCTTCCATTTACCGATACGTGTGTCCATCAGTCCGTCCAAAATTTAATTAAACTCAACGATCCGTCCAACAGTTCTTGATAACTCTTACATGTTAATCCGTCAGACATTTATTATTCCTTTCTTGATCTCTAGTCTGTTCGCTGGAAACTAACTATATGATGAATAATATGCATATACATTATTTATTCGATTCGGTGAATGTTTTGCTTACGGACACCTCACATGATTTTGAATGAATGATCACAATATGGCATATAATAATAATATTGAAAATGATAACGACAGTAAATGATGCAAAACAATAACAAAAATAATGTATTTATTTATTTATTTGTTGTTGTTGTTGTTGTTATTGCTGTTGTTGTTAGTGTTCTTTTTGTTCAGATTGGAAACTTGCTACTGCCATTCATAGGCTACTTTTTACATTTATATGAAATTAATATTTAACCACATTTATAATATACGAATAAGGAGCATCTTCCCAAAAGGTTTGGAACTTGAAAACAGGGACACCAGGAAGGAGCAGGCCTTTATGTATCTTCCATCCAAATATTTCTTATTGATTACAAATTAATTATCACCAAGTTTCATGCTTATATCTATTTCACAATTTTTAATAAAAAGAAAGATTTTCGAATTCACTTAATTGAAACGTTAATAACCTTTAATTTTCTCCAGCATTATTTCTCAGAAAGATTTTGATATCCATTAATTTTACACGACATCGCGTAATTAGCACACAAGCAATCAGTAAACACCTTAAAGTTAGCCTAAACATACCTGAAAAAAAAATAAAAATAAAAATAAAAAATCATTGCATCGTTAAGAAGTCCCCAGTGACTTGGAAACATTTTACATTAACCTATCGAAATCATCTGTTTTGTTTAGTGAAATATTATTAATGGAAAAAATAAAGAATCAGCGTACAATTGATGTATTTATTTAGGATAAATGACGCACAGCGTTTCGTGTGGCAGTTATTTTTCTTGCACTTACGGTTGCCGGGAAACGAATGGTATTGTTGTTTCAAAACATTACTGCAGTTTTAGCTCTGATTTCTGGTAAAATTGCTAAGATTAAAACAGAACTTTTTGCTTTATTTTTTCTTTCTTCCTTTTATTATTATTTTTTTAAAACTTTTTTTCTGAAAATAAAAATAAATTTGAAAAGAATATGCACTAGTAAGATCACACAGAAATTAATTTTAACTCTTGAAAAATAAGAATTAAAAAAATAAATAAATATTAAAAATACATTTTAAAAAAAAATCCAACAAAGTGGTTCTAAAAAGAAAAATGTCCATTTAAAAAATTGAAGCAATTTTAAAGACTTACTGGACGATATTTTTATTTATATTTATTTTCATGAAGCACTTGTCATACAAACGCCCAAACCCGCGCATACTAACGCACCCACGCGCGCATACACACACTCACACAAACAAATAATTATGTGTGAACAATAACTGAATCTAAAAAAAGACGAATAAAGAATATCAGAAGGTGGGGGGGAGGAAGTAAAATAAATAAAATAAGGAAGATTAATGATTCTTTTACATTTTATTCTACTCCAGTCTAGATCCATGATGAAAAGAGTCAATGTAAAATATAATAAAAACTAATTGTTTGAGAGATTAACTATAAATTTCATCTCAAGTGATTTTAATCAGCCCGTGGAAATAGATAATAAAAATAATGTTGTTATTGTTGTTGTTGTTATTATTATATTTTTAATATATACGTATGTACGTATAACTGTAAATTACATTGACAAGTATAATAGAATATAACCTGAAAAACCGAAGTTGTGCGTATTTTACAATTGTACATTTTCTGCATTCACAAATAACGATCAGGCGGACGGCTGGGCAGCACACATAATAGAAGTCAGGCTGTCAGATATTAATTTTAATATGGAAGATTGGAGATATGACGTATTTTATGGCCCACTCTTCTGACAAAGAAATGATGCTTTCTCTTCCGAGTGAATGATCGACTCTTTAACAATTGGTGTCTGACCAAGGCAGCACGCTACCTCCCGGCATGCTATTCGAAGGCAAACGTGGTGTTCGCGTGGCGAGCACGCGCCAGTGCTTATCACGCACTCTGACAGGTCTTTTCTAGAGTCTTAGCTATTCTCTTTACATGACTGGTTTTAGAAATGAGGGACAAGGGCAACACGTTCCAGATCTGCTGACGTGTAAAAGTGATGTCCACGTTTTGTGGCTGAAAAGGCTTGAGAGGCCTATCATTAGCTTAAAAAACATACACGTCTTAAACGCTAACACTCCACTCAGTTTTTCTAAACTCTGTTGAATGACTGTTGTATTTTAACATGCGGCTTATTTGACCGTAGTAGCGAGAGCGATGTAATTGCTTTTTCTTGTGGTTGTAATGTGATGTTCCCAGCAGTTTGTTTGTTTGCTAGGAGCCCACTTTCTGTAGATATTTATTTATTATTATTATTATAATAATTTTTTTCGTTATCTAATATTGAAATGAAATAAATACTGTATTAAATTAAAAACAAATTACTATGTCCCAGAAGAAAACAAATTAGAATGCCGATATTTATTTTATTTTAGTTTAATTAATTAATTAAATTTAATTTTCTTACTCAAGTTATTTATTGTTCTTTGATGTTTACTTACTTACTTATTAAATTAATTAATTAATATTGGTATTTATTTTTTTCAGGTGAAATATTTTAAATAACAATAAATTGTGCTCATGAATATAAACTACACATAAACTGTTTTAATGCTTTCATCATAAGATACCTTACATTTATATATTATGAATCATATAGAATATCCCTGCTTGATGAACATAAATAATATATGTCAGTAACTGTTACACGCTTTTTATTTTATTTACTTCTTTATTATTTTGTGTAGTAATTTTTAAAACCATTACGTACTAAATTAGTGAAATGTTAAATTCACTCATCCACGAATAGACATAGTAATTACAATAACAATTCATCCATCTACTAATACAACAGTTTGTTTGTCTACCCCTTTCACTGTTTTCGTTTTCTCATTCCTCTTTGAATTGCACACAAAATAAAATTAAGCATCCAACAATTCAGAATACACAAGAAATGAAATGAGATCATTATAATATCTCATAAACACTGGAAATAATAGAAAAATGAAACCTTTAAAAATATACGTCTTATTTGTTCGTCTTTGAACAGAAACGTGAAACCTACTTTCACCGCGTTTATTTCTGTTACCGTCTCATTCCGTTTAGATGTAATAAAGAAAAATCATTAGGGAACACGGCAATGATGATGGTATCGGAGAGTAAGATAACGGAAAGTTCGCAATAATATTATTCTTATTAAAGAGAGAAGATCCAATAAGATGCCGAGTCAGACACAATTTAGATATATTTACTCCGCGAAATGTCATTTAATGACAGCGACTACAGATCTTAAACAATTTATCATCCGTCATATCCTATCTCGCCAAACAGCGGTTTTAAGTTCTAAACACATCACATCAGACAGTGGTGAAAATAGTGATGTACGGATTAATTATCTATCCATTCATGTTTTGTTTATTTATACAGTTTTTGTCTTTGTTTTGTTTCGTTTCGTTTCGTTTTGTTTGTATTATGTTCTATTTTGCTTTAGTTATTTATTTATTTTTTTATTTTGTGTTTTGTTTTAATTTTTGTTTTGTTTTTGTTTATTTGGTTTTGTTTTGTTTGATATATTTATTTGGTTTATATTACATTATATTATATTATATTATATACTTACTTACTTTATGGTTTTGGGGGGGTTTCCATTTTTTCTATTATTATTTTTTTCTTTTTTCTGTGATTCCTTCTTTCTTTGTAATCGGATTTTTTTTCTTTATTACTGTTTGCTTCGGTTATTTTTCTTTTTTTTTTCTTTAATATTTTCTTTCTTTGTTTCTCTTCTCTTTTGTTTTTTGCTTTCCCTTCTCTGCTCTTTTACTTTCTTCTGTTCCTTAATTTTTTCTTTTGTTTTCTATGCTTTCTTTCATTATTTATTAATGCTGTTTTCTTTCTGCCAGAACATATACATTTATTTATTTATTTATTTATTTATTTATTTATATGTAAATATATTCTAATCTGCATCGTTAAACATCTGCGAAGGTCTTCTTATCAGTGTTTGAATAAATTTATTTTATTTAATTTATTAATTATTTAAATTTAATCCGTATTTTATTTTTCTGAAATTAATTATTTATGACGATGTAACTATTTTTTCATAATGAAAAATTGATTCGAATTACTAATTTTAAGGTTCTCCATGCAAACTATACAAATAAATGCTAACACGAATAATCGTTAAGTTATTAAAACCTTTATATTTCTTAGTAATTTTGATCAGAATATAATTACTTATTAGTTTATATATATGTATTTGAAATGACAATGGACGGAAAATAAATAACATTCATTCTGTATTTCCTTATATACAAATAATATTGGTTGTAAAAAAGTTCATCGCGTTTTTAAGTGAAATTCAAAGACAATATTTAGATATTCGTACACAGATTTAGTCAACAAATGTGTCATTTTGTCTCTTTTCAGAATATATGTGTGTGTGCGTGTGCGTGCGTGTGTGTTTGTGTGTCTGTGAGTATGTGTATATATATATATATATTTTACGAAAAAACCTACTCAAACATCACCTATTTAAAAAACCTAATAAAAACCGCCATGAATTTTTTTCCAACCCAATAATATGTCTGAAATCAAATGATCGTTCCTAGAAAAATATTTTAGGTCTTGTTGATTATTTATTATTTGCTAGTTAGTAGGTTAGTTGGTTGGGTTGTTGCTTGGTTAATTCATTCATCCATCCATTCATTTTTTAATTAGTTCTTTGATTCTTTCATTCATTCACTGGCTGATTAGTTCATTTATTAGTTTATTCTTTCCTTACGATCCTTCCTTCCTTCTTTTATTCATCGTGTCGTTGATCCATTCTTTCGTTCATTCATACTAATTCACTAATATTTTTTTCCTAACTATCAAATCATACAGGTATATCAGAAAGCTAAGCTATAAAGTACTAGTGACCACATTTCATATCAGAATTAACAAGTTGAGGTATTCGAATCTGCCGGCCTGACACAAACCATCGTTTTCTTGTCTAACACTTCCAAGATGGGAGTCTTTATCGGCTGCAGCCGGCTTCTCGCCATTCATCTCACAGCTAGTAATTATAGTCCCAGGTGTTATTCAGAAGCGCCCCCTGTTGGTAGTATGCCACAAACAGACCTCTGTTCCAACCCACATGTCAAAGGCCTACATCATTAGCACATAATCTTATGATGAATTTTAAACTGAAGCGCGGTATTGTAATTCAGTTCTTGGTTACGCATTGTTGAACGTTGAATAGATAAGATATGAAAATGCTGGTTTTTTTCAAACTTTCAAAAAGAGAATGAAGCCAGAAATATAATGTAAAGATGCATGAAAGAATTAGCAAATAAAAACTTGAAGTATTCTTTTTCGTAATTTGTAAGGTAAATTTAATCTAAATCTAGATATAAATTCATTCAAGAAACAACAACAACAGCAACGACATCGAAAAAAACTAAATTTTGAAATACGAAAATAATAAAGATTGTGGTTAACTTCGATATGGAATGTAATAATAAATGACCAGGATATCAACACTTGTGAATTATTAATTAAAATGAAACAAATACGCTGGTTGCTACAACAAGTAACAATATGAAATTAAGATAAATATCGACGGGCGGTTCAGTAGCAGAAAAAATTAATAAATACTTATTTTAGATCTCATAAACACAAGAAATATGGTTATAATACAAAATTCAAATATGTTGTACGAAAACAAGTAATAACACAAGAGAGATACAACCAGTACAGTAGATCGTGCTGGATATAAGACGTTTACAGCTGACAGAGCGCGGTATGTTACAAAATATAGTCATACTAATACAGCAGTGAGAGCTGTGGAAAGATTACAATAAAAAATTAAATATATATATGTATATAATAATGATAATTAAAAAAAAGAAACTATGTTTCAGTAGTGAAGAGACACTGTTAATCTTATGATGTCATTATGAATTAGGAATACAAGACATTTGACTTATTCACTAATTATTTATAAATTATGCATTGTGCTCCAAACAGGCAAGTAGTTCAGTGCATATCAACAGTAACACGACAAGAGATATAAACTTAATAGACGAGTTAATAATAATATCACCGTTAATAATTAAAAATATGAGAAAAAAGGAATCCATGGCTGCAACTGGTGCAACTGGTGCAGCAGCAACAATGAGAGATATGTGAGATTAGTACAATAGTTAATAAAGGCGAAGTTAGAACACAGACTGAAAGCTGTAAGTTAGACACGCAACTGGTTCATCTGACGTGTGTTGGTGAAAGGACCTTCATAGTTCAGAACAATTGTAAGGAAAAAAGATCACGAAAAAAAGCTCGACCTGTGTGTAACGGAGTAACAGTTTCGGTTATTGAATTCATTGCATATTATGTGACAGACGGGATGCATGTCTTGTCTTGCAAACAAGTCACGGCTCTGTTATCGTGTTTCCGTTAGGTCTGCAACAAAAGTATCCTGGCGTCTCCAGGGAAAGCCATTCCGCCTCGTCACTTAAGAAAACCACTAATCTTATGCTGCCGTTAAGAATGGATCGCATATGAAAATTGCCATTACGCCAAATAAGCTTGTGTGTGTTAAATGAGTATCAAATTACCGTAAGTGGCTCCCAGGCCTCTAGAGACCATCTTCTGATTTCCAGGAGACATTTCTTTCATATTTCCATGATTATCCATAAGACACGAACTGTTCGTGCTTGCAGACGTCCCACGAGGCAGCGACTCCTTTTATTATTGAAGACGCCTTCCATCTCGCTTCGATTAGCAGCGCGGCTCGAGGTGGCAAAACACCACAACGCTCTTCTTACGTTTATTTGATTCCAAACATCAAGGCTTCGTTTTGTCCAGCATATTAAGATATATGCATGGATTATGATATCTCGGTCCCCAGGGAAAACGGGCTTTCTTACGTCTGCGCGATCAACGAACCTGATGCTCTTCGGGAAACATTCTCATCATTAAACATACCAGAAAAACATGGTCTCCAGAGGATGCCGCAACTCTTCTTTAGAAAGGCCGAATGCTAGTAAGTTTGTTTGCTTTGTGAAGACATCGCCAGTCCATTTCGAAAGAATTTGTCGAGTTAATAACCAGATTACTTTTGGAATATTTTACGCGTGTTGATCAGTGAAATATGATTCGTGTGTGGAAATGAATTTGAGTTTTCACAGTCTTGTAAGATTACACCAGTGGCTTAGTCTACGTATTAACCAAGTTTTTATTAATGGAAATCTTTTTGTCATTTTTTCTTTGAATTCATTTCTTTGATTAAAATAGATTCTTGCTGATAAGAAGTCTGTTGTTTGAACATCAGATGAATAATTTTCAGTGCAGATATTTACACTTAGTTACCTATCTTCTTTTACATAAAATAATTCCACAACTAAATAATATACACATAAAACATTTAAATACCCCAAAGTACATACAAACAGACAAATACACACACAGAGACATAAACATACATACACATATAAATACATAAATACATAATACATAAATACATACATATACATACACACATAGATACATACGTACGTACATAGATACATACGTACATACACAGATACAAACACAGATACAAACACACACACACACACACATAAACACACAACAGAGAGATCTGTTCAATCACAGATTAAATATTCTTAAGCAACTACTGAAGTTTACATAAATCTTCAGAGTTATATATTCAAGAATCGTTTAACGGCAGTTATATACGTCTGATGCATTAGTTCATTAACTATTATTGATATACATGCAAGCCAAATAAATGGTTAGTAAATATAAAGATAACTTGTGTCAGTTATCGGCTAAGTGATAATTTTCTTTCTTTAAATATAAACTGCAGTCGTGTTTGTAATAAAAATGTTTGATAAAGAGATGTAAGATGCTTTTAAATGTATGGTAATTTGTTTGCATAGCGAGATCGCGGCGAAACAAAAACACGAATCTATGCCAAAGTTTACATTTACCATTGAGCTATTTTAACGCAAGGAGAGAGGATATATAATAATCGATTTTCATACGACTTCGTTTATTTGTCTGTACAATGAGAAGAATACAAAAATATTACTAACACAAGAACATAATAAAAGATGTCTTCCTTTTAATCGAAACAGATATATACATACATATATACATACATAAACACACACACACACACACACGCACACACACACATACATACAAACATACTGTCTATGTAGGTATATATTTATGTAATTATATATGTTTTGGTTAGTACAGTGGATCTTAAACTGGTTAATTACCAAAAAAAAAAGAAACATAAGAAAATATAATTTCGAGTGAATGAAATTTTGTAAAAAATGAAATTAATGATAAATTATACTGAAGCAGTTTAAGAAGCACTGAATTAATGTATGTGTATTTAAATGCGCGTGTATGTTCGTATGTGCATGTAAATATTTATTTTCTAAAACATTTCGAAGACAAATGTTGTTGTTGTTTTGTTTTTTATTCTGTGAGCTTCACTATTATCGTTTCTCTAACATTATCACTCGTGACATTCTCTTTGTGTTTTATCATCAGTGACTCAAAGTCGAGTCATGGATGCATTCAACATCCTTATCCTGAATTCCCATCAACTTTTTATTAAAAAATATCCTTAATTACCATCTTATTTAATCTGAGCTAATGAGCTGTGTCAAGTTAAATCTCTAACGCTTAACTTTTTTCTTTCAGTTTTTTCTTTTTTCTTTTTCGTTTTTATGTCCTTTCAGTAAAAAAAAAAATCATTGAAGTGTGAACATAGCACGTGTCAGTGTTTCATAGAGAACTGAGAGAGAATCAATTAGATAACAAAGCATTATTCCAATCACCGAAA
The DNA here is from genome assembly GCA_012295275.1 of Chrysomallon squamiferum. Classification (NCBI taxonomy): domain Eukaryota; kingdom Metazoa; phylum Mollusca; class Gastropoda; order Neomphalida; family Peltospiridae; genus Chrysomallon; species Chrysomallon squamiferum. Next base: position 30,990,164 of record CM022665.1, on the reverse strand, counting down.
AGGCAAAACAAGACACGCTAATGTAATTATTGGCGAACATAAACGCAGGAATGATTCCCAGACGAAGGTGTGCCAAAAGTCTGGCTTGGTAGGCAGTGAACAATAAAGAGAACTTGATGTGCCTATAGTCGTGCGTTTTACGTCGTCTTCTTCCAATCTCATTCTGTGATCGCTGGCATTCTAGGCTTTCAACAAGGACCTCATGTAGGGAGCTTGAACTCGCTTCTCATCAAAAACAATTTCATTTCTATCATCTTATCGCGTCCTGCTGTTAGAAAGCCGAGCCGTCCTTTCCCAAATCCAATTTTAATTCCCTGGCCTCAATTAAGAAAATGAATGTGAAGACAGAGAAACTCTGAAGGCATAAAGCAAACCAAGTATAAGATATGTGACGTCTCTCGAGACAAGGCAAGAAGGAAGACGGATTGGGTTCAGTTCCCGTCAATGCTATCATTGCGGTTCCGTTCAGTCTTGAACTCTCGTGGGCGGAGCTTTGACTAGAACCACGTGATCCAGTGGCATGACACGTCTCTCACGGGCAGGACATGACGAAAAACAGACAAATAAAGCGCTATTCTGACAACAAGCTATTTACGGATCAGTGAAATGAAGATAATGTGAAAAATGACTTTTAAAATGACTTAAGACTTCAAAATAGAAAAAAAAAAAAAAAGTTTGTTGAATGACCATAAAAAAATAATAATTAAATGATAAGGAAATATTTATTTTTTAATTTCATAATACTTGTAAAAATTAGTTTCATTCAGTATCTATATCTGTATCTCAGTACCTGTGTAGTTATCTCTCAATCGATCTGTATATCTATCTATCTGTCTATCTATCTATCGATCTCTCTGTCTCTCTATCTGTTTATCTCTATATCTGTCTATCTGACTTTATACACATACATATATATAAATACATATTATAGTCACACCTAGATAATATTTTTATTATAATTAATACACTTTTTAGCGTTCGAAATTAATATATATATATACAATGAATGCCGTAAAAAGATTGTAGAATGCAGTTATTAATCATCTTTCAAAATTAAAAAAATATATATATTTACAACAGATTTTAGTGTTTTTCCATTCATAAACCTGATATGTACGAATTTCTCTTATTTTTCTTCTTCTTCACATTATCATTCTTGATATTATTATTATTTCATCATGATCATCATTATTTGTAGTAGTAAAGGTAAAGGGATTTAGCAGTAATAATTATAATTACATGTGGCGTAGCAATGTAAGTACTGGACCCATCATTAGCCACGATATTGGTATTAATATTAATTTTTGTAGTAGTAGCAGTAATAGTAGAATCAGAAGTAGTGGTAATAGTAGTAGTAGTTGCTGCAGCAGCTATTATAGTGACAGAAATCATATCACCAATAATCTTATTTCACATTAAACCTATAAATAAACAAGACATTCAAATCAAGACAATTAAATAAATGCCAACTTTGACATTTACAATATGTATCTTGACTATTTCCATCTCACACTGCGAATTTAAAGCACAGCTAAATTCAAATACACTGTCCAGTTTCGACAATCGTTTGTGTTATTAGACGTCCTGGGGCTCGTAAGTTCTTGGTGTGGCAGAAATGAACCCATTTTCGATGTCATTCGGGGAGTTTACACTAAGGGGCCGAAATGCCGCAGGGATTAAAATTGAGAACAGTGTTAATTATTACTACGAAGCAGGTGATCACACGTGTGTCAGGGCAACAGCTGTAGTGTCTGATTTAAAAAAAATATATTGACCACACTTAATTATTAAATACCCTTAACATTAACGAAAACATAAATATCCTTAATAGTAATGAGTATTTAAATATCTTAATATTATGATTATTTAAATATCCTAAATATTAATTAGTATATAAATATCCTTAATATTAATGAATATTTAAACACCCTAAATATTAAGTGATTTTAAAATATTTTTAATGTTAAGTAATATTTAAAAATTCTTAATAATAATTAACATTTAAATATACATATTATTAACTAGTATTTTAAATATCTTTAATCTTAATTTCTACATAAATTTCCTTAATATTAATTAATATTTAAATATCCTCAGTATTAACTAATCTTTTAATATACTTAATATTAACGAATATATAAATATCCTTAATATTAATTCATATTTAAATATCCTTAATATTGACTAATATGTAATTTATGAAATTAGACTTAACTTATATACACATACACTCTCATATGCATACATATATAACGAAAATTAAAAAATCGTTAGCTGTTTTATTTAAAATAGTCCTATCATAAATTAAACGATATTATTATTATTATTATTATAAAAATAAAACGTTATTGCTTAACTTAAATAATTTAAAAAAAAAGAACGAAATAAATACATATTTGTGTAAATAAAATTTATTCAGGGTATTTACGTATTAATAAACAAATTATATTTACACAAATATAAAATGTAAAATAACTGAATGAATCAATAAATAAACAACAACAACAGTAATAATAATAAAACAAATAAATAAATGTAATATTTTATTTTTTATATGTGAATTTAATAACATATTATAATTGTATATTTTTATATATAATTATATAATATTAATGGAAGTACACAAATATAAGAGTCTGGATAAGTACGTGCCGATATACAGGTGAACATAATAATGTATTAACATACGTAGATACGTGTACGAATGTACATATTTACGACGTGTGTGTGTATTTGTGTATGTGTGTTTAAAAATATATGTACCAAATAACTTCTTTTAATTACAAACCATTACTACTCTCAGTAGAAATAAATAAACAATGAAGCGTAAAATGTTTTCTCCGTGGACATAACAGCGTCTATGTTTATCTTCTGTAACTTAGTTTGGTTCATTTATTTTACTCTGTTTTTCAGAACAAATCTTAAACCATTCAAATCAGACAAACTCTTTTTGAGATAATTTTTGTTTTCCTTTTTAATCGAGGAAAAATTAAAAAAACATCATAAAAGAATATTCTGTTTCTTTTTATTTTCTCTTTTTGCTTCAGAAATCTTCTTCCCCACCCCCAAGTGTTCTATATTGATAAAAGTAAGTAAACCATAAAGCAAAAATCATAGTTAAAACATGACTATCATAACTAGCACACAGTTAATGTTATGTTATGAAGTCAAATTGTTAAACAGTTCTGTATTAAGAGAATGCTGGCAAAATGTTCCCGTACTTTATATCGTGGTATGATGTTCATAAAATAAACAATGTATTGTATATAAGAAATATGTATAGACGAATACTGTTTTTTTCATGTAAGTAAACACTTTAATCGTATATTTGAATATACTTGTATTGCATTGAACATCATTTTCTAAAAAGTGAATTTTCACTTAACCGTTAGATTGTGCTAAGATTATTTGCCTTAATTAAGGTTTAGATTAATTTACGTATTTTATCACTTTGAGATTATCTACGTGCTACTTCAGATATAAGTATTATTGTTTGTATATGAATACATAGAAATCTCATCGAAGTTTGTGTCTTCAATAGTTTAACGAATCGACAAGATTGGAAACACACACAGTTTTTAAATTTACCTGTAGATTAATTAAAATATACATAAAACATGCTTTGTTTTATTCATTGTATAACAATATTTTTTTGTATTGTCTGATTAACGATAATATTGAAGAGATCTTTTTAAGTTATGAATCACTGTAATAAAGTTTAATAAAGTTTTATAATTACATAGCTATAAGTATCTCATCTTTTTAAAATTCTATTTCTTATAAATAGATTAAAAAAAGAAGAAAAAAGATTATATTAATAGTTGGAATAACCTTTTTTTGTCTTGTAAATCCATAGCAGTTTTATCGCATGCTTAACTTTCTTATCACAGATATCTGATATAGAACGAACGAGAATACATACAGCATTGTTGAATCAGCTTCACAAAAGCAATCAAAGGTAGTACATGTTAATATTTATTGATAAAAGAAGAAAAAGATTTTTTTTCTCTCAGATCCGTATTCCTTTTACGCTTCAGCAGTACATGTAGTTGGTCTGCAATAAAAAGCTTGTCACTGTTATTACAAAAAGGGCAAATGAAATAACTTTGACAAGGTAATTTGAAAACTGAGTGGAATATGAATACGTTAACACCAGTGGATGAAAACTGTTGTCACATAAACAAGTTGAAGATGGACCCCGCCATACTCGATCAACAAAAAATCAATTTTATAAAAATATCTTGGCTAATTTAGGTAAATTTATTTACAAAATTTAATTCGCACAGATTTATATATATATTATTTCTTTCACACTAACATATTTTGTATGGACGGTGAAGTTTAATTTGTATCAGTGGATGTTTACACAAAAATGTCATTAATTTACTGTAGTATATGATAATTTACATATATTTCTAACGAAGACTGCAAGCAGAAAATAGCATAATTTGACAGGAAACTTAGCAAAAAAAAAAAAGTATATAAAATTAATATGTAGCCTATACTATAAAAACATTTTTGAAAATAATTATTTAAATGAAGAGAATTTAATTTTTGTATTTATAATAAATATTTAACTTTTATTATTTTGTTTAAATTATTGTTTAAATCAGATTCGAATTTCACACTGGAACAAACTTTAACAGAACTTCTTCGTTTCATTCAAAATTAATAATTACATTTCGCATCTTTGCTAAAACTGGAACGTGGAAAAGAAAACGTTAGTTAGTAGTTGTTGTTATTTCCACCTTGTGTCAAGCGATCCTTTTCTACAGTGGTCATAAAAAATTGAGGCGGTTCAAGTTTGCATGATTGCTTGGTGTCAATTTGAGATATTTATCAGTTTTAACGCAAATCGGCAACCTGCCATGATACACGATAAATAATTCAAAGCTGACCGACGCAAGAGGCATTTTTATAGTTCTGCTTCGGCATTGTGCGATTGTAGTTAACTATTCAGTGGTGTGATCATTGTGTTATGTTTTTAAAATAGACAAAAAAGCAAGACGAAATAAATAAATAAATAAAAAAATAGGAAGAAAACCATAGACTATCAAAAACTCGTTATATTTTCTTTGTCGTAGTGGAATAAATTGCACGGTGGCAGAGCAGTGAAAAATAGTTCATATTTCACGGTTCAGGAGCACTATTCCATTGATTTAGATAGCGTGTAATAATCTACTGTAACCAACACATCGTACCCGCAACCGTCTTGACGACAACATCAACAGCTGTTGAAGCGACTACAATGTTAACGTCTGCGGAGTAGCCCCAGACAGCACATCTGCTGTTAGCAATAATCAGTATAAAAATACATTAAATGTAAATTTAATTAAGAACTGACATCACTAGAAGATAGATAGAAAACCCAGAGAGAGAGAGAGAGAGAGAGAGAGAGAGAGAGAGAGAGAGAGAGAGAGAGAGAGAGAGAGAGAGAGACAGAGACACATAAATAAAGACAGAAACCTGTGCATGTGCGTATGTATTTTTGTGTGCGTACGTGTGTATATATGCGCGCGCACGTTTTCTTTTGGAATATCTAAAAAGCTATCTACAATCTGCTTCATGTGACATTTTCGGGCGCATCACTGTACACATACTTATTTGTCCAAAACATTTCTAACTTCAAGACAGAGCTTAATTAATTTTCGTTTCTTGTGTTAAAGTAAACTGAAGTGTTTTAAAACACGGCAATGTTTACTTTAACCGGAAAAAAAAAAAAAAAATCATTTTTAAAGCACTAATTAGGCATCAACGATTTTCTTAAACAAAAACTATAAAGAAATGATAAAAAGAAGTGGTATGTGTGTGTGTGTGTGTGTGTTTGGTGGAAATGAGAAAAAAGAGAAGAAAGGAAAAATCACGATAATTGTGTACTGCAGTTTACTTCTTTCCGCGTGTCAGCCTGGATGTTTTGTAAGTTAAAAACAAATCATTATTAAGAAGAACGATCTCTGCAGAGTGGATGATCTTAAAAGCATTGCTCTGATAAATTTAACGACATCTAAACGCACGAGACCCCGAGTTACGGATGTACAGGTATAACGATCAGATGGGTTTATTGTCATTTTACGCAGTGTCTTCCAGCAATTACTGTGAATAATAAAGAATCTCCAGCAGCGACAATTACCCATTTATACCCTGATAATTATCCCTTCAGATGTTACTCTCTATAAGTTGTTATTTAAATTAAAATGCTTTTCTTTATCAGCTTTCTTTGCAGCTAAATGCGACAGTAGATCGTGTTTCGACGTCATATATTTCATTAATGTCAGTTACGTTATTTGCAAGATAAGAGGTTAAAAAATATAGAAATTGTTTTGAATTTATTTGTCGTTAACCCGCATCTCTTTCTGTGGAGAAGATAAAATATTCCAGTATGCGTGCGAATTCACGTAATTTACTAGACACACAGAAAGTAATTACCACGTTTTGCTATTAAATAAAAATATATAAATCGAGTCAGGTGTGCGTATCATTGTATGTAGATCTCTTTTGAAAACATACAGGTGGTCGACAATGAGTGAAGAAATTTACAGTGATTGTATAGTAAACGAGCGGTTTTATTTCTTTCATGTGCAATAGGCAAACAGTATTTGAAGAGCTGAACAATTGACAGCGACAAAATGACAATGGGCACCTCCAGAAACAAGTCACTATTCAGAAAGATATTGCAGCAATTCTGTAGTCTTCAGGACAATTTCAAACAGGCTTGTATTCGGAGAAGATTATTCAATAATTGAACAATCATCAAAATGGACTGATAGCAATCGAATAGAAATTATTATTTTTTTCTCTCTCCTCTCTCTACGACTGATGAATAACAATTTGTAATATTCTCATTATTGAAGTCAATCTAGAGAACAAAGCCGCCTAGTGGGGCGTGTCGACGATTATACACTTGTTCTCTGTTCAGAACTCTGGGGAAATAAAAGAAAAATTGCCACGAAGATTATTAGATACAGTTACAAAACAGACAAACGAAAGACACAGAATCCACGCTCATTGTATCCTGGTCATAAATATAACAGCAGCGTGTATAAACGAACGATGCACTCTTATACGAAATACTCAAAAATAAACTGATATTTTTTTTTCTCCGTAGAAGCGAATGAAAAATTAATGGAAATTTGTTTTAGCATGCTGAATAGTGAAATATATTTTGCAAGACAGAATATACCGTTAGACTAACGGTATTCCCAAGATGCTTGGCAAAGAATTGTGCCCGAAATGGCGAAATACAATTTGTAAATTTCTTTTATGACTTCTATTCATAAAGTGGTCTCTAGAAAGTTAACTGGCAACTTATTTCCATTAGAGCTGTCGTTTAAAGAAACACAGAGGAACGCAAAATATGGCTGTTTGTATCAGAAGAGATTGGCATGCAACACAAACAGACCGCAAGACTGAAACCACAATGTAACGAAAGGAAAGAAGAAAAAAAAAGAAATACGAAGCCACTGAAAAAAGAAATAATAAGAGAAAGGAAGGGGGAAAAAATACCTTCTTTAAATTATAGGGATTTTTTATTTTGTTTATTTTTTTAAGAGTTAATTAAAAAAAAAAAAAAAAAAAAAAAAAAAATTAAAAACTAAATAAATAAAAATATGCAGAAATAACAACAACAATAGCCTCATCAACAACAAATATTACTACTAATAATAACCAAACACAAACATACACAGATGAAGTATTTCTTACGTTAAGAAAAACAGTCAACAAACTCAGTTTAAACAAAAATAAAAATAATAACAAAAATAAATAAAATAAAATAAAATAAAATAAATAAATAAATAATAGTATTAACCAAATCCTTTATAACCATGTTTACTTAAAGAAACATAAACAAAGAGCAAATTTTACCAATATTTGATTGGTGGTTTCGGCGCAGCTAAATTCAGTTAGGTCGGCGCACCAATGGCGGTTGCGTATTTCGAGAAGTTATTTCCTGTGATTGCATTAAAAACCGCAATCACTACCAGCGAGTTGTAACAAACCACAATCACTAGAGGCGTTGCCTAGACCCCGCGTGTTAGCTTTTTATTATATTACTGCCACTAGGGGAGTATTTGGAACAGTAATCAGGAAAACAACAAATACAAAAAGGAAAAATTATTAGAAAGGAATTTGGAATATAAATTAAATAATTTTTTTTTTTTTTTTTGTTGGTTGAGTAATAAGTTCCTTAATAATTAATGACAAGAAAATTTATCTTTATATTGCATAAATGAGCAAGGATATTCAAATTTTTAAATTTGTATTTATTCATTGTTTGTTTGTTTGTTTGTCAGCCACTACTACTGTTATTCCTACTAAAACTGTAATTAAATTATTAAATTGTTGTAGTTATTATTAATTATCGTAAACATCATCATCACCGACGTTATTATTACATTATCATTACCATTTTGACTTTTTTATAAAAATTATTTTTTAAATAAAATTGTATATATATATATTAAATTTTATTTAATTTAAAATATATATATATATATATATATATATATATATATATATACATACACACATTTATTTATTTTTTTAAAATCATTGTAATATCCATATAAATTAAAATTGATATCTATTATTACTATAATATTTTGACCAAACAAAGACTAATAACTTGTTAATTAAAATCAATACTTATAGCAGTCTATCCTTTGTGATATATAATTAAAATGTTAATATATCATCTATTTTTGGAATAATCTTCTAATTCCAAAGATAATGAACTTTTTTTTTTTTTTTTCTCTATCTCTCTCTCTTTCTCTCAAAAGTGTACCAAAACTAGAGATTTTGTTTTCTACATGATAAACATCCCTTATTAGTTCCGTTTCTAATTTCACTATTCAGAGAGTTATAAAAACAAATTCAGTTTAAGACTCAAGGGAAAGTTCTTTGGAGAAGTTAGTGCAACAATGAAAGGCTTGACTTCTGAGTAACAGAAGCGCGGGACCTATTAACCAAATGACTTGGATTTATAATAGCCCGCAGATTTGCAAATGGCGGGTCTTCGGTGAAAACGCGCCTAATTAGATAGATTTATTTGGCAGATAAAGGCAGACGACGACCAAAGAATATCTCTGTAATTAAAAGCAAATCAAGGAAATTGAACTTTTCCTCAGAGACACTGGCTGAAATATTCGCTGAAAAGGCGGCTTCGTGTCGTATCATTTCCATGGTGACTAAACTAACAAGTGTTTAACTTGTCGCGTACACACTTCTCGCGAGATCTTAGATATTTTTAGCCTTCAAATTCACATCCTCTTAGAATTTGGGACTTTATTATTACTTCTTTTTTGTTTTTCTTCTGAATTTATTTTTTATAATAATAATTATTATTTTAATTTTAAAATAGTAAATAAATAAATTTATTTCTATCATAAAAATATTTTTCGTTGATTCCGTGACCTCAAGTAATAACTTTTTTAGCTTTCTTTCTTTTCTCGTTTCTTTAGAACTTTTCAATATCTTTTTATGTGGTTATATAGTGTGTACGTCGAGATGAGCAATAATTTTCTTTTATTATTTATTTTTTAGCACTTTTTTTTTTTCTCATGTCATTGTCAGAACTGAGAGTTAGACCCCCTACAATTTTTCACCTTACAAAACAGTTCAAGAAATGGGTCAACACCGAACAATGAAACCAGTGATGCATGGAGAATTTTAAACATTTATTTTCTATATAAACCTCCCTGCATTCAACATTCATCACAACTCAACACTTGTAAAGTCGGTTCTTTTAATCAAACTCTTAGCCTTTAAATGATGTCGTTTTGTGTCGCGCTCAAAGCGAGTAATAACATCACTGTGGAATCTTTTCGCCCATCGACTGTCGCGTGCCAAATGGCACACAAGGCGAACCAAAGCACGCGACAAAGGAAAGCGCTCTTGTGTGTAGAAGAAAGAAAAACGAGAATGACAATGTTTTGCCCTAAGGCAGACAACCCGACTCCATACCTGTCAAATGAGTTTTTGTGTAGACAAATCAAAAAGTAAGTTAGAAAGAAAAATGCAAATAATAATAATAAAAAAATGTCTTTGTTTAAAAAGTAGAACAGAAAAAAGTAGAAATTAAAAATAAATAAATAAATGAATAAAAAGCAAGAAAGAAGTTTACCTCTTCAACTGAAATTTTTTTCAGTTTATAACCGTTTTAAAACCAGAAACATTTCTGTGTATTAGAATGATATTAATATAGGATATCTGAAAGTGGTCGTAAAATTTCTATTACTACACTATCAGAAAAAGAAAGAAAAAAGTTAAGATACCATAAACATGTTTCACTGAATGAAAGAAATCTGCTTTCTTTTTTCTCTGTGTTTTGTTCTTTCATTCTTTTTTCTTTTTCTTTCTTTTTTTTTTTTTTTTTTTTCTTTTTTTCTTTCTTTTTTTTTTTTTTTTTTTTTTTCTTTTCCTTTTTTTTTTTTTTTGTTTTTGGTTCTATTTCACAATCCAACTTTTAAAACAGCACCACTTAAATGTTCGTTGTTAATGACCTAAGGAACAGATCGGTGATGAAGATACGTTGTCTTCTGCATCTAATCAAAGTCAATTAAACCTTGTCTGCAATAAAGGAAAAATGATCTTGCAAACGATTTGAAATGTCTCTTTCTCATCATCTGATTTGCTTCAGTTTTCCTCTCTATCTTCGTGCTCTGTCTTAATGTCTTTGAACATGGTCGGCTCACAATTATCAATCGCTTGATGGCAAGCCGCGTCTACAAAAGAAAAAGAAAAAAAGTCTTCTATTTTGTCTTCCATGACTACCAGTAAAAATAACTGCGTGCTCCAAGACATTAAAGACCTGTAGAAGATAAAAGAAATTGGCGGCGAATAAATATTAGCTTTCTTGTGTTAAACTGTCGTTTGCGTTGTCAAACCCATCAGCGAATTAAGCAGCGGTTTGGAGAGGGAAAGATTACTGGTTAAGATGGCCACAAAAAAAAAAAAAAGAGAGAAGAATACAAATTTTTTATGTGTTTTAACAACATAATAATGGGTTAGACAAAGAGAGTGAAAACTTGTAGGAATGAAAAATATGTTTTCTGTTAACATTTACTGGTGTTCGCGTGTTAAACAGATTTATGTGTGGTAGCGAAGTAAAAAAAAAAAAAAAAAAAAAAAAGAAAAAAAAAAAAAAAAAAAAAAAAGAAAAAAGTCACAGAGTTGAAGATCATGGCCAGAAAATTAATAGAAAGAAAGAAAGAAATCTTGTATTGTCAGTGTTGTTCTATATCAGACAAAGAATCCACAACATTTCAGTATTATTACAAATTTATAAAATAATAATAATAATAATAATATTCTTCGTCTGCTACCTTTGTAACGGTTATTCTTTGTACTAATTAAAAACATTTTCTCGAAAAAGAAGTAACTTTACTTATTTATTTATTTATTGTTATTATTAGTGTTGACGTCGTTATTACCATCGTCGTCGTTATTATTATTATTGCTGCTGATGTTATTTTTGTAGTTGTTCTATTTTTTTCGTTATTATCATCAGCATTATCAAAATCTTCTTCTTCTCAGTTTATATAAATTTTTTATTATTATTATTAATTTTACTTATATAAAAAAGCCACAATATTCTGTAAATGAAACAACAACTCAAAAGAAAGGGGAAAAAATTAAATAATAATAATAAAAAGTAAAAAAACAATCGTTGTTTGCTTTGCAAGAACAAAGAAGTTCTTGTTTCGTCTCTTTCCGGAGAACCGGCAGCATGACTGCCTCAGCAAACACACCGAGACCCGTGGCTGTGAAAAGATATTTTCTCTTAATAAATATTAGCTTTCTTCTGTTTAAGTGCCATTTGCTTTGCCCAGCCTTTCAGCGAATTAAGTAGTGGCTTGTAAAGGAAACGACCATTGCTTAAGATTGTTCCAATCGATTCCTGCTTCCGATATGTTGGAGCCATCTATGGAAGTTGCTTGTCACGGATAACTGCTGTCGTGCAGCGCTCTTCTAATATCAGTGGGCTTCGTCGTTTCATTAAAACCTACGTTTTACGTTTGTTGTTAGTAATATTTTTAAATATTTATTGTTGTTGTTATTATTATTAAAATATTTAATTATCATGATCATTATTATTATTATTATTATTATTATTATTATTATTATTATTATTATTATTTTAACAAATATTTATTTAACATTAAAAACAAAAGTAATATCACGAATGGGGTAATATAACTAAATGAAATCAAATATACATAAGCAAATTTAAATATAAAAACTGAGATAAATTATATAGATATATAATAGTTTATTTCAGTATTAATAAACATGGATACATGAAGAACATAAATACATTTATTAGTTAATAATATGTTTGGGTTTTTTTAGGTGTTTTTTTTAATTTTTTGGTTTCGCTTGTATAATGATAAAGGTAAATACAAAGAGGGAAACTGATATTAATCTTTATTATTAATTCGTTTTTATTTCCAGTCGAGAACAGAAAAAACAAATTTAATAATAATAAAAATCAAGATAATCCATTCAAGTATTAAGTTCTGATCTCTGAGCAGATACGATTGACAGATCAATAACGTGTGAGTATATTAACAGAGAAAAATAAAACTTAAAACTACAATATACCAGCATGCTAAATGATAATCTTTAATATACTTTGGCCTTTATTGTAAAATCTTTATCTGTATTTATTACTTGCGTCCAGAATAAAGTAATTGTATTTTAAATTATTCAATGGGCGATGCCTCAGAGTCCAGCAGGACGGAATAAGTAATGGCTATACGTTCTGTACAGTTCGAAACTGTTTGCCTCGATGATCGTTGACAATACGATATAATGAGTTCTCTTAGAGGTATAGTGTCCGGTAATTCGGCTCAGTGGTCACACCCAGTGGGTGTTCACAAAATCATAGAATTTCCAATAGTTTTCATCGGCTCGTGCAAGATCGAGGGCGGCCACTTCAAAAGGGGTGATCCATCTCCTTTCTCAAGGTGTGACGAGTTTCTTGGCCCCAGGTAGCAAAATCGATTAATTAATCTCATCTGAAGAATCGATAAGGACACTGAATCGAACGGAATTAATTCGTAACAAGTCGAGAGCAGCTGGTACACGGAGAGCGACATTCGGCAAGCGAACGTCGGTTTTAGCCGTTACATCACTCAAGAACACTGGCTCGCCCCAGAAGCAATAGACGTAATTAACAGACATTGTGGAAAATGCGAAATTACCTGCTGGACACTTGCTTTCAAAATGGAAGTCAAAAGAATTATTACCTAACAGTATACCTTGAAGCCATCGACGAGTTTTGCAGCATTATTGACTTGAACCAGAAACATCTTGCAAGATTTTCAATACCGCGTGGTGTTTTTATGATTTTGACTTTTATGTAGCATACCAAAATCTGATTTTTTTCCCCCCTCAAACAACAAATCAAGATAAGAAGCTGTTGTATGAATAGAAATAAGATTAAAATAGGGAATGTGCGTTTAACACATGGTTGTGAGCGTAATGCGGGAACAAAAGAAATCGATACGCTTAGGAAATAAATTCACCAGTTTGTCAAAATTTTATTGCTTGTGTTTTATTCTAAATTTCAAATTTAATGTTACATACAAAGACAGGAAAAATCTTTTTATTGTACTCAGATAAAGAAATATAAAAAAAAAAATTGAAATCTTAAAATACCAAAAAAACAAGAAAGAAATTCTCAAAGACTATAAAAAGAGTTGAAAGGTAAAAATAAAATTAATGATAAAAATTGATTTTTAAGTGTTTTTTTTATAATTTTTCAAGTGCGAAGCAATGTTAATATTTATGTATTAAAAACTGACTTTCTTTATAAATTGCTTGCTACATTTTCGAAAGAATAGTGGAAACAGTAGCAATAAATGTTTTAAAAGATAAACAAACAGACAAACAAATAAAAATAATAATAATAATAATAATAATAAAAAAATAGTACTAGTAGTAGTAGTAATGTTTTTGTCAGCAGCAGTAGTAGTAGTAGTTGTAACAACAACACAACCACATACGCGATACCCCAGATAACAAATAAAAAAACCCACATAGTTTTCATACTGTATTATATCAGTGAAATGCTGTGTCTTCTTACTGTTTCATAACGAAACAAAACACATAACAAACAAAAGTCTTAAATAAAGATTTAATTCCAAAGACACTTCAAACTGAATAATGTTAACTGAAATTCAACACAGAAAACCTAAAAGTGTGAAAAATAAACGGATAAATCTTCCTCGGTACATTGCTTCCATTTTCGCCAGTGCGCCGTAAAAAATGAGTATTATACTCAGTCCAGACTAAGGTAAAATGCAAGTAGAAGATTTTTCCTTTAACCAGATACAACTACAAAATCACACGACTGACATTTAATAACTTTAATATTGATTATTTAATATTTTAATCATTGTAGAGGTTTTCGTCAAGCATTATCATCAAATGTATTTGTAGACAGGCGAATGAAGAGATATACAAAGACACATACATACACGAACACACGAACACACACACAAAAAAACAAACACACCATGTACAGTTAAGCACATTACGCACGCACTGCGCGGACATCAAGAAACGATCCAGTTACCTCCAGGTTAGAAGACGATAGTGAAATAACTGCATAACGAGAAAGAGAAAATAATACATTAATGTATCAAACCGGATGTGTTTTTGCTGTCAACGCTTTAGGCAACACCTGCTTAGTTTCTTTGTTTTGTAACCCCACAGATTAATTTAAATTCTGTATTCTGAAAAGAGCGACGTTAATTAATACGAGGGGTTTAATAAGAAATTAACTGCATTATATAAAAATTAATTTATAGCTGTAATAAATATATCGTTTTAAAATGTTTTTCTTTCTTTCTTACACTCTCTCTTTTTAAAATTATTTTTTAATCTTTTCATTTCTTTAATTGTTTTTTCGCTGTAATAAAATTTCTTTACTAAAATGATTTTTCTCTTTCTTTTTCTTTCGTTTTTCTATCTTTCTTTCTTTCTTGTGTACATTTTAATTCCTTTCATTTTTATATTTTCTTTTTTCTTTTTCTTTTCTTTTTACTTTTCTTTTTTCTTTTCTGCCTTTCTTTCTTTCTTTTTTTTTTTCTTTCTTTCTTTTTTTTTTCGCTATAATAAAATTGCTTTTAATAAAATGATTTTTCTTTCTATCTTTCTGGGGTTTTTTTATATTTTTTTATTTATTATTATTATTATTTTTTTAACTTGCACAAGTCTAAAGCGGTTTCATTTAAAAAGAAAATTCCCTGGCGGCAGTCAGATAAAACTTGGCGTCATATTTAATATTTTTAAGATGATGTTTTGACACAAGCTCAAAATTTATACACGTAGGATCAGTCAACTGTACTTTGTACCCCAAAATTAGAAAACAACCCACTGTCATCCTGAATCTCAGAGAAAAATGATGACAACGACAATGATTATGATGATAATTTCTTGTTTAGTATTATTAGAACTGTTGTTGTTGTTGTGGTTTTTTTCTTTGTTATTGCATTTAACTGTCATTATTATTATTATTATATTACTGTATAGATATTATTATTATTATTATTGTATAGTTATTATTATTATTGTTTTTGTTGCTACTGTTGTTTTTTTACGTTAATAAAATTCAGATTAAACAAAATACATGTAAAGATTTTTCAGATTACAAACCTTTAGTTTGTTTTGATTAGATAAAAGAGAATGACTGAAAAAATGTTTTATATAACGATGAATTAGCAATAACTATCTTTTAACAAACCACTGATCTTTTGCCGTTTTCGAAAAAAAATAAAAAAAAATAATAATAATAGTACTGAAATAGAATGAAATAATAACAGCAGCAACAACAACAACAATAACAACAGTAATAACAATAACAAAAAAAAAAAAAAAATACAGAATAAAAATATTGCAATGGAATGAAATAATAATAATAACAACAACAACAACGATGATGATGATGATGATAATAATAATATAAAGAACAAGATGAGCACTAACTGGTTTAAAAATAAAAATGTAAAATAAAAACAAAGCATTCGTTAAAAAGATTTGAACTGCAATTCGTACATTATTAATAAAATGAAATTAGTTAAGATAAAACATATTGACATTAGATTTGGTTTAGAAGCAGGCAAGAAACAATACAACGTCTGTTTTTTCTTCTTTCTTCTTCTTCTTCTTATTATTATTTGAGTTGGGGTTTTTAAATTTTATTAGCATTATTATTTTATTTTATTTTATTATTATCATTATTATTATTTGTTATTTTATTTTATTATAATTATTATGTGTATTTTTTTTTATTACTATCATTTTTATTACAATTATTTCTTTTTACTTTATTACTGTTACTGTTTATTATTAATTTTTTATTATTATTATTATTCTTTATTAGTATATTTATTACAATTTAAAATATTATTATGATACTTATATCATCATCATAATCATCATTATGGTGATGATGCTTATTATTATTATTATTATTATTATTATTATTATTATTATTATTATTATTATTTCATTTTTAAATAATAAATTATGTATAAAACACATCAGAACCGGATCGTTTCTACATTAATTTCATTTGTCTCTTTTCTTCTCGCCGTGTAAAACCCGCCATATCAGTTTTATTCCCGTGACGATTGTTTTAATGGTTATTATATTTCTTGGCGGAATCCGTCCATTCAAGTATTTTTCATCTTCCGTCTAATGTAGGCCTCACTTGTCTAGATACTTATCACGTTTCTTCGCTTTATTGTTTTATCAAGTCCTCCATCAGAACAGAGGTTTAAGGGTCTGATCATTTATTATGCAGTGCGTTGTTTGGCGTTGTATTTATTGTTATGGTCCTTTTTTTTTGTTTGTTTTTTTTGTAGTATCTTCGGTAGCAATGAGAATAGGATGTGTGTGTGTGTGTGTGTGTGTGTGTGTGTGTGTGTGTGTGTGCGTGCGTGCGTGTTTAATGTGCGTACTATCATTGACCGTTTACTGCTTATGTGGATATACAACAATTACGCTATAAAATAAATTATAAAACCGTTAAGAAGCGATATATAATTGTCATTTTAGTAAATATGAAAATTAATTAGATTATATACCAACAAATGAAAGCTTTGTTTAGAATTAAAAGATAAGTAAAAATTCTTAGTACCTAATCATTTTATAAATTATTATTATTTACTTTTGTTTTGTTTTTATTTTATTTTCATTTATCTTTAAATCATTATCTTACATTCACGGTATTTAGATATTATTCTGCATTTATTTACTGTAGTAAAGCGGCCACTGAACAAGATATCATTATAGTAATTAATCACTGTACTAGCATCTTCGGTAAGAGCACCTTAAAACTTACCTACAAGAAAATAATTTTCCTCAGTCTTAGATCGATCTTAATATGAAAATAAAAAAATAATATAAATAATAATTTTATAAATCAGAATTAAAATGTTTTTTTTTTTCAAATTATTATTATTTGAGTATCTTGTCGATGACTGATTTCTTCCGAAGTTTCCCGTCGATAAACTGGTTTTGAAGAATCTGTTATTATTATTATGTATTATTTTTATTATTTACTTTTATTTATTTATTTATTTATTTATTTATTTATTTATTTATTTATAATAATGATGATGATTATCAAAACCATGTAAAAACATACATATATTCATCTTTTTTCTCTGTTTCTCAGCATACTGTATATCAAACGTTCATCTAAATAAAATCGATTTCAGTAACAAGAATTATACTTTGCCACTAACTAAACTCTCTTTCTTGTTGTAAAAGATCCGCCCCTTAATCTTTACATGAGGGAAGATGATCGTGTGTTAGATCTACCCGTGTCGGACTGAAGGCCAGGCTCGCCTTGGGGATCATGTATTAATATCAGTCATCTGCATGGAATATCCTTAAGTGCTGTTTCTGATAATTGTGAAATGACATTTCTCTGATAACGATTAATAACGAAAGTTGTGAATAATTTAAGAGGCAAAAGGTAATGTTCGTTGCTAGACGAATCCTCGTTTGGAAGGAAGCGAAAACTGTGCCGCCGTTAATATAAAAGTGGAATTATTTAATTTAAAAAAAAAAAAAAATAGTAAGCGGAAAATGATTCCTCCTGTGGGGGAAATTATAACTACAAGATCGGTGATGTAGAGAACCTAGTCTAAGTCTAGAATGCTCTTGATTTTGAATTATTCAGATCGATATATGCAATATTTATTTTATACCAAAATAACAATAATAAATAACATACCAGTTTCAAATGATCAAGTTATGAAAGATATCACGTTTTACATTTGTTTTTGTTTTTTTGTTTTTTTCGTTTTTTGTCTTTTTTTTTTTTTTACAGTCAGAAATTAAACAACGCAATCAGGTATTGTTAAACAATCATTCCATTAACTGAGTCGAAAACAAACTTTAATATCTGTTACAGATGAATTATTATTATTATTTTTGTTATTGATGTTGGTCTTGTACTGGTGGTGGTTCTGGATGTGTTCGATGTTTCATTTTGAAGTAGTAGTAGTAGTAGTTGTTGTAGTAGTAGAACAGTAATACTCTTGCTAGTAGTAATAGCACTAGAAATACTAGTAGTATGGTAGCTTTACTAGTAGAAACAGAAGTACTATTAGTAGTAGTAACAGCAGTTATAGCACTAGCAGTATGACACCAGTAATAACAATGTTAGCAACACTAACAGTAGTAGCAGTTGTTTATTATATAGTTAATTAAAAACCAGCTATCTAGAACTTACACCGATTAGTTTTCATATCGTTAATGGACAGTCATCTTTTGATTATTAATCGATTTACAGAAATCCACAAGAGATATTAATACAAAGAATAATACATGACCAAGGCTTGGAAATATCATTATGTTAATCACTATTTACTCTGATGAACTAAGTGCATATTGGAAAGACAACATGCTTTCAGTTTTTCCGTTTAGAAGATATCTTAAATACGACGTCCATTCGCAATGGAAATGCTCAGCAACTATATGTGACCAAAGACGTCCTTCTGCTTTTATTGTTTTCTACTTAAAAATTGACTTTTTTAAAAATGAAGAAAAACAACCAATTAATTACTGATATCAAATTTTATTTTTCTGTCTAATAATATTTATACTTGTTCTTAAAAAAAGAAAATAAAAAAAAAGAAAGAAAGAAAGAAACGAGAAAAAGATAAAAGAAACTTAAGTAATATTTCCGCTTCCATTAATTTACACTTTCTGGAAATATAAATAGAACTAAATGAGTTTCATATGTTAAGTATGAATGAATGAATGAGTCAATCAGACAGAGAGAGAGAGAGAGAGAGAGAGAGAGAGAGAGAGAGAGAGAGAGAGAGAGAGAGAGAGAGAGAGAGAGAGAGAGAGAGAGAGAGAGAGAGAGAAGTGATGGCGATACATATTTCGCGATAGTACGATAATATATTATCGTGATCTTAATTAAATATAATTTATTCATTATGCAACAACAAAATCAAATGCATTATGTCCAGTCACTTGTATGCGTTTGGCCAGAGTTGCTGCCCTTGACACATTAGTCTAACCTTCAAAATTAAGGATAATAATAATAATAATAATAATAATAATTTAATCTTCTTAAGTGCTATATTTAAAAATAATTTAAAATAATATTACCATTTTACAGCACTGTCGAACTTAAATACACATAAAATTATTTTGATGTCGATAATTGACATAGATCCAAATATTGTTGCTGCATTATCCTTTTGCTTTTTAAACCTTTTCTTCACACAGACACACACACACACACACACACACATATACACACACAAGTCATTCAGGTGGCTATATTAGATAATATAGCAACAGCAATAATAATAAAAGTAATAATAATGGTTTAGTTATTTATACTTTCACTTTCTTCAACAGAATTATTTGGTAAAGATCATGTACAGTTCTCTGAAAATTACCCGCACAACGAAGAATGCTTCAAATTACTTACCTTATCTGAGATACCTACCGTTTTAAAAACACGAGAGAGAGAGAGAGAGAGAGAGAGAGAGAGAGAGAGAGAGAGAGAGAGAGAGAGAGAGAGAGAGAGAGAGAGAGAGAGAGAGAGAGAGAGAGAGAGAGAGAGAGAGAGAGAGAGAGAGAGAGAGAGAGAGAGACAGAGATATTGATTTTATTTATTTATTATTTTTATTTTTGGACTTCTATGGATATAAATAATATAAAGAAAGAAAAACATTAACAGGAATTTTTGTTTTCCAGACATACAACTGTTGTTGGAACGAGAAATATATCATAAAATTATAAATACTCATGAAAAAAAAATGAAAAAAAAAGAAGAAGAAGAAAAAAAGCTGTCTCTGTGTTATCGCAGTGGTGTTACCTCAAGCATATAGACACCAGTTTCACATTCATCAACAGATCTGAGTTTTTGTTGATTTGTTTTCTTGTTATTTTATTTTTGTTTGTTTTGTTGTTTGTTTTTTTTGGTTTGGTTATCGTAAATACGGTATTTATAACAATGACGCAAGTCTACCTGGACATGTAATTCGAGAAGATTGCTAAGCTACCCGGAAGAGAGATCTATAATTACCAATAAAAAAATAATAATAATAAAACGTAAAAAATCCACTTGAGTGGATGGATTCCGTCAAGAATTGCAATAACCATTAAGAGAATTGTCTCGGGAATCAAACTGATATGACGAATTTTGCACGGCGAGAAGAAACAAGTCAAATGAAATTAATACAGAGACGATTCGCTTCTGATGTGTCTGATGCATAATTTATTATTAATACAGAATGGACTAATAAAAATAAATAAAGATTTGCAGGTATCGCGTATTAGGTTCAAATCCCCTAGCCTACAACTCAATTCGAAAGTGACTAGTCTTTCATTAACTTATCAATAACTTATGAATAATGCATTAACATGTATCGAATAGGTAATCCAGACTTAAAACTATATATTTTAATCTTTTACATATAAGTTTATCTTATGTGAAAGTATATGAATGAGTATATCCGTTTGTACGTACGTATGTTTTTGCGTGGTTTTAAAAAGTCTAACTGTAGTAACCTATTTTAATAACTTATATCCGTCTACCATATCGTTCCTGTTGTATCACTGCTGTTCTTGTTATCTTTGTTATTACAATCACCATCATCCATAAAAGTGAGAAATATACGCAAAGTCCATCATTGAATTTATGGTATATCATTTGGGTTTTTTTATTTTTTATTATTATTTATTTATTTATTTATTTATTTATTTATTTTATTTTATTTTATTACATCTTTTATTTTTATTTTTCCTTTTTTCTTTTATTTTTTATTTGTATTTTTTTCTTATACTGCAGTGTCGTTAAACATTTATTCATTCGTGTGTTTTCGTACATAACCGTATTTTAATTTGTCATTGTGTGAATATTTAAATTAAAGTAGGTTTCTGCAATAAACTATTTCTTTCCATGTATTACTCTGTAGTGTACTTTGAATGCTGTAAGTCCAGAAGGTTCAGAGTAATAAACTACTTCTTATTATACAGTGACTTTGTTTTAAGTATTCTACATTAGTGAATTCTCAAAAGCTAACGCTATTAAACTAATTCTCTTTGTACACCTTTTCTGAGATAGTTGTTTTATGAATGCTTAAAGTTTAGTAAATCTATTTTAATAATCTATAATTGTATCTTTCTGCAAAATATACTCTTTGGTAATTTTAAGAATTTTTAGTGAATGCTCAAATGCCGAAATATCTATTATATTAAACGACTTCGTTCCGTGAAATGCATTCTGTGATAGTCATAAGAATGAGATAATATAAAATTTCTCAGATGCCACAAAAATAATAAACTTTACTTTGTGTATAATATCTTCTCTGACAGTCATAACAATTTCGTATTAATTTAAATGACATTTCAAAGGCTAGTAGATCTAATGTATTCAACTATTTCGTTCCGTATAATGTGTTCTGTGATAATTACGTGAATGAGATAGTTTATTTCTCAAAAGGCTGTAAATGTATTACAATAAACCATGTCTTTCTGTATGTTGTGTTATGCAAAAGCTCTTCTAAAAGGAAAGTTTTTCGACGGAGTGAATGGGCCGACAGATCAAGCACTTCAGAGAACAAGTCGACGTTTCCTTGTTCCTTGAAACAAGCGTGTCTCTGTAATTAATATAAACTAGTATTTTCCTGTCTATTCTTTGTTGTAAAGCTCGTAAATTTTACTCATTGTTTGTTTACTATTATATTTACAATTAGGGTAGTCGAAAGAGCACTTTATAATAATTTCTTGTTTATATTTGTAATTTGTTGAAGTATAGATGTATCTATTGCGGTTGCTGTCATGATTAATTTTATTTCTTTTACTTTTCATGTACGTATGTAATTATGTATGTATGTATTTATTTGTATGTATGATGTATTTATATGTATGTGTGTATGCATGTATTGTAAAAATGTATGTATGTGCGCGTGCGTGTGTATATATACGTATGTATCCATATCTATTGTAATTTACTTTTATAACCGTGTTTGTGAAGAGAGTAAACAATAATTTAAACGTTCCTCTGTTTTTTGTTCCTTGTACATTTTTAACATTTATTTATTCATTCATTTATTTTATTTTATTTCTTTTTATTTTATTTCATTTTATTTCATTTTATTATATTTCATTTTCGATTTCTGGATGTATTTGTTTATGATGAACAGATAAGACGAATGAATTAAAACAGATTCATTTTAATTTGGTAATATGGTTCTTGTTTTTTATTAAGTGCAGTAAAATCCAATTATTTTAAAAAAAGAAGAAAGAAGGGAAAAAAAAAGAAATGTAGAAAAAAGAAATGTTCAAGAGAATAAAAATAGGAAAGAAAAAATGATCGAAAAGAAAGATCTAAACAAATGAAATAAAATATGTTTTTCTTATCTTTTTTCTTCTTATTTTTATTTTTTCTTCTATTTTTTATTTTTTACTGTTATTATTACTATTATAATTATTATTATCATTATTATTATTATTATTATTATTATTTTTTTTTTTTTTTTTTTTGTCATTTAAACAATTATCGAGTTATCGATCGACAGGAGTCAAATTGCTCGGGAGTTTCCGGATCTCAAGCTGTGCAGACGTGTTGCTGGAGATTGTTGTCTCAAACATGTCACCAAGAAAGACTGTGTCGCAAGTTGTCGAGTAAAACGATCGGACACATCTGGAGCGTGGTTTGCTCAGCGGTGAGAAAAACGCGCCATCAAGCCTACAAACCAAGATGTCGACGGCTCTGCGTAATTAAACTGCTACACCTTGTGGTGCTTTTGTAGAGCTAAACGGAGAACACTTTGTGTGTGACATCGGCCTGTTACCTGCACTTGACGCTATTTGGTAAATTCAGACATGATTTGACAGCCTCCGGAAGTGGCGTTTCTAAAACCGAATCGGGAATTGGTACCTAAATCTGAAATAATGTTATTTCATAATATATATATATATATATATATATATATATTATTTATTCATTTCCTAATCTTAATAATTATTTCTGCTTATATTACGCATTTACATTCAAAGAACTCAAATAATAGAAAATATTTGATATCTATAAATCTGTTAAGTAAAAATTAACTGTTTATTATATTCAGTCTAAAATCCCAGTTTGTTTTGTCAATATATCTTATTAATCCTTAATTAGATGCCATTGTAGTTATAAACGTAATGAAGGTTCTGAGCAAGTTTATCGTCCACCATGGGGACAGCTGACTAAACCGGACAGGTGACTGTCGACTGAAAGGTCAATTACGAATGCAAGACGAAGCGTGCCTGGAGGACATTTCACACCTTCGGCACGTGGGCAGGTGTGCACGTACCTGTTACTTAGTTCCGCTTAAAGCCAATTACTTAACAATAAGCTCACGAAGATAAGCGTAACAATGGCACTTGAGCAGAAAACCTTCTTGAAATTTTATTTACAATGCAGTGAGATTTATTACGATGGTTCAGATGTAATAGAAACACGACGTGTTCTCTTTGTTCTCTGTATTCAGACGTTTTAGCACCTGTCTCCACCAAGTACACAAAATACATTCACGGTCCAAAGAAATCAAATATTTCAGGGTTACGTTACACTGGTCAGGTGATCTTTGAAGTGTTTGAAAAGAAACCAATGAAAGGCGGATTGTATTTAAATAAACAGAAGTACTTGAATTATTCGAGTATTCATAACAACTACCTTGTTGCCAGTTCTGTTATGTCTTTTATGAACGATCAACTTTTTAATAAAGATGCCTGTAATTTCACAAGTTTTGATTGATATTTTTGCCATTCTGAACTTAAACTGTTCAGCGATCGTCAGTCGTCATATAATCGATGTACATCTAAGGTTTAATCTTGGAGAAAAATATTAAATTTATTCGTATGCAGTATAATGTGGATTTTTCTTTCTTTCTTTTATTCCTTTTCTTTCTTTCTTTCTTCCTTTTTTTTTAAAAATATTATTTGGTTGTGTTTTTTGTTTTGTTGTAATATTCAATACTGTTAATCAGCTTCTTTTAGACGACGCTTAAAAAAACAAAACAACTGGATATGGTTTTTAATTTTGAATTATTTAAACAAAAAATTTATTAAATATTTAAATAGCATTGTCCCTTTGGGTATTAACTATCTTATATTTCAAAGTGAATGTTAGTAACAACACATACAGTGCCATTCACAATAATTCTCAAAAATATTTCTTTAATATACGTATAAGGGGACAGAAAATAATTGCTATCGTTCGGAAGCACATCATTATTAGAAGAAAAAACACTTATCATGGCGTCCAGGCAATATAACCTTGACTGAAGACGTTTTATCATGTCATACATTTCTGTTATGTACTTAGTACATAAGCCAAACCCTTTCGCCTACACATTAAGTGTTCCTGCTGTGACGAGAACACAAACTAATACAAGCGGCGAGAAAACGCTCTACTTATAATAAAGTTTGATATAACTGTACAGCTGTAAACAAACGAAAAGGAAGAAATAGCAGATTTACAAAAGTTCTATTTATGGTCATGCTTTGCTGCCAACAGAAAGTAATAAGACAGTAACTTGGAAGTATGTGAAATTTCAAAAAACAACAACAACAAACACACGAAGTACGGTTCTCATAAGCTTTCTATTATTTCAATGTTTGTATGCTCTAGTTGATATTTAGACTGATGAACTGAGAGATAATGTGCAGAATGTTACTGAGTGCTACAGTAGTGAGTTATATATCTTTGAAAAATAAGAAAAATGATAAAGTTACGATGACGATGATGAATTTAAAATTTTGTAAAAACTGTGTAAAAGGAAATTAATATTCAACAGTGCAGTAAATTATAAACGGAACAGTGTTCTAGAAGTTCAAACGAAAGCAACAGAAATTTAACACGCCGTTACAATTGTCGGCTGTTTGTGTAAAACTCTTACACTTGGAAGAAAGTCATTGTTAGACACACTGAGACACTCGAGAAATGAGGTGGTTCGTGCTATTGCTTCCTTCAATAGTGTTCCTTTTCCTTGCTGGGTCCACCCTCAGCACTCTCCATGAAACACATTATGCTGTTTTCAAGGATTTTCTATATTGTATGCGGCTATCACTAGGCAGTTGGTATAAGTGTGTACTTAAGCAATTTTCCGCGTTTGTCGTATGCCGTCACGATATTTCTTCATAAATTGTTCGCAACACAATGAACAATATAAGATGATAAAAATATGTTTCATCTTTAGTGAATGACCTAAAAACATGATTTTGTTTTCCTTGTACATATATAGATATTTGCAGATATTTGCAGGCGTATGTCATTATTATTTATTTTTATATTTTTATTTTTATTTTTAGTAACTTGGTTAAAAACGTACGACCTTCTTTTTTCTTTTTAATAAATGAATAAATATAAATATATATATAATAAAATAAAAAAGACATGAATGAGATGAAAAAATTTGGTATTTGTTATTAATTAAAAAGAATAGAACATTCTGAAATATATTTGAACATTAATAATGAAACATAATATTCATTTACTGATAAAATTTCAAATCAAGTTACTGACAAGAAAGAAAGAGAAAAACGCAAACAAAAGCTGAATATAAATTTATTGAAAATAAAATGTATTAAGAAAAATAGCGTCGCCATTAGGAAAAGATCAAAGGTCAGACACATAAAAATATGGTCAAGGTGCAATAGTCTGGAACGAAGAATAATTTTTTTATTGTAATTATTAAAAATTAATTAACGTATTATATGAATGTTTCGTTCTGATAAACCAGTGACAACAGGTGGGTAAAATTAAAAAGTATTTTATGTCCTACCATTTATTTTATTTTCATTGCATGCTCTTCTACACATGTAAACAAAATGAAATATAATTCACCTAACAGATGATAAATGGTTGAAAAATCTAATTTGAATGAACGATGTAGAACAGAAAACATCTATCACCAGGTTTAGTAAATACACCAATTGTCTAGTATAAATGCATGTTTCGTTTACATTTATGTAGTCGTAACAATAATTTTCCAGTCATGAACAGACTGACAGACATGGAGAGAGAGAGAGAGAGAGAGAGAGAGAGAGAGAGAGAGAGAGAGAGAGAGAGAGAGAGAGAGAGAGAGAGAGACAGATAGATAGATATACTACCATTTGCTATTATTACGGTAGAAAACCAATATTACTATTGTAGGAAAGTTTATAATTAAATTTTTGAAAGATGGTACATTAGTCCATCTGCCGACATCTTGGCTGTACTAAAAGCACCTTTTTTTTCTAAATACAATAGATGACATGAACAATCACCACCTGTTGCACTTTTTTAACAGCGAGAGGTCTTCTGCTTTTTCTTTATGGAGACAGACCTTTCAATAACATCAATTATACTTTAAATAAAAGAACATTTATACTTAAACAAGACAGGAGAAGCATAACACGTTTTTTTCTGGAACAGAAAAATACATTAGCATAAACAAAGCAAAATATTATTTTAATTCAAAAGCTTTTTATTAAACAAAGGCAGTTTATACATTATACATTTATCTTCATAAACTTCACAAACTTTTTTTTTTTTTTTTTTTCCCCTGTAAATACATTACGAACATTTTTATCACAATGTTACAATGTATATATTATTACGATTGTTTTTATTTATGTATTTATTTTTTTATTTAAATTAACTTTTTTTCAATGAAAACATTCTAAATTTGTATATTAATAATTTTCTTGTAAACAAGATGCAGTAATGCATATATATATTTAAAGCAAGAATCTTTTGAAACAAGAACATTAATTATAAACAAATAATCTGGAATACATTTGACTTTTATTTGTGCGAAAACGAATTATAAACGGCTTCAGAATATAATATTGCAGATTTTTGGTAAAGACAGTAAATGATCTTATAAATGTCTACAACTTAGGAACTGACAATAAAGTGTTCATGGTCAACATTCAACATGAATATACATACTGTTGTCACAAATATGACAAGATTGTACACACAAAAGACTTTGGTATAACCAAATGATCTTTTGTCAAGATAATGGTTTTAATAATAAAATAAAATATATAAGCTAATTCAAAAAGGTAAATATTAAATTAAAAACAATGCCCAAACAGCCACTCTTATGTACATTGTTTCACAAATTCTCCATTTTGAAGTTTAGGTGTTTCTTCTAATCTTTTTTTTTTTTTTTTTTTTTTTTTTGAAAAGTCAAAATATATTTTTTTATAAAAATTCGTTTAGTTTGATTTTATCACTTATCTTAGTTTTCAGTCAGTGGATTTGTCTTCGAAGCACATACAAATCAAAAGCTGGTGTATTTTTAAGCTGTTTAAAAGCAACCCTGTCCAAGAACTTTGCATCACTGATCTATAGATGAACGTTTATAAAACCCTTGGATGGGAATAACTAGAAATTAAAATATTCGTGTTCGAACGAAATGACTGTAAATGCAAAACAATTATTGATCTTCACAGTCTACTTGAGAACATTAAAATAACCCAGTTAAAAACAGACAAAACTGTTAAAATAATATTAATGCTTCTTTATTCAGATCCATACGAGTTTCAGCTGTTCCTAGAGCATATCACATATTTACCATCTTAAAATAGAGCCATCAATCCTTCATACAAACAGAACATGAAAATATTTATGGTAAATTAATATCATTTTATTCATCATTTAAAATAATAAGTATAAATAAAAAAAGAAAGAAAAAAAAATACATTTGCAATAAAGAAATCAAGAAACTATTTTAATACATGTAATCTCACTGCAAAATGTATAAAATATAAATTTTAAAGCCACTTTATGACAGTGAGCCTCACATGATCACTAGAAAATTTACATCACCTGATTGTAGCAGAGAATAGTCAAAAATAAACAAGGTATTATCCAGCATCAACCTCTACAAAGTTGGTCTAAGTTTGAATATAACAATATTTATGCAACCCAACATTTTATCTCAAAAAGCAAACAACACTGAGACCCTTCAAAATACTAATAATTTGTTTCCTTATTCAGACCTGATCAGTGTATTAACAGCTGTCATGAAGGTAAAATATTTGACTAACAATCAAGGTGTTACAAATCTAGTAAAATAATTCTTGGATCTTCTACCGCAGCTTTTATTTTTCTTAAGAAAAGAACAGCTTCACGGCCATCAATCAGTCGGTGATCATACGTCAGAGCTACATACATCATTGGGCGAATTTCAACCTGGAAAAAATAATATATTAATAATATTGAAATAAAGTCACCAATTATAAAATTTCACGAAGATATTAAAATTATTTAACAATCTAAAAATGAAAAAATAAGACTCATTAAACCAATATTCAAACTGATTTTTTTTTAAAAATCTACTGCATTTAATTTTTTTTTACAATCTCTTAAACTGTTAATAGTTATATTAACTGATTCCATAAATTACATATACAATCTGTATGTAAAGCAACTCACCTTTCCACTAACAGCAACAGGCCTGTCAAAAATGCCATGCATGCCAAGAATGGCTGACTGAGGAGGATTGATTATTGGCGTACCATACAGAGAGCCAAACACACCACCATTACTGATTGTAAATGTACCACCATCCATATCTTCAACTGCTAGAGAACCTGCTCTTGCCTGTGAAATATTTAATTTTTAAATTGATTTTGTAATAGGGGAAAAAAAAAAAAAAAAAAAAAATCACATTTTCACAGCTGTGACCCAGGTATTTTAATTGGTCTTTCAACTATTAAAGAGTTATTTTATAAATCATTAGGAAGTAGGTTACCTTAAGCTCACTGTTCAATATAAATTCCTGACTTTTGTTGTTTTAAAACCCGCCCATTTAAATCTACATTTACTAACTTAATTTATTTTAAGCAATGAAACAATTATTTATTAATCTGTTTGATGAAGTTTATATTATTAAGATGTATCAACATAAAAAGCACATTTATTAACGGCTCATTTAATTTTAATAAAATATTTTACTGTTTTCAATCTATTTACCATTATTAATGGTATGGTATGGTAGGTATTAAATGATGGTATATACATATTTATTTATACCATTGTTTTTTGTACACTGCAATGCTTTGTTAACAGACATGTAATTATGATACATTTTCAATGGTCACTTCCAAAACATACTGGATATAGATGAAAAACCTTAAATTTCATTCTTGTTGCCTAATGATTCTATCCTGATTACAAACCTTTTCTCCTAGTTCATTGATAGCTTTCTCAATATCAGCATAATTCATCTTTTCAACATTTCTTATCACAGGAACTACTAAACCCTGAAATATGAACAAATTATACAACTCACTAACATCCTTACATTTCCAGTGGTCAGGTATTCTTAAAACAAACTGTTAATTTTTTAAATACAATAATGTCTGCACAAATTTTTGGAAGTGTACTGAATATTAAAAACTATTTAACACCAGCATTCAGTTTAAGAAAGAAAACAACGATGACTGCATAGATTTGACAAATATTTCAGATGAAAAATCTGTCAGGATTTATACAAGAAATAAAAATAAAAACATCTGGCAGAACTCAAATGCTTGTTTTAAACATTTATGTAATGTTTATATGTCATTTGGCATTCAAAGTCATGAAACTAACAATACTGATTTAACAAAGTCATCTACTGCTAAATGACATTTCCACTTATTCTGTAAAAGATGTGAATTTATTATTTTTATTTTACTTTTTTCCTTTTCTTTTGTTTTATTAACAAATCCCATTTTTTTAAATTATCTTTTCACTGTATGCATAAACAAGACAATAATATTTTTATCAAAATTTATTCAAGTCTAAAAGTAATAAAAAAAAAATTATAAATAAAAAAGTTTTGTCATTTATTATTATTAATATACTTTAAAATAAATTAAAAAAAAATTACAATCCCAAAACATCTGAAAAACTTAAAAAAATAAAAATAAAAAATAATAACAGAAAAAGCAAGTATGACAGTTTTAATACTAATAAAGTAATAATTCCTCAATTACTTCAAGACTGTTCAAAATATTCTCACATGTAGCAAAACAATAAAATTGTAATTTCCTGCATTGGTGACAGACAACAGATGTATTTGTCAGAATATTACTGATAATAACAATCAAATTAACAAACACATCGTCAACTCACCTTAGGAGTAGCAACAGCCACACTAATATCTACATAATCACGATAGACTATTTCAGTTTCATCTATGACTGCATTCACTACTGGCTGATCTTGAAGTGCAAATGCTGTAGCCTTTACAAAGGCAGACATAAATCCGAGCTTGAGGCCAAATTTCTTAAGAAAGGCTTCTTTATGTTTACCTCTCATCTCCATGATATTGCTGAAAATATTATAACAAAAATTCACATTTTTACCTATTTAGTTATGCTGTAAACTTAAAAAAAGACGATGACACTTAGTACTTTGTTTTCAGAAAAGTTAAACCTTTTTTTTAAAAGTATTAATAAGAATGAATTATTTCAATGACAAATTCATATGTAAAGAGAGCTGTAGCCAAATGGTCAGAGTGTTTGGCTGAGATGTAATTCAGTCATCCTCATTCCAGCCTTTAACAAGCTTCCTTACTGCTAATTGATATAGTTTCCTCTCTGCTATAAACTTTGACATCTGCCAAGTTATATTCTGAGGTTTTGTTAACATTAATTCAGCTGTACAATTCACATAAAGAAACACAAAAATAAACTCATCTACATAATTGTAAGTAAAACTGATTTTAAAATTACTTACGACATGTCTATTTCATTAAAAGTAGTAAGCATAGCACAGGTATTCTGTGCATCTTTTAGTCGCTGTGCTATTCGAAGTCGCATACGATTCATCTTTACCTGAAACAATTAACTTATGAATTATTAAATTATACAGAATATGGATCTTTTTATGTGCTGAAGATGAATAAACTGTTATCCTCTGAAATGGTATAAAACTATAAGAATGAAAAAGGCTTTCTCATCATAAAGAAAATAGTAACTGACTAAATGCAAGTTGGAATTTTGAAACTTTTTAAAGAATCAGAAAATCCTATCTGAACAAATATCAGTTTTTAAACAGAAGAATATATTACAATGAAAAATAAGACCAAAATGAGATGCACATCTTGCTGACTGTATCAGAAGCCTCATTACACAAGACAAACCTATCTTAAGCAATAAGGATTAAATTACATCATCAGTCTCTTACGTTTAATGTGTTCTTTCCCATACTCACCCTCTGCTCTGTCCTGGCACCTACAATAGGTTCTGTTTGAACTGCAGAAATTGGGGTTGATTTTATGGACGAGGTAGGCTGAGATGACATAGGTCCTTTTGGCAGTGGTGGCACTGGAGGTGGAACTGTTGGAATAGGTCCTGCTGCTGATGAAGGTGGTGCAGCTGCTGCTGGTGGGGGAGATGGTGCTGCTGCAGCAGCTTGAGGGGGTGGTGCAGTAGGTGCACTAGGTGCAGCTGCTGGTTTTGCAGGAGCATCTCCTGTGAAAGACAAAGGCAAAGATTTAGCCAACATGTCTGCTGCCAGCCCATAAAAATGTGTGTGTATATATATATATATATATATATATATTATTTTTTAGGTCATTGTTTTATGAATATACAACAGGTTAAAGCATTTCTAATAAACGAGTCATGATTTCTCTCAATTAAAACAATTCAGCATTGAAATGTTGTAAAATAAATCTCGCTCTAATTAGCTATGAAGTAAAAAAAAATAAAACAGAATGCTGTCAAAATGTACACATCTAAAACAACAGTGGTTAAAATAATGTTCTGGGCACACTTATGCACAGATGATTCATTTTTGCTACCTGTTATCTTTATTTTGCACAACTGTTGTCCAGCATTTACAGTTCCTCCATCTTCAACAAACAACTCCTCAATAATCCCAGCCACTGGTGCTGGCACCTGGATGGATGTCTAAAAAAAAAATTAGAATTAAAGAAAATAAAAAATAAAAATATAAAAAAAATGGAAAAATAAATAAATTATTTTTTATTTTTTTAAAGTTAAATTTATATTTAAGCTTTAATTCTAGGATGAAAACATTCAAATTTTGATGCAACAAATTTCAGATAATAAATTCAATAATTCTGGATTATTTTCAAATTATCTTACGAGTGTAATTAATATAAATGCATTAAAGATAAACACAGATAATTACATTATAATTTATTATCTTTATAATTAGCTTTACCTTGTCAGTTTCAATTTCTGCTATAACTTCATCAACAGACACTGTGTCACCTACAGCTGAAATACATTAATTTCATTATTAGAGATACACTTCTCTTTATTTCACTTTTCATCTAAGAAATAATACATTCAACTGAGCAAATAAAGCGACAAATTAAACACATTTTTTTATTGCCACTTACATTTTACTAAAATGCAGGTGAAACAATAAATGATATTTGTTAGAAAGTGTCATTTAAAACAAACAAAAAAATTAAAATAATAAAATAAAATATAAAACTAATATAATAATTTTTTTTTTTTTTTTTAAAATGCCAACATGTCCAGAACATCCAGAAACAAGTTCTAATGATGTAATGAATATAACAGTTTTACTGAATTAATAAATATGTATTTAATATATGAAAATATTTTATTATTAATGGTTATTAGATGTCAGATATATGGTTTTGATGTAATGATATAAAAAGGAAATGACCTTTTTAAAGTAAAATACCTTTTTCCCATCTGATATCACCTTCTGTGACTGATTCAGCAAATGGTGGTGAACTAACAATTGTGTCATCACCTGAAATAAAATATTAGCTTACAGTGTACTTCTTAGGCAGACTTTGTAACTAAGTAATACCTTTGTAAAATATACATTTTCTTTACTTTCAAACTGTTTCATTTGGTTACAGTAAATGATTTTATGATAATGCTAACAATAAAAGACACCAATGATAAAAATTCAAGAATATGTATGGAGGCTAATAATTTGTCTTTGAACTTTTTTTTTTTATTCAGAAGTATTAAAAATCCATTTAGGCTATTCTGTTTATACCTGCTAAGCATGTATTTTAATACATTACCCAAATCAAGCATTTACTACTTTCTTGTATTTTATATTCAGATGAATTAATTTTTCCCCAACATAATAATAATAATAATAATAAACAAAAGCAGGAACAATAAAGTACAGTTATAATTTTTTAATGAGACACTGCCAGATCAAACATATTTTTTTAATTGCATTTAAAAAACATTGTATCTGTTAAAAAGTAAAGATAAAACACCTACATAGGACTGACGAGCTGTGAATGTTCCTGTGTGATCCAACCCACAAATGGTTCAAGCATCTACAGCAATAATTTAAAATTATAATATTTAACATTAATTTAAACAACAGTAGTAACAGTAATAGCGGCAGTAGAAATAATGATATTGGTATTTATCTTAGGAGAAACACATACACTTTATTCAATTTATATACCTATACTATATTTTAAAAACATTCTAAATACTTTTAAAACAAAATCTTGTAAATAAAAAAAAATAAAAAATAAAAAAAAGATTTCTTTAATCACAGCGGATGACGTCAATGAACTATTTCTGGTTCTAGACATATTTTAAAGCAGTCTCTACAATAATTGAAAAATCCTAATCTATTTTTTCTTTCTTTCTTTATGAAGCAATCATTTATTTTTCAATATATGTACCAAAGTGAAATAAATACAAATAAGTAAATTTTAAACTTTGATAATGCCACTTTAACAAGCCAAGCTCTTTCAGAAATCGGCTAAAGTTTCAAGAAAAGACATTTTTCTTTTGATGCTTCATTACCTTTAGAGATTAATTATTCCCAATGTGATCAACTGGAATAAAACTTCTGTAGCTGGTTCGCTAATTAAACATGTATTAAGGTAAATCTTCTGAGAGGATTACAGAAGAAATGTGAGATAAAGATCTGCTTTGTTCCTTTGTGTAACTAAAATCCTCTCAACCTTGATTTCTTTACACATTGTTATTTATTACAATTAATGTTTTAGTCAGAATGGCTTTGTTTTATTGCAAAATTCAGACAAAAGAAAGACTAAGTCACAAAGATGTTAGTAGAAATATGAACCAAAAACTCCATATGCAGAAGATATGAATAAATAATTGAAACACAAGACTGATTATTGACATATTGTTATTATTTAAATGAGCCTGGGAAAAATTAAACAGGACACCTGCTATTAATATATACATGGAATTAAATTTATTTCCATTTCTGATAAATGGGTTCTTTTTTAATGATATATATTCTCTTTTTTTTTCCAAAATGGGCAATGTTACCTGTCTCATAAAGATTCCTATCAAATTGCTGTACTAACACATAAAAGAAACTATTAAACAGCAATTATCTGACAAAACTGATATGTAATTTCAAAAATAATAACAACCAGTAGGTAAATCATTAGGTATGTAACCTGAATCAAAATACATCATTATACATCATTAGTGATTCACAAAATAAAAGCAATAAAATAAATAAATAAATAAATTTTATTATTTTCTCCCTTTCCATGAAAATGCAACAATTTATTAACTACCAAGACAAGTCACAGACAAATGCCTTTTAATAATTTAAACAAAATTCAAATCTTTATCAATACTTATTGTATGTAACCAAGTCATGTAACATATATGTAATTTCTGTAGCTATGGTCAAAACTGAAAACCAGACTGTTGTGTAACATTATATAATAACAGTGGGAGAATTTATTAAGCCACCTTATATATTCAAGTCATTGTTGGGTTTTGTAAGAGTAACCATTTTAAACTAATTAGTATTCTGCCAGAAGAGGTCAGCTGATGACACCTGATCTGTGATCTGAATACAATGTGGGATGGACAGTTATAACAGCATATCATCAGTGATTAACACAGGGTATTTGAAAAAGATGTCTCTGTCAATGATGTTCATTTAAAATGTCTGAGAAGTTTCAGTTTTTTTGTGAAAACAATAGTTATTCAGTGTGCATTTACTTAGGTTTTCAAAATAACTGTTCTAGACCTATATTAATCTATGTAAATTATAAAATTGGTATTATTTATAAAAAAAAAACACAACAACAAACAACAACCAAAATACCCATGGTGTTATGGCTACATTAATGTATGTTTACATGTTAATTCAACACACGTTGATAGTGATACATGTTTATTTTTATTACAGTTTTGATACAACATTAATGAGTAACATTCACGTTGCCATCAGCATCAGATTTCTTTCAGTCCTACTTCTAATGAACATTAAAAAAAAATTTAATACAATAAATCTGTATTTAAATATGAACCAAGTTCCCCAAAAAAGATTATTACTTGCATAAGAATTATTTACCAAATTAGTAATAATAATAATAATAATAATTTTGAAAAAAATATAAAAATGCAGATCTTGTTTCAGATACTCAGATGTTTGTACAACAAATTTTTATTAGTGACTACACTAATATTAACAGATGGCTTGTGCTGGTAACTATTATACATATTTTAAAATGCTATTTGTCAAAATAAGTTTAAAAGCTATCAAATGCAACACTAGTTAACCTATTTAGATTTCACAAGTTATAAGAGTTATAAATTAGAGAAAGGAATCTCTAAGTAATTCTTCAAAAGATAACATACTGGAAATAAACTCAAGATAGATACCAGAGATTACTTTCAGCTTTTAAAATCATTAAAAATAATATTATTACTGGTTGATTGTGAAAGTCAAATTAGTGGACAGAAGTTCAGAGAGACCCTACAAATGCAATAATTACAAAAACCAAACCAATGGGAAAAATCACTATATAAATTTCAAGAAAATTTAATTATTGAAAGCTAAAGGTATTTTGCAGATGTAACAGAATAGAGTGTGATAAACAACTTCAACTCACATGTGCCTGTAAGAACTGAGACCCGGAAGACATTTCTTGTAGATTAAATCTGAAATAAAAATGTTTTGTTTCCAGTCATGTTACCAAAGTGAAATTCAAGATTACCTCTATTATTATGAACATACACATATACTCAAGCTTATTCAATGAACAATAAATTCTATTAGACATTCATTGTCAGTCTGACAGTGTGTTACTGCTTTCACACTTGTACAATAGTAATTTAAAAATAAATTTTAAATTAAAAATTTTAGAAACCCAGGCTTAGCAGTGCAGGACATGAAACTTGACTATTAAGCCAGTAAGTGTTGGGTAAATGCATTACACAAAAACACCTTTAACTACTTTAACTGAAATAATTTACATACATGTTTCATATTTTAGGTTCCTTTTTAAACTTATTTGGTTAAAAACATAAACCTAAAGAACAATTTCAAATCTCTGTACATGTAGCAGTTGCTCTGTATTACTATTATTGTTACACAATTTATAAAATGATAAAATGTCTAATGAGCATGAGTATATGCATATCTGTGGTAACTTTCTGTCAACATAATTCAAGTTCTAACATTTGTTTTCTGAATAAAGTAACCAACACCTATACATAAATTCTTACAAATATCAAAACACAGGCAAAATGCATGTCATTTTCAACTGCCAAATTAAGTAAACATTTTAATAAGTCATCATTTTAACAGCAGTTAACTTTGTGAGACATTAATGTCAATTAGATCTTCTTAAGGAATCAACAACTAAACAAAAAGTTATGCTGATATCTTACCTGCATTCTTTTGACAAGCAGACAAACCTCTCTGAAATAAATATTTTCCAAATTACTTTGTACAGTAAAAAATGCACAAATTTGCTGACACTAACATTTTTAGAACTAGATATTTGCTAAAACCAGTATATAAAATATTAACTTGTAATTTCTAGAACAGCTCAGAAACTAAAATAATGTTTTTCTACATTGAAACTTACAATTATTTATATGTATTTTATCATCAAGCAAACAACACTGCTATTCTGGTTCAGATTTCTGTAGATGGCGTATGTATTTAGGATAAATAAACAAAATAATATTCTAGTTTATTATTTAATAACTGTTTATCAAATACTGTCAAGCAATAGCCTACATCTATATGTTAAAAGCACATATGTTATGGAGGTTTTCTTACTTCAACTGTTCAGGAAGGTATGAATTTTAAACGTTAATGTTTGGGTTACGTTTAGTGTGACAGAGATGTATCAGGCTGGGGGAAATAAATATTTCCTAACTAATATCGTAATACAAAAACTGCTGCTGAACAAGATTTCACGAATCCATGATTAGATTATCGGAGAGGCAGGCAGTAGTGACAGCTAAATTAAATTGAAATATTAATTTAAATGTGGATATTATTATAATACGATAAATAATTTAAAGAGAAAGATTATTATTTAAGGGCAAAAGTGCTATTATAGTTACTACAATTTAGTTTTTAAATTTTATATGAATCAGTCGTCAAAACATTTGACATGCGAGTTCAAGGGCAAATTGTAATCACACAGAGTGACGTCCCCTGCAATACAATTTTTGCGTTTCGATATTCAATACCAAATTATTATTTGCAAGCAACTACTTCATATGTTAAAGTAAATTATTAAATTCTCATTATAGGTATAATTTAATGAGAGCTTGATTAATGAGCCGTATCAATTCATCCCAAAAATATTAGAAGGTGACCGTAGCGGTAATTTTCCGGTCTTTCGCCTCGGTCCTAAGTATATTTGCCAAATAAACGGGAAACAATATTTTTTGCCTTACTATTGTTCATTCGTTTAATTTCTCATGTATGTACATTTTACTTGCCTTCGGCTTGATTGCCTGCGATCTGCAGACAGAAAACAATCTCGTACATCGCGGAACAATCCGCAGTCTTGATACAAGCATGGCCGTCTTGGTGCGCCACCTTTCGTGTGCGCAAGCTCGTACGGGTCACATTTCTGGGTCAGTGCACGAGGGTCAGAGTTGAAGAGCTTCCAATCAGATAACTTGCTCATTGTTCTTCGCTCCGCTATAAGTGCTGCGATAAAAGTCTACTTAGTCCAGAGTCTGTAACGTAACAAAACGAAAGCAGGTAAGAAAAAGAATATTTTTTCAAATTTTTACTTAGCAAATTAACACTATCGGAGAATATTTCACTTCAATCTTTGAAGAAGAATACTTGTCATTTTCGGAACACGGCGATTCTGACGGGAATTTATTCATTGGAAATTAAATCTACTTGACAGATAACAACAGCCGAAGCTAGGAAGTGTTTACAAATTATTCACAATTCAACACGAACATGCAGTATGTATTTAATTTGTCTATATTGTCTGATGTGCATATTGTGTTATGTTGCCTGGATGTTGTCTACTTTTATACTGTTAGGATCAAATAATGATAAGCTTTTGTTAAAACATTGATTTATTTTTTATTTTTTAATTTTATTTATTTTATTTTTTTAATTTTTTTTTTTATTATTATTATTCCTAATTTTTAGGAAACAATACTTAATTTAAACTATTGTTCGTTCATTTAATTTTTCATGTATGGATCATTTAACATTGGACTGCTTGCGATAATGATAATAATAATAACAATAATAATAATAATAATAGTCGTAACAACAACAATGACATTAATGTTAAATAAATAAGAAAACAAGTAAATGAATATTTAAAAACATATATATATATAATCAGATTTAGCTTTAATAAGAAGAAAACAGAAAAATAAATTTAAAAAAAATAAATAAATAAAATAATGCTTTTAGAAATAAAAAGGTGAAAAAGGAATAAAATGACATTTATTTTTACTTTTTATTTTCTTTATCGCTCAACGTTATTTTATTATTAATAGACTTTGTAAGTATTTTATATCAACGCGAATCAGATAAAAATTAAGAAAAATAAATTAATCAGTCTCCATTTTAACAGAAATAAACGAAACTTTGTGTATCTTGGGTAACTCGAGACGTTCTTAACTACTTCTAGTGTGGGTGAAAAGACAACATCTGGATGTGTTATGCTGTTATTTATTAGCTTTCTTAACAGTTCAAACAAGTACTAAACACTTATTTCGCACTACTTGAATATCACATTATAATAATAAATTGAAAAATTGCGCCTCGATTATTGTCTCCGCAGGAAATTTAATATCGACAATTGTTTCAAAGTAACGTTACTCGGTGAACATTAATAAAATTATCAAAACATTCGCAACACATTTCGTCGAAATGGCAAATGTCTAGATTGCATGAATTGTTTCTTTACGTCAAGGTAATGGTAAAATTAAATTGTTCATTATGCAACACTATTTATAATTCAATTATAGATTACTGGGTTTTTTTTTTTTTTTTTTTTTTACATATACAAAATGCTTTTATAAAAATATATATATATATATTTTTTTAATTCCCCCCCCACCTAGATTTTTTTTTTTTTTTTTTTTCGTTTTCTTTTTATTGCAATTCAATCACGTGGTTTTGGAACTGATATGTTAAACATGTTTTCACAGTGAATATCGCTCTCAGAATATTTAGATTGTATGTAAGTGAGTCTGTAATTGTGTATCATATTTGCTGTTGGATTTTTTTATTATTGTTCTTCCGAATTGTATTAAACAATATGCTGAACAATAGGATTTCTGTTTCACAGTTAATTCCATTATTTATATCAATAATATCGACCAGAGCAAAATTAATATACACACGTACCACACACACACACACACACACACACACACACACACACACACACACACACACACACATATATATAGATAGACAGATAGATAGATAGATAGATATACATACATGCACACATACATCCATCCGTACATACATACGTAGATACATATATTCACATATATAAATTCATATTTTATAGACCTTCTGCATCAAGTACTTCGAAGAAAAATAAAATTTTAAAGGTCGCCGACAATTTTTATAAAATATTTATTTTTTTATGACAATAAATAAATAAATAAAATAGTTTATTTTTATATATAAAAATACATACACATACATGCATGTGCAATGTGTAATTGTTGTGTAAGTTAAATGTTGTTTTAACTTTTCGTTAGTGTTGATCATCGTCTTTCTAAATATCTTTTCAAAAAAATTCTTGCTTTCGGCTATTTAATTTTTCGATAAGATAATAATAATAATAATAATAATAATAATAACAGTACAATTCTATATTTATCTGTTATCTGATAATACGAATTCAGTGATGCATGTCTTTCGCGTGAACTTGCTAATTGTTATTATTATCGTGTTTATTTTCTTTTCTTTGTTTACACCTTTTTCTTCTTCTTACACATATTTGTGTCTGTATGTTGTATTTTCTTTTTTTTTTAGAAAAACAAACAAACAAACAAAATTTGCTCTCTTTATATTTTCTAAAGAATCGACTTATGTTTAAAAAAATTTGGTTTAAATGTACTTGTAACAACATTTTCTCCAAACTTGCAGTTATTAACAAATCGTCAGTTTTCTTGCCAATGTCACCTGTCTAATTTTGAGTGTAAAATTATATTCACACATCAGAACTTTATGGTAAATGGCAGGTGTTAAAAAGCATGGTTGATTTAAATATTTAATATTTATAAGAAAACACGTTTAAAGTTTTTATAATTCTCTATTAAGATTTCATTTCAAAAATGTGTATTTATCTTAGGCATTTGAATTTATTTTCTTTTCTTTCTTTCTTTTTAAATGTTTTTTATTTATTATTATTATTTTTTTAATATTCTTTACCATCGTTTTTTTTTTTTTTTTTTTTTTTTGATAAATAATAATAATAATAATAATAATAATATAATGTTTTTAAAAATATTTTCCTTTTCGATATTATTTCATATTTTCTTTATTTTTTTTTTAAATGTTTAAACTTTTTTTTTTTTTTTTTTATATATATATTTTTTTTTTTTTCGAAAATTAAATCATCCATTTATTACTATTTTGTTAATTATGTAAAATGAATTTGTTAAAAGTTTTTAAATACTTTATTATATTATAGTGTTTGTTGTAATATTAACATTTAAGTATGCGGTATATAATTAAAATAATATATATTTATTTATTTATATATTAGTTATTATTATCACTACTACTACTGCTACCATCATATTATTTAAGATTATTATTATTATTATTATTATTATTATTATTATTATTATTATTATTCATAAGGTAATCCAGAAATAATATTATGTATTTAAAAAAATAGCAGGAACATATTTTATACACTTTAATTTAAATCTTAAAAACAGCAATAAAAATAACAACAACACAACAATACATTTCTATTGCACTTTTGCTAAATTATTATTATTATTATTATTATTATTATTATTATTATTATTATTATTATTATTATTATTATTATTATCAGCATAAATTATTAATTATTTTGAGTGTTCTTTTTCTTTTTTGAAATTGTTTATAATGTGTTATTAAATTTTACATATGTATTGCTATAATTACGTTGTTAATAATAATAATAATTACTAGCTTTTCTCAGAAAATATTCTCTCTCTTTCATTTACTTTATTATTTATTGTAAACTGTTTTATTAATCTCTCTCTCTCAAACATTTTTGGTTCTAGATATTTAAAAAAGATTATTATTATTATTCTTATTTTTCGTCTTCGTCTTTTTCTTTTCTTTTTCTTCTTCTTCTTCTTCTTCTTCTTCTTCTTCTTCTTCTTCTTCTTATTATTATTATTATTATTGTTGTTGTTGTTGTTCTTCTTCTTCTTCTTATTCTTCTTATTATTCTTATTCTTATTCTTATTATTATTATTATTAAGAGTTTGGTTTATAGGTTTAAAAACAGAATCATTTTTAACATTTAATCTAATAATAATAATGGAACAATGCAATTCATTGTTGAATAAATATGAATGCAGGAAATGTTTGTGCGATCAATATATTCTATGTAATTATATCGCATGAATCGTGTTTCTTTTTAATGTAATGCCAACATGAATCATCATAAACAACTTAGGATCTAATTCATATAATTAGTTATAGCGTGGTTTTACACGTGAGTGTAGATGTAATGAAGTAAAATATATATATTTTTTTTATTTGTCCTATTAAATTCAGTTCTTTTATAATATTATAACTAAAATAATTTATTTTTATTTGTGGTTATTTTTTAAATTCAATCCTTCTCTATATAGAATTTCCTTCTTAAATTTATTCTATATAATTAAATAATGTTTCTTTCTTTCTTTTTTGAAAATTCATTTGTTCTCTAGAATTCTTGTAGCATTCTAAAATTCAGTTATATACCTGTAACCTCCACATCATCCTAGTCATCGCCATCATCATTAATAACGACTACAACTTCAGTATTTATAACGGTGGTTATACATTTGAACGTTTCTGTAAAGAACCACTAATCATTTTTCATTCATAAGGAATAGAGTAGTTTCATTATCATCACCTTAATTGACACCATCAGTAGCGACATATTTAGTAGAAGAAATGTGAATATATATGTAATGAATTATTCAAAAACTTTAAAACATTTCTGTTACATTCTGTTGTAAGAATGTAGAATCGTCATTATCATCATTAATAATCACCGTTAGTGCAACAGTAGTTTGAGTTATACCATTTTACCTATTGTGATGTAGCAATCTCACATTCACTTGTAAGCAGTAACAACAGTACTGACAGTTTCATCAGCATCAACATCGTTAGCAGCTGCAGTAATAGTAGTAGTAGTAATAATGGTAATAATAGTAGCAGCAGCAGCAGCAGCGGTAGATAGGTGAATGTATAATGCTTAATTTTTGTTGCTGTTTTTGCATTTTCAATTTTGCTGTATGAAATTTAGTTG
Organism: Chrysomallon squamiferum; assembly: GCA_012295275.1. Taxonomy (NCBI): domain Eukaryota; kingdom Metazoa; phylum Mollusca; class Gastropoda; order Neomphalida; family Peltospiridae; genus Chrysomallon; species Chrysomallon squamiferum. The sequence continues at coordinate 30,946,890 of CM022665.1, read as the reverse complement.
TAGACACGACAATTTTATTTTTTTCTTCAACCAACAGAATTTTGAAATGTTATAGTACTGTTTATAAATACATATCTACTGAACTATTAGACTATATTATTATTTGTTATTTTTTCTGTACTTCTTAAATTCATTCGCTAGCTGTAATGCTAATAACATCATCATTATCATCTTCAATAATAGTAGTGGTAAGTATTCATGCTTAATGTATACTATAGTTATTTTTCACCTGTTCCGTGGATGTCGTCTTGGTTTCATTTGTTAGCAGTAGTAGTAGCACTATTATTATCCACAGCAAGCATCAGTAGCATCGGTTTTAGTTGTACTTGTGTGTGTGTGTGTGTGTGTGTGTGTTTGATAAGTGCACCCACTATAACTTATTTTCGTCAGATCCAAATGATATAACAAAGGCATATATAATTAAAAGATTAATAATTTAAAACTTAGTTATATGTAATGTGTTGTTATTAATAGTAGTATTAACAGTAGTAGCAGCAGCATCAGCAAATTATAAATACATTTTAAGAACTGATTTAGAAACAGTACTAATGATGATGATGATGATGATGATAATAAATAAGTTATTTGCTTCAGTTTATCTGCTAACAAAACTTTACGAGAGGGTAAGTCGAAAATCTGAAATAATGCATTAAATTATGTGAATCTACATAATCGTTTTTATTTTCTTATTATTATTATTTTATTTATCTCTGTTTTTGTTGTTGTTGTTTGTTTGTTTTTTAAAATTATTGATATAATGTTCTCTGAAGGTAAACGTTAGCCAGAGTTAATTTTTCATTTCATAGTCTAGTGTAATTTAAGAGATTTTTTTTTTTTAATTTCATTAACCATGTAAAAGAATTTGGAATTTGAAGTTTTACCTGAAAGCCGCGTTTAAGTTTCTAATTGAAAAGTTAAACTCCAAACAAAAAGCTCAAGTAACAAATTGATCAAACACTCTTGTTAACTTTAATTAAATCGTAAATTATTTCTTTTGAAATGACAGGGATCGATGTCAAGTCTATATATTTTTAAGAATAATAATAAATGTCCTCACATTCTGAAACTGAAATTAGCATTTTTCTTCACTGTTTTTTTAATCTTCACTTTTAAAATATTTTTTTTTAAGATGTAATAGTCTCGTTTGTTTTGGGGGTTTTTTCTTCCCTTTTTTTTTGGGGGGGTTGGTATTTTAATTTTATATTTTACGTCAAATTCTTTTCGTAATTATCATATATCTTCTCGTAGCGTCTTTAGAGATATTGTTTTTCTTTGCTTCAAAAAATTATGGATACCAGCATCCACCCCATCGACTGAATCGAATAGAGCATTAGACACGCACTGGAAATTTTTACGCTTCGAAGATTTCTTTACACTGGAATAAATTGCTTATGTATAAAGAGAAAATACTGCCATTGGGATTATCCCGTGAAATACATTTAGAAAATATGTTGTGGCAATAAAATAATAGGTTATTTTTATCTTAATTTGTAAACGTGGATAAATTATGTACGTTTTCTTGTTTTTGTTAACCCTTTCTCTATTCGTTCGATATGTATGACGTTTTGTCTGCAAGAACAACACGTATATTAGTTTATTACTGTTATTCATATTTACACATTTGTAATAGCCATGTCATGAAAAGAGTAGAGATTCGCAAGTATTGTTATAATAACATTAGTTCACTCAGTTAATACATATCATATCTGTAAAGCTGAAAGTGTTATTTGTATTAATTTAGTAAAATAATGTTAATGTAATACGTATTAATAATTGATAAAAAGGCACGGAAATACATTCAGACGAACTGACACATATTTACGTATATGCAGTGTACGCATACATACTTAGTAAATAAATAAGTATCATAATATTCGAAAAAGAAAAGAGAAAAAATTGGATGAATAAAAATTAATACAAAATTAAAGCAGAGACAGAGAAAGAGAAAAGAGAGAAAATATTATAATTTTAAATATGTATTGATCTCATGATTATTTCTTTCTATACGTATTTTCTTTTTTTATCTTTTATTATTATTATTAACTGAATTTTATATAACTGTATTTAAGGAAAATATTTATAGATGGTATAATCATATAAGTACTATATCTAAAACAAACAAACAAAAAAATTAAACCGAAAAAAGGACAAAAATAATGAAACAAAACTTTAATATAAAACAGCCAAAACAAAACAAAGAAAGAAAAAGAAAAAACCAGAAAGTGTTTATTTATCTTTTTTTTTTTTTTTTTTTTTTTTTACTTTTCACTATTTTGTTGTATACCTTGAGTTGAAAATAAAAATATATATATATAAAAAATGATATTTTATCAAAATTTTTTTTTTTTAGAACGTGTTGTATATACTAGTTTTCTGCTTACATAATAAGAGAAGAAAATTACATTTGAATTTGTGTATTTCGAATGTTTTCACTAGACAACACATGTTACATTTTCTGTCATTTACCGATTGAGAAATGATTAAACGGTTGTGCACGCGTTAATGAGAATCCGTTTTCTATAAACTGAACGAGAAAGTTGAATAATAATAATAATAATAATAATAATAATAATAATAATAATAATAATAATAATAATAATAATAATAATCATCATCATCATCATAATAATAATAAGAAAAAGATGATGATAATAATGATGTGGTTTTACACATTTTATTAAATGTTTTTAAGTACAGTTTCAAGATGTATTACTCCTCAAGACATTAATAATAGCAACGACAGCAACATCAACAACAACAACAACGGCAACATCAGTAACAATAATTTGATTTTAGAAATCACAGTTTTTTTGTTAACTATCTAAACGAGAATTTGCGAACATCTATCATTCTCAGACTCGTTATTAACAAGATGGCAAACAGTGGCAAACATTTAACTGTGATAACCGAGTGTCACAAACTCAAACCCCCCCTCCTTTCTCTCTCTCGCCCCGCCCCTGCACCTGGACACAATGCTTTCTTACAAGAAAGGAGGCGACAACCCCGGACTACATTTGCGATAGGGTCTTTGTAAAATAATTGGCTAAACTTTAATTGTCGAATTTTGCCTGTTGATAACTGGCCAGTCGATAGTCTTCTTCCCAGCGACAGGTGTGTCTGCGTGGTTACACTAGGCACGCGCCAGAAACTGATCCGCTTCGCTGATTTCTTTCCAAGGAATAAATTATTGCTCGGTGTATAACAGCTGTATTTTTTTTTTCAACTGTCTTACAGAAATGGTTGTCTCTCGTCCGGCGAAATCCTGCCCTTCTTTTGGAGCCATCCTGGGAACTTGCTCGCTCTGAATGCAGGTAAGTCGTTATTATTATTATCAAAAGTAATATCATCTTTATATCTATTGTCTTTGTTTATTGTTTATTTTATAAAACTCCAACGAAAGAAAGAACGAAAACACACAAAAAAATAACAACATAAACCCCTCAATTCAAACTGTTTATATTTCAGAAATTTTTATGAAATTTCTTTTTTCTGTTGTTTTGTTTTATTTATTTATTTATTTCTTCTTTCTTTCGTTTCTCTTTACATTTCTTTATTTTGTTTCCCGAAGTCGGCTGAATTTACGGGTTTTTTTTTTTTTTTTTTTTTTTTTTGCTTATTTAAAATTACTTTAAAGAAGTTTGTAATAATATTAGTCTGTAGTAGATGATTTTATAATGGCAGTAGTGAATTATTAATACTGTGGAGGGAGAAAGCATGGTTCTCTGCTTCAGCTTCAACCAGAATCCATTTGAAAGTTTTGTTGGGTTGTTTTGTTGAGTTGTTTTGGGTTTTTTAAATATTTTTATTTATTTATTTATTTTAACACCGTTGTTTAAAAGTGTATTAACATTATTAAAACAAAAATTAACAATAATAAAATTGATTTATTTAAATGTTGGTTTGTTACTACTGTTTTACGCCGACAGTATGTTATCACATTTTGTAATTCATTGTAACAAAAAAAAAAAAATAATAATAATAATAATAGTTTAAAAAAATAATAATATTCTCTGACATTATTTTCTTTGTTTTTTCTTTCTTTCTCTCTTTATTTATTTATTATTTTATTTAATTTTAATTTTAAATTTTTTTATTTTATTTCCACGCGACTGTCGTTTAGTTAATGTATTTTAGTGACCTAAATCGCAATCTACACTGCAGTTTTAATGAATATGTGACAATGTTTTCGATATTGTGTTATGCGTAATTTAAAACTGTTTAAAATACACATCATTCTTATTCAGAAACAAACTAACGTCAGATTTTATATAATTGTTACTTGCTGTGATTTCTATACATATTTAACAATTAGACGTTTATATGATTAGCGATGAGTAATTAATTGATTATAACTAACAGAGTACTTGTCATAATATTATGTATCTGATTCTCCATTAAAAAAAAAATGTCCAATTTTATACATTATTTTATTATGTGTGGAGCGGGTGGGCAGGAGATGTCTATTAAATATATATTAAAATAAAATAAGTAAAAAATAAAAATAATTAAAAAAACTTTCATAATCTAGCTCCTGAAGGTTTAGATACGGATAATTTGAAAGAGTTCTTATAGATACCATCATCTGATCGATAATTTGAAAGCTGGGTTTCAGTGCAGGTTAAAAAAGGTATTTATTCAAACTGCCTCTGTCCTGGATAGTAGTGATTTTGGTTGCAGTTGTAGTAGTAGAAGGAATAGTAGCAGTATCAGTGGCAGCAGCAGTAGCACTAGCAGTAACCATAGTAGTAGTAGTAATAGAAGTAATACTGGTGGCTCTTAGTAGCAACAATAACAAAAGCAGTAGTAATAGTAGTATTAGTAGTAGCAATAATAGAAGTAGTAGTAAATTATTAAAGTTTTGTTTTTGTTATGATAATCTCTCTCTCTCTCTCTCTCTCTCTCTCTCTCTCTCTCTCTCTCTCTCTCTCTCTCTCTCTCTCTCTCTCTGTTTGTCGACTATCTTTCTGTCTGCGCCAATGTTGATGTAACATGTATCATATCAGCTGTCAATCAGTGAGTCTTTTTTTTTTTTTTTTTTTTTGTCTGTAAACTATATACAGACATTTTTAGAATATGCTTAACAATAAATTAATTTTCATTCTTTTGACACTCATACTGGTTTTTGATTTTTATAGAAGCTGTCCCTGTGTGCTAATAGACCGCATGTATAGTTTAACTAAACAAAAACAAATCAAGAAATAATAAAAATAAAGACAGCAGATTATTACACTATGCATAAAAAGTAATGCACCACTGACAAGAAATATCCTTATATGTCTATATAAGTTTATCGTTTTACGGTTTACACTGTCCAGTTCTTTCCAGTTCTGTATCTGTAAAGGGATAAAACCAGTGCTTATCAGTCTTGTATTGGCCATCTTTGATCCGCCAAGAATAAACCAACGGCTGATGACTATTCTGATGACAAGTACAAATTTACGACCGTAAAGATGCCTTTCAAACTGTTGAATTGCCCCAACAAAAATTATTTCTCAGTGGTAACGTAATTCGTTTGAAATTAATAAATTTTTCTAGTAGGTAGCTAAACAATATTCACATTATTGAAATTGTAATGCTCATTAGGGGTGGGGGGAGTAAATGGTTAACAAAGAGAAATATTAACTTCTAAAATAAAAAGAACGGAAATTGTATTTAACACAGATAGATAAGTATTTCATATATAGCGGCAGTTACAGACATATATTTTTTATCAGTTAGAGAGACAGAAAATCAGACAGATAGACATATAGATTAGATAGATGTCTGGATGGATAGACAGATAATAGATTAAAAATGCAGTGTTTAATCAGAATGATATGGTTTGTATAGTATGCTAGTGGCCATTTACCTTTCACTGAAAGCTTTATATATGTACACCAATGATTCAGCAATATATATATATATATATACACACACACACAGACATATAACATACACCGTAAAAAGAAACAATGTAAAAGATTTAAAATAATGAATATAAATATTTGTGCTTGCCCACCTTTAATGTGCGTTTTAATAACGTATTTTACTTAAAGGAGTGACACACAAGTTTTCACCCTATTCAGCTCTTTTTATATTTTAAATCGTTTCGATTAGAAAACCGATGCAGCATATAAGCATGCATTACGATCATTGCTGTCAGATTAGAAGTGTTATTTAAGGTCGATTTGTCGCCATAAACGTTAACTTCACCAACTATAAATGATGTCAGTCGCTGCGCTCTCGATGTGCAGTATGCATAAATGTGTATCGTTTTGGTTAAAAACTCAAACATTTATGTTGCTCTTTTGATAAGCGTATGTCAGAAAGGTGAGAGAGAACGCGCTCAAATTTCGTCCACACTTGTCATAACTACTGTTCTAACAGACATTTATTTTTCAGAACAGTTACCAGAAACGTCTTATATTTTCACGATAGAATTTTTCGGCTGTTTATCATTTTTTAAGAATGGCCGACGAATGCGTTGTGATGGCGTTAGACACTTTAAGTATTTAGACTCGATAATTATAATGAAAAATGAACTCGAGAAAAGTTTCTCTCTTTTTTTTTTTTCTCTCTTTTTTTAACTTTATCTCATTTGCTTTTTTTTCTTGCTTTTAAATTTCTCCTTTTTTCTCCTTTTTCTTTTTTTTAACCCCCTTCACTTTAATAAAGGATAAAGCGTAAAGTCCGTTCCAAACAGCTAATTTTATTTATGTGTGTACTTTACAGCATCGGTGTGTGTTGTGTGTGTGTGCGCGTGAAAGGTTATTGTATACATTCAACTTAATTATGCACTGCTTTTATTGTACCTAAAGTTTGATATTTTCTGTTAAATGAATGATGATAAACTGATGATTTATTCATGAATTGTGTATTTTCGATTTAATTTGTAAAAACATTATAAAATTTATTTCTTCTTTTATTTTATATTTATTGTATTTTGTTTTATTTTAATTTATCTTACCTTATTTTGTTTTGTTTTATTTTCTATCTTTCTTTCTTTCTTTATTTATTTATTTATTTACTTACTTACTTATTTACTTACATACTTACTTATATACATATTTATTTCCTGACTACTTAATTACTTTGGTATATTTCAAGTTTTATATTTATTTTACAGGTTTTTCAGGTCCTATGACAATGATGCCCGGTGTTGAAAGTCTTTCCGGTGATACAACACTGCTTTTGAGAGAGATTCTTCAAAACAAAGAAAATAAGATGAGTAATAATAACAACAACAACAACAACAACAATAATAACAACAGTATGAAAAGCTTTTGCTCTAACGGCAATGCTGACTCTGATATGATAGACGGCATGCTGAGGTCCAAGTCAGGAGCTCGAGATACACATTCAGTCGACAGCGCAGCGTCCGTTCATTCCTGCTGCAACGGCTCTGTCCCTGACAGTGACGTCGATAGCACTCGTGGAGACGGCGACGTTGATGATGTGGGGGATGATGACAAAGGCTTCGATGAAATGGCATCAAATGATCTGGATGATTCACCTATTAGCGGAGATTCCAAAGAAGCTAAGCGAGCTCGCGTTGAGAATATTATCACCAGCATGCGCCAGTCTCCAGGCGATCACGCCGACAACACCTCCGTCAGCATTACAGACACCAGACGACCAAAACGAAAACAGCTCCAGCCACAACAGCACGACACAAAGTTTGGTTGTCCTGAGAGCAAGTATCATCGCGGAAACCACAACGTCTTGCAAGAACATATTCTACAGCTTCAGCAGCAGCTGCAGGCTGTAAAACAACGCTGCGACGCCCTCTGCAGCGACGATGTCAACGGAGAGGTAAACAAGCAGGTTAGTAAATATAGTGATGCTGTCAGGATGTGGATGAAGGAGAAAGAAATGGACAACAAAGACTGTAATGGTGTCGGTTATAACAGTCGACCAGACGAACTGATAATACCAAAGCCAGCGGACTTCAGCTCTTTCAAATCGTCAAGCAGCAAGGTCGCTACAGATTCTGAAGATCTCCAACAAATAGCTGAGAGTGTCAAGACAGAATTAGTGCAGTCGATAACGAAGGCGGTCGACAGTGCAGTTAACAAACTAATAGAGAAATGTGTTTTAAAAAGTTCCGTTTTTAATCAACCATCGCCGTCAACAGCAGTAAAGAAGAGCAAAGAATCAGAGAAAAAAACCGAATCCATCTGGAACGAAATGAAACCTAGTCCAATAATTCCAGTCAAGAACGATCTAATGCATGATCATATTGGCAACCGTTCTCAGGACAACAAAATAAGTGCTTTTGAACCTCTACACCGAGACTTTGAACTGCCTCGATCACATGTCACTCCACATGTGCCTTTTCCACATTTTCCATACTACTTTCCTACGCAAATGCTGCCTCCCATGTACTCGACAGAACCCGAGCAGACAGAGGCGCTTCCTTTGGTTGTCAGCAACACGCCAAAGAAGAAGCGAACGAAAGTGACCGACACCAGACTTTCTCCAAGAGCCAAAACGGCGCTACTCCAGGACAATCCTCAGTCGATGCAGATGGATCTCGGCCATACTCCAACTTCATCATTCCCACACTTTCTGCCGCATATGCTGCCCACAAGCGTGGCCATCCCCAACCCCAGTCTGCAGCATTCTGACGTCTTGGGCTTTGGTCTTCGAGAACGTTGTCTATCAGAAAGCCGACTCTCTGCAAGTTCGCCGCCCATGTTTGACAGATCGTCACCAAAGTCACCTGATGATGCGATGAATTTTTCCAGATCTGACATGTTTGAGGGCTCGCCCAGTGACTCGGGGGACAGCCAGTATATGCACATGATATCCTTTTTATAATACAAGTTCATTATTATTAGTGATAGTAGCAGTAGCAGTAGCAGTAGCAGCAGCAGCAGTAGCAGTAGAAGTAGTAGTAGTAGTAGTAGTAGTAGTAGTAGTAGTAGTAGTAGTAGTAGTAGTAGTAGTAGTAGTAGTAGTAGTAGTAGTAGTAGTAGTGGTAGAAAGAATAGCAGCAGCGGTAGTAGTAAAATAATCTGATTTCAGAGATAATTTCTGTCAACATTTATATTACTTTTAATGTTTAAAAATTTTATTTTAGATTTGAATTAATTTGGCAGAACTTTTTTTTTTTTTTTTTTTTTTTAATTCATTTACAAAACTATAATATAATAGTAAATATGTCATTTTCTGATAATAAAATGATTAATAAAACTTTTGACGGGAATCAGCTAAATTTAAATGTCAATGATAGCACTTCAAACAAACAACATCAAACAATTTCTGTTTGTCATTTTTAAATAGTTTGCATATTTTATAGATACATTTTTCTCTATCTCTCTTCTCTCTCTGTTTTCTCTCTCTCTCTCTCTCTCTCTCTCTCTCTCTCTCTCTCTCTCTCTCTCTCTCTCTCTCTCTCTCTCATTATTATTATTACAATATTTTGTTGTTATTATTTTGGGGGGGGGGAAGTGAGCAGTTTGTAAATAATAATAATACGTTTTCTTTGTGTTTCAATTTTATCTTTCACTTCACCTCGTAAACTTTTATCCTTCCCGGTTCATGAAAATTTTTGTTCAGAAATTGTTAGATAAAAGAAACAAAATCAATGCCATTGATCGCTGTCTTCCATTTGCACGGCTAAGGTTGTTTAATTTGATGAATGATGAGTATTTGTGGCCTTTTGTCTACGTACACTGACTGATGCTGGTTTGTCATTCGAAATCATAACAGTTATTATCGCAGTCTCATTTTACACGTTTTTCCCCCAAGGTGCACTTTTTCTCTTCCTACTGAACGGATAAGATTTCATATGTTTTCCAGCTTGATTCCTTCTCGTAATCTTGCGTTAAGGCTAATGACTGACAGACAATACACCCCAGTTGGCAAAACACGAGAATTACATTTGGACGAGAGCCTTGGCCCATCTTAAGTTAACAAGCAAAATGCTGCTACCTGCATCGATTTTGAAATGGCACAGTAATGAGCAACAATAGAGGTATTGTCTTCTTTCTGCGTCTTCTGCGCTCTGTTGCACCGCCGTCCACCAACAAAGTGAAAAAGAAAAGATTATTCCTCCGTGTTGGCCATTGTTCATTTTATTGCCATTGTAAAGCACTAATTGAAATTCTGCACTGTTTTAGTTTATTATTTAAAAAAAACAACGAAAAAACACAAAAAAAACACTGTGACCACTTAGTAAGAATATTAGAAGAATGGAAAAGCCTAACAAAAGATCTTTCTAGAAACGGCTGATAAACTGCGCTAGGTCTCTTACACACTAAGATGTGTGTTTGGTCGTTATTGGTAAATTGCTTAATTCGATATTTTAATGTTGTAATCTGTAATATTAATTTCTGTAAAATAAGTCAGTTGTAATTTAGTCCTTTTTTTTTTCTTTTTTTTTTTTGTAGGATAAGTTTAATTTATTATTATTATTATTATTATTATTATTATAATTATTATTATTATTAATTTTATTATTATTATTATTATTATTATTATTATTAATTTTATTATTATTATTATTAATTTTATTATTATTATTAATTTTGTTGTAAACCTGTGAAATCAGATATCATAACAACCTTTTCTAGAAATATTTTGGATTTTCATGTCTCCACATTAAATGTACAACTATTAATTATGTAATTAAATACAAAATACGGAATGGATTTTATTCTAGTAAGGTTGAGTTCAAGCGGATACAGGCTTTATTTGACCTTTAAGTAAAGGTCGTCAAGGAGTGATGTCAAATCGCTTTCCATTATCGCAATCTTTAGCTTCTTTTTCAGGACAAAGGAAAATCGAGTGTTTTTTTATACATGTTACATTATCAGATATTTATAAGATAACAAACAACTAACTCTTTCTTTGTAACATTGAGAATTTTACACTATTCAGTTTATCGTGAACCTTACTTGAGGATGTTTATGTAATTTAGTTAATATTTCTTTCTTTTATTCTTCTTATTTCATATATTTTGGGTTTTTTTTGTATATATATATATATATCTGTGTGTGTGTATGTATATATATTATAAATAATAATAATAATAATAATATTATTATTATTATTATTATTATTATTATTATTATTATTATTATTATTATTATTATTATTATTGTATTCAGTCAGAATTAGACGAAAACATCTTGAAATATTATGACGGTTTTTAAAAAAATCTTAATAATTAATTGCATTTTATGTTACATATCATTGAAAGACAATCACCTTTTTGCAAAAGTAATAATATTGACTGTCTGCAAGAATATATTGGCGTTCTTCGGTTGCTGGCGTTAATTCTGTAACAGCGTGTTGTCCAGAGTTGATTAGTCCAGTGTAAGAGTATTACAAGCAGACGAAATCGTTGGTGTAAGTAGCAAGACGGCTGTGAGAGAGATGGTGTTTAATTATGACGAGCGAGTGATAATAGACGTTACGAGGAAAATTGCTACTTATTGTATGGGCGTGGGCTTGGCTTGAGATAATAATACCGCGGCAGCTTGTCTTGACCGCTGATTGAATTAAATGGTACGGAATCTGTGAAGAACAAGAATTCCAGATAACTATCTCCTTTGACCAGCTATTCATACGGGCTGCCACGGGGCTATTGTCTAACAGTAACAAGTCTTGGTTGGCATGAATTTGTAACTGTCATGAAACAGAGTGATTTCTAAGTCGTGAAAAACATACATTTACTAATTACTTGGTCCTGCCTCACATGTATGGTGTGAAGTTTCTGAACAAGATATTACCACCATGTCGTAAAAACATGCTTTACATTCTGATTAACACTTGAAGATTTAGAAATGCTAAATTGACGTCGTAGAGCATATACATCTCGAGGAAATATTTGACCGAGCATTAATTAAAGAACACATTGGGAATAAGTTCAGAAAAGAGATTTTGTTTACAAGCAATATCTTTTGTATTAAGGTTATTGTATTTTTGATTCGAAATTTGTTAATTTGCCAGAAGTAGACTGACAAATAAAGTGAAAACACTCACTACCAGAGATATGGATGCCAATCGTAGAGTGTTTTTGTTGTTCTGTTTCTATCGACGTGTAATTAATTACAAAGTGCCAGTATATTGCATTTGGCGTATTAAAATACAGTCGTCGAAATAATTGCTTCCTTCCTGTTGATGTTTCTGGGAGCTGTCCTTTGATTGATGTGAGTCGCCTCAACCTGGCGCTTAACGCTGCCAGAAGATGGATGGTGTTTCACAAATAAACGACAGCCATTTCAAACTAATACAGCGATACTTTCACCAGACTTAATATTTAATGTTAGCCTATAATACTAGTTTTTGTAATTATTTTTATCGATTGTCGTTCGGAGATTTTATTTTAGTGACATTAAGACAGCAGGCGAAGAACACTTAAAAAACACACAAACTGTCTTTTATGGGACACTTTGTTGATGGAGTTTGCTAGATTTCGTAAATTATAAATCGTAAGAACTTTTTTCTCCCCTTTTTTAAAAATTTGTTTTAGAATTCAAAAGTGATATTTTATTTTGAAACGTGTTGGTAACGTTCACTCTTGTGACTAGTTTGTTAGAATTCTTCTTTTATTTTGCTAAATTAGGTTTATCTCTCTTAGTGTGAAGTTTTATTACTTTTATTTATTTTTATTTTTTCTGCTCATGCTACAGCCTTCATTTGCTTTGTTCATCCCAGAAAACCCCGCAGCAATTATCTGTGCCATATTTCTCACAAACTATTATCTTCACAAAGAGGAGATATTCTATAGCTGTTACAATAAGCGAAACCTCTGTTTAATGATGCTGTAACAGTCTTTGATCTCCTAAAGCGTTGTACAATGTACAGTTAATATACAGTTTTCGGAACTGAAGATAATAATTTATTCCGCTCTAGAGGTTTCTAGAATTCGTCCTGACACAAGACAACAGGATGAGAGTGCGTGATAAAAACTTGGTGATATATGCGATAAGCAACATTAGTTATACGTTTCAGTGTCAGTTTAATTTCGTAGATGCACCAGCTGGTGGCTGCGCGTCTTTTGTTTCATTTCTAATATCACAGATAACGATGCGGCAGGTTGCTCTAGGTAAATTTAGAATCCTTAATCAATGGAGACTTTGTTCGAAACCAGAAAGTGGCTCGAGGAAGCGCCAGCCCGCCTCGCTTCTGCCTTGCAACAGGTGTGGCCAAACGAAATAGCAGCTTGTTTGTAATTCGCACTTCTTCTAGCATTTCACACCTTAGATCTAGGAAATCTTTCCAGTTTCTGACCAACCAGAACGAATCGCGCTAACGGAAACTTTCCGGAGGCTGAACGCTTGTTTTTAATGTATTTCCAATTAAGTCCGTGGAACTGCGAATACAAAATAAGAATGTAACAGCTGATGTCAGCTTTTCATCTCGACACAATAGATTTATGACAAAACTATTAGTTTTTAATACTAGAAGAGATCGTTCGCTATGTAGTTAAGAGTTTATTGATAAGAATCTTTGCTAGCTGGAAAGGGGGATTTAATTGAAACACGAGAGAAGATTAACATTTATTTTAATAATATAATTTGCTGAAAATATATGGTATAGGTTAAACAAAAGGTAAATAAATAAAAGATGCTGAGAGGATTAAAAAAAAAGAAAAAAAAAAAGAAATTTCACCTCAATATTAAAAAACCACCGAAACGTTAAAATTGCCTTGCAACATGTTACAAAATGTAGGCAAGCTATAAGATTTCGCTTACTGTGGCAGCTTTAATTGAATGGTACACGTGATTAGCGGTCCAAGATAGGTGAACCACATACCAGTATGTTATATATTAGGCAAGACCCGTTCATTTCGGTAATGATTTTATATTGCAGTACAGAAACAGTTCGTATAAAGATAGTTAAAACATAGATGTTACAACTGATGAAATGTATTTGGTTTCCTGTAGGTTATTTTCTCGTTAATAATGCAAATGAAGTATAGAATTTAGAAAAATACATTTAAGAATAGCTGTATGAAGTTAATATTATTGGCAATTTATAATACTTTGAAAAATCCCTTTGTTCCCCCTTTGTTTGCATATCAACTTGTTTGTATTGGTAATTTATTATTTATTTATACATTAAACACTTATCACCTTGATGAAATCAGATGCTGTAACTGCCACGCGTTTGCTATCCAATTTGCAAAATTACTGCGCCATATTTCAGTTAATTTTACTTTCTTGGGAAGCAACTAAGAGAAACTGACGATTTGTTCTGTCATGTGAATGTTTGTGTTTTTGAGTGTGGGTATGTGTGTGTCTTTGTAGCAAATCGTGTCCTTGTTAATGTTAATACATCTCTTGAAATTTCTTCTTTTTTTTTCTTTTTTTCCATATTTTCGTTTATTAACCTTTTAAAATTATTTCTTAAAAACCTTCCATTTGGTATCTTACATAGATAGATCCATTCATTTCTCTCTGCTATTTTGATCCATATTATGGCCATGGGACACAGATTGAGACCGCCATTAATTTGGTTAACAACCGACTTTGTGACAAAAACTTAAATATTAAAGACCATAGTGCAAGTCAAATCAATTTTCAGTAGTATCATACATGGTGTATCCAGAAATGCAGTGTTGTTTTCTTTATATTCTTTGGTAGATGCTTGAATATTATGTTGATTCTAGCTCAGACCGAATTAAAACTATAAACAACTTTTTTTTTTCTGTATAATTAATCCTCTAAATTTTAAACTCATTGTCTTAGACGATTCAATTTCTACGATCGTAATTTTAAGAAAAAAATATTTTACGACAGCATTCTCTGATTGGAATGTTATTTGAAAGAATTTGCCTTAACCAATATCACACCAGTACTCTGACACCTATGCACCTGAGGAAGGCGAAGCTGATGTTCTTCTACGTCCGGTACCCGAGTTCTGCGATTCTCAAAGTGTACTTTCCAGACGTCAAGTTCAACAAGAACAACACAGCGCAGCTAGTCAAGTGGTTCAGCAACTTTAGGTAAGGTTCTTTAATTATTATTATTTATATATTTCAAAAATACTTTAAAAAAAAAAAAAAAAAAAAAATAGAACTTGTGGTTTGTCTTGGTGATGTTATTTCTTCAAACTGTTATTAATTATTAATTAATTCAATATTGTTGTAGTAATCTTTGTTGTTACATATTTCCTTCGTCATCATCATCATCATTTTGTTTTTATTATTTCAGTGGGGTTTTTTTGGTATTATAATTTGTTGTTTGTGTAGCGATGTATACAAGCAGAGTTTGTTATTTCTTTAAGCTGTTTTGAATTATTAATTGTTTCAATGTTAATATACTCGTTCTCGTTGTTTCTTATTATCATCAGCGTCAACATCATCATCAACGCCATAACATTTATTTATAAATTAAATCGTTCTGTATTGTTTATTAATTGTTATTATATATTTATAGAGATGTGTACATGATATATTAGGCACACATTAAATACAGTCAGTATGTTATTGAAGCCTACTCTTACAGTGTATTGATTATTATTATTATTATTATTATTATTATTATTATTTTATTTTTTTATTTTGAAATTTACACCTTGTTTATTTCATTTAATGAGGTAAATATAGTGTAATTAATTACCATTAATGTTATGGCTATTTTGAATATCATCATCATCATTATCACCATCTATATCATTATTAATTTTTTGTTTTTTTTGTTATCATCATCATCGTTATCATCATCAACATCATTATTATTATTATTGCTATGGTCGCTGATCTTTCTGTTGCTGTTCTTGTTTTGCTAACCGTTAATTATTTTGTTATATAAACGCCTACACTTGTCAGCTTGCCACTAAACACCTAACATAATTTCGTTAAATAATCTCATATAAAAGTAATGTCTACACATTTCGGTACTCCAGTTTAATAGCCACAACATTTAAAAAAAAAAAAAAAAAAAAAAAAATCGCTCATGATTTGGCTGTCAAAACATTGAAATTACAATAATTTTGTAATATGACGCTAATTTATAGCCTTTCTTTCATTGTTTGGATATTTGTCATGAGACATATTATCTATTCTAATCGCTATCACTTCCTCGTGTACATAATTTTCAGGTTTTTTATGTCATCTTCCTGTCTTGAGCAGAACAACCCCAAGTTTATGATATGTTCCGTTTTAGCGTACTTCAATTAAATTTTTGTTCAATAAGTTTTTATGATGAAATGGTTTTAGAGCAATCGATTCTTCTAACTTTAAAAAAAAAAAAAAAAAGTTTGTGATCATGTAAAAAGAATTTGGCTTTCGTATGTGAATAAAGAAGTTCAAAGATAAATTTTTTAAAACTTTATTAACAATAATTTAAAATTTAGCTATGGACACCATCTGCACACAAACACAAACATTTTCATATGCATTTACGCTCACACTTGTACACACAAATACGGTATATCTCTGAGTTCCACAAAATACACAAATATATATATATATTATTTTAAATTCAAAATACATTACTGAAAAAATAAACAGATAAATAAAAACAAAGTGAAAACAATACGCGTTCAAACTGTAACTTTTCGTTATTGAAAACACCTGAATAGTTTGCTATGAATTATAAAACAGTTACTATTGAAATGGTAATTTTGAAATCATCTTTCGATTGTTGAAAAGACTTGATGAATTGATTCATCTAATTGTATAAAACAGTTGTCTAGACAACAGTGAGGGTTTTACACCTGGGGACGACAGTTTCAACTTATGGTAAGCCATTAAAACCACGGTATAGCAGTGCATAAAACTTAACTGAAGATTTTTTACCTGTGTAGATTTACATTCTCTGGACGTTTAGCGTGGATACCTTAATTACACGGACGTAGTCTCATCATTGTTTAAAAGTCAGGCTTGACGCTGTTTGTATATAGGTCTCGGGAGATTTAAAGAAAATCATTTCCTATTTGGTCGCGCGTGTGAACTCGGGTAAATTGCTAGGCTGTACACAATTTGTCGGGTGGACACCAGCGAGCAATGGCTCGTTTTATCGTCTATTTCCAAATGAATGGCATTCCCGTGGGGACAGAATTTCTTAAATATTAATAGGGCAAATACTGGAATCTATCCTCAAGGCTGGATAGATGACTTTATCTCTTTTCATACCATTGATGGAATCCGATGGCTCGATTGTTTGATGTCCATTATTGAGAGAAGCTGATGTCTCTCTATAACTCATTGTGCTGTTTGGCGAATTCATCTTAATCACTTTGGCTCAATATTTGAACGACGATGAGATGGAACCGGAGAGGATTGGCGAAGCCAACTCTAAAACCACTCCCCTCACCTATTCTCGTCTCTCGTGGTTCCAGCCCTCTGTCTTCCTATCAAAGTCAAGTTTATGTCATTGTGTGGCCATTTACTTTCTCTAATGTACATTAAATTTTCATATTCTCATATCTTTAATGTATTTTCTCGATAGAGTCCCGTGCGAGCGTCGGTCCTTGGCGATTTGTTGATTGCAACAAGATCTTGAAAAGACTGATATCATTTCATATTGATTAGACTACAAATAGTAATCAGTTTTATTCAAGTATTTCCGCCTGGCTCGAATAGTCGTGTCAACCCCTTAATACATTAAACAAGAGACGTAATAAATATTCTACCATGTTTCTTTAATGCAAGGCGTTATACTTTATCGCAGTATATATATATATATATATATATATATATATCATATGTACATGTTTTTGATAACGTATTGTAATGCAAAAGTATTTCATAATATATTAGGTATAAGCATTTCATGAAATATCGGATCCGTATAACTGTCATCACATACATTAAGTTCGTGTACATTATATGTTGTATTCTATGCATAATTTTATTCACTCTCTAATATATATTATATTTCCTTGCGCTGTTCGCACATTTTGTATCATATCACATTGAAAATATTTATGTTTTATAAAATAATTATATTACATGCATATAAATTACTCGATTATTATACTTGCAAGGTTGGATATAACATTACAGGTTGAATATCGCATTCATTAGCATTTCTTTGTATTCTCACATTCACGCACAGATCTTTGTAGATTATGGGTATGGACAATTCGTGGATATATTGCAAGTATATATTTTTTAAAATTATAATTAATGTGTTATATGCTGGAAGTTTTTTTTTTTTTTTTTTTTGTCCGCATGTAACTTTTAGATACAGATCTTCAAAAACACACCTAACAGGTATTCATATCAAACGCACTTTTGACATGACGCTTTGTAATTATGTACACCTACGAATATAAAATGAGAATTTAAATCAATATTGTCTTAAAACAAAAATTCAACAAATCTTATAACAGCTGTTAGTGTTTCAGTAATTCCCTTTTAGCAGCTTTCATGCTTTAATAATAATTTTTAAAAAAATGTTTAATATTGATAATAACCACCGATCGTGTAGGTTAAAACGAAGATGAAAATCGTCAACGGATGGCTGTATGAATGTTTAATGATATATTAACATATTTTAATATTAATCTTTTTCACACACACATAATATATATAAATATATATATATATATAAAAAATGATGATGATAAAAGTGAAAAAAAAGTAAGCTGCAAGGGATCTTTTAAATGCACTTTCCCATGGCAAATCAATTTGATACTAATAAATTAAAAAAATATAGGAACTCTATATTTTTACTCTTACTATTTAACAGCAAGGAATATTTTATATACATCTTCCAACTGATGACTTCATAAATTACTGGATTTGTGTTTTAGATTGTAAAAGATACACGTATGGTGTAGATATTCAAATAAATAATTAAGATATGTAAATATTGTAAAAACTTGCAGTCTGTAATCTAACGCACTCGATTAAACAGAATTTTTAAAATGTAATTTTAATTGTGAAAACAGTTTAATTTTTAATTCTTTGTGCAGAAAGAGAGAAAAACCTGTAAAAACAAAATTATACGTTAAATATTCTTTCACGTGTTGTATCTTTCGAAACATTTTTATTTTTACATTACAGTGTATTTTTCACTATCGCAACAAGAACGTTATTCAGATATTTAATTTAGTATAAATTGTTTGTAAAAGAAGTATATCTCGAATGAAATGTCATTATTTTTGAAAAATCTAATTTTAACCAAACACACAACCCCCTTTATCCGCCCCCGCTTCGAACGCCCTAAAGTGTACGAGTCTGACCATAATCATTATGGACAAAGAGATTTCTCTGTGGTATATGTGATATAAGTAGCTATGGCCGTCACATAGTTTGTGTTGTACAATGTGTATATATCGGCTGGTCGGGACGAGACTTTTTGTTTGCGGTGCATTTAAAAGCCAATACCACACACACACGACCCGCCCTATTTGTACCTCTTGGCCCAAGTCGCCGTGTTGAATGTGTGACGATACCCGTCTTTAGCTTGTCTCGGTATTAGCCGTCTTCAAGAGTCAATTTGTATCCACGATCGCTTGACGAGCATTTTATAAATGCCACCAATGTGAGAGCGGGTTGTGTCGTTCATTCTTTTGCATGGGATGGCTAATTTTCGCCTAGTGTACACAGAGAGCCAGATTAACTGCAGTGTACTTTACGTGTTTCCGCTAATGCTAGGTTAAATCTGTTTACACCCTCTTTATTTAGAGAACAGCCCCCTCCAATCCTCTCGCCTTGTTCGCAGGTACCCGCCAGGATTTCTGACTCTTTCTCCTAAGGATTGTCCTGAGAAAGAAATCTTGTAACATCAGATCTACATTCTTGGTGGAAATTAAAACATTTCTTAGGGAAAGTTCTCTTCGGGATTTACGTTTCGGTTCAAATTAAACATTTTCTAAATGATTGTGGCTGAACTTAATTATAACTTTTTTTTTTTTTAACTAGGTCTAACAATCTGAGAGTCTGAAGTCAGTTAAATAAATCGCAGAATTCTATTTCCAATGATAATTATATTTTTAAAATTATTAACTTTGTCTAAAATATTATTTTAATTCCGATATGAACTAGTTCTATATAAAACACAACATTAACGCTTGACCCATCCTTCTTCAACGTCTTATAAATTTATGTTTTTTCATTTCAAGGTTCAGCGATAAGATATTCGGGTATTTTATTTATATCAATAGGAATTTATATAATTAGAACTTTATAAGCGGAAGATATGGAAGTAGATAGCATTTTATTCTTTCTGGATCGAATATTTTGGGCCTTAGTCACAGTATCTGACTGTCAAATGGGAACACAAATAATAACAACCTATAGAGGTTACAGTCCACGTCCTTGCATTGGATTTCAGATTATTATTTTATTTTGATTTGTTTCAAGCACGTATAACAAATATGAAAGCCAAAAAAAAAAAAAAAAAAAAAAAAAAAAAAAAATTCCTAGGAATGCTAAGTTAATCATCACATGATTACTAATTAATCTATCTAATTTAAGATACTGCAACTAGAAACTTTCACTATCTGTATAGACTGATAATTAGATGTCTTGTGATTTCAGTTCAAAGTTCTTACTTGTTCAGTTATTTCCACTGATGACGTTAGGCAAATATTTTCTTCATTCAACACATTTGAGCGTTATCAGACAACAAGGCGATATAATCACATGCTTATTAAAGCCAATTGTTGGCATGTCTGAATTAGATAACCCCGTCTTACTGACTGGTGTTGTCATTATCGAAATATGTCAACATGGGACCTTTAGAAAACAATAAAAATGACTAAGGTTACATGTTTCTTTTATCAACTGATCTCCTCGATGTATTAGTTTTTATTAACAGACTTGATTTGTCTCACCTTTTAAATTTTATAATTAACTTTCAGTATTGTCTGTAATATCAAATATGTTATGATCAAGAAAAGAAACAAAATTGCTAAGACTACTTAATGTTATCTCTTCTGCGTGTTAGTATTTATTCACGTGGTGGTGATATTTTTAAAGTATTGTTTATAAGATTAAATATGTTATTATCAAGATATGTTATCTGGGACCTTTAGAGAAACCAAAAGAAATTATTAAGATTTTTTTTTTTTTTTTTTTTTTTATTAGCTGATGACTGTTAGTTGTTAATTTTAATTGATATGTTGCTTAAAAAAAAATAAATAAATAAATAAATAAATAAATAAATAAATAAATAAATAAATAAATAAATAAATTAAATAAATAATAATAATAATAATAATAATAATAATAATGACAATAATAATAATAACATTAATTTGTTTGTTTTTTTGTTTGTTTTTTAAATTTAATTTAAAAAAATAAATAATAAAGTACTATTAATATAATTTTTTCCATTCTCGTTTACATAAAATTTTTTAAAATAAAATAATATATAATACATTTCAACTGGTTACTTACTTATCTACATGGATAAATGTAAGTAGTGTGTAGAAAATTATATTTTGTATAGTACCGGTATGTAGAATTAAAAAAATTCCGGGAAGTAGAAATGATTTAACGTGGTTCACGTGTTCTGGATTTGCAATACGTTGTGTTTCTTTACGACAAGAATTTTTTTTTTTTTTTTACGCGATTACTGTACGGGATGGCAGTTGTGTATACATGTATGCACAAATTCTATTTTATATAAATCCGAACATATCAATTCGCCGTTTCGCCATTTTCCGTCAAACTGACGACATACGAAAACATGAACTCATGACGTATATGATGTAGTTAAACGATATTAAATAGTGGTCTGACTATATTTCACACTGGTAGACGCAGACGATAGCATGAATACAAGTGAGATAATAAATTACGACTCATTGTTCATTTTATTATTATAATTATTGTGATTATTATTGTTGTTATTACATTATTATTATTAGTTGTAGTACTACTACTGCTACTACGACTACTACTAGTACTATTACTACTATTGTTACGGTTACTACTATTATTTTAAAATATTTATACATTTATTTTGCAATTTTTGATTTATGATTATTGTTTTTTTTTTGGTTTAGTTTTGTTGGTGGTGTTCTGGGTTTTTTTTTTTTTTTAGTTGTTGTTGTTTTTTTAGTGCTCTTCACCATGATAGAGTTTGATTTATCTCATCTTTAAAATTATGTAATAAACAAAAAGGCTGATAATTATATGTATCTGCACAGTGTATAAATTCAACGTGAGTAGAGATTTAATACAAGCTAAAATGAAGTTAATATTTATTCACAGCTATTGAATACTTTTTCACTTCAATTTATATTTTTCGCATTTTTCTTTTCTTAAAATAATATTTAATTCAGTTGAGTTGAATTTAATTTAATATTTATGTAAATGTACTGATCTTTATAATTTTACATGAAAAATAATAGATGCATATTATAGGACTACACTGCATTTTTTTACTTCTTTTTTATTAATCTTATACCACCTGTATCATTTACAACTTTTAAATATATATTTTTTTCTCATAGTCTCTCTCTCTCTCTCTCTCTCTCTCTCTCTCTCTCTCTCTCTCTCTCTCTCTCTCTCTCTCTCTCTCTCTCTCTCTCTCTTACCCTCTGCACCAATGATAAATTCAGTGAAATAGTTCATTACTGTCTGCTTTTCAAGATAGTTTATTACTAACCTGATATAATCTGAACTTTATTATGATATTCTCTGGGTTTTTTATGAAACATTATTAAAAGCTGATGGTGAAGTAGATATTTTCCTTGCACGTATTTTTCCAATAAGTATTTAAAAATGATTCTGTTGTTCTACTGTTTAACGTGCTTTCACAAGATATCACGCGTGCATGCTGAGGTCATAACATTGATTTCGCCAAAGAGTTCTGTAAAAGACACGGAAAATAAAATTTCGGGGGCGAAGGAAAACTTCCCGAATTCATAAGTACATAATTTGTATAAATTTCGTACACTGCTCAACAAAACGATGAAAGCCTTTATTAAAAACCCGGATGTAGATTTAATAACTTTTCAAATGTTCTAACTCTGGATTTCTCCTATTACTTTGTTTTGTAATGATACTGTAAAACAATTAACAAAGTTACCCAGAGTTTGAGCAAAGACCAATTCAAACTGAAGTTGTTAAACTGAGCTGAAAGTGGGCTTTAAAGTGAACGCAATTGTCAAACAATAGTTTATATCCGAAATCAAATGATTTCAAATATCTAAGGAACACGTTCGAGTGTTTGGATTACTCCGAATGCTCGAGGAGATTTTTGTTTCGATGTTTCCAGCATCTGAAGTGTCACATCATATTAGGAATGTTAAACAAACATTTCACATTTTCTAGAAATTTAGATATGTGTGTGCGCGCGTGTGTATGTGTGTATTGTATATGTATATACAAAAAAATATTTGTAAATTTCAACTTCGATAGACACACTAAAATTAAAGAGGTATACAAATGATATTTTATATATTCGGCTTGTTCATCTAATAATATGCCTCTTTCAGTCCTTTATTCATTTCGTCCTTCTATTATTAATTCATATAAACTTTCAGATTTCCATTTTTCTTCATAGTCATTCATTCACCATTCATCTACATGTCCATCCTTTTTTCATAAACATTTAGCCTTCCATCCATCCATCCATTTCTCTGTTTTATTTAATTATATTTCATTTCATTCTCTTTTTTCTCTTTCTTACTATATTATTAACAGTTTATTTATTTTTTTTTTTTTTTTTTTTTCTCTCCACTTTCTCGAAACATAGAGATTTCAGTGCGGACAGTAGCAGTTGACTTTATCGTGATACTTTATTGTGATGCAGATTCCGAAACCATTCATTTCTAGAGTATAATGAGAAAACTGATAAGGGCGAACTCGCAACTCGTCACCGGAGCGCAATTCATAAATACAAAGAATTGCTAATAGCTTTTAAATCATAGACATTATACGTCCCCAGTTCTTGAATGTAGAGTCACGTCGCGCGGACGTATTTAAATGTAGTGTGATTCTAAATGGCAGAAGGAGAAACCAAATGTCAAAGATAACATTCCCAGGCAGTCCTGCCAAACCCGCACGGGTCTCCTTCAGATGCTGGCTTTAAGAGCGGAGCAAGTGCTCAATAATTGCATCTGAGACGAAGAGCAAGAGCGCCGGGGCCCGCCACAGAACATTGTCCCGTCCAATTGCCAGTTAAATGCCTCTTCCTCAATCAACTATAATCAAGTATGGGAGAGAGAATTATCACTTAATTGAGATTAATTCCCGGTTTGCTTTCTCACCGCCGCCACGCTAAATTGGCCGTCATCATCGCATCTTATACGTTCTTCCGTCCAATGAGAAAAGATTTTCTGTTTGCTCAGAACGGACCACCAGCTAGTTCAGTAATTGTTGGAAATTGTTTTATTGTTCGTAAATAAGTTCCACTGATTTCTCTCTCTGTTGTGTATTAAATCTTCTCAACTCACATTAAGAGTTGTATATGAGAACCCCAATGTTTTACGGTCGTTTTTCATAAGCAATAAAATGAAAAAGATAATTTATCGAAATACAATAGAAAATTATATTTTACTGTAATATTTGGGGAAAATGGGTTATATATTATGTTTGTTGTCGTTTTTTTTTTTTTTTTTTTTTTTTTTTTTTTTTTTTAATACATTATCTCTCTCTCTCCCTCTTTATCATTCTCTCCCTCTTCTGTTTTATTTCTTAATACTAATCTCTTTGTCATTATTTTTATCTCCATAGTTCATTTAGTTTGTGAATGTGTATGTGTGCATATCTGTATGTATGCATGTATATATATATAAACACAAACATACACACACGTGTGTGTTTATATTCATGTGTTTACATATATATGCTTTTTATTTTCTGTTTGATATATTTTTTTCACTCTACTATTTTTTGCTACTTATACCCAGGCAAATACAAACTAATACACATAAACATAGATATATGCACACATACACACATATACATACACAGACATACATGCATATGATTTGTTTGTATTATTTGTTTATATATATATATATGTATTATTTGTGTATTTCAGGGAATTTTACTACATACAGATGGAGAAGTATGCACGTCAGTCGATTGCTGAGGGCTGCAAGTATGTCGAGGATCTTGTGGTGACGACGGATTCCGAACTTTACCGAGTGTTGAATCTGCACTACAATCGTAACAACCAACTGGAGGTCAGTCAAGTTTCAATACATCTGTTACATTTTATTATTTTTTATATATATACTTCATTAATTTTGTTTCTTTTCTAGGGTAAGAGCTTTTGTGGAGAGAAAGTAGTTGTTTTGAGCTGTTAATTTTTTTTCATTTGTATTTGTGTGTATTTGTGAGTGCTCGCGAGTGTTTGTGTTGTTGTGGTGAAATCATATCTAGTTGATACATTTCATTATTATTATTATTATTATTTTTTTTTTTTTTAAATTCACCAAGAATAGATTCATGTACTAGTAGGATTTTTTCATTTTTTAAAATAATTTTTACGCCTTTTATCTCATAAAACAAATATTATTATTATATGGTTTCTTCTGAAATATAAACATTTCCGATAAAACAAAATAATAATAATAAAATAAAATTTATAAATATTTATTACTTTTAGTTTTATCTTATTTTGTTTATTATTTATTTCTTTATTTATATTTGTTTCTTTTATTTTATTTTGTTACTAGTTCAGTTAGAATAATTCATTTATATAAAAACAAATAAAGTTCTAGTTTATTATTTATCAAACTATTAGAAAACATCCTTTTACTTCCTTGTAGAAATATTTGATTTTTGACAGACACAAACGATTTTGAGAACCCTCTTTGTAGCTAACATATTGAGTCCCGGATTTTCGTTAATTTTGAAAAATGATACGTCTATGGAAAGTTGGTCATAAGTGTGGAACAAACACTTTGCCCCATACTTGACCAAATTGTACATATTATCTCAGAGTGGTGCTTAATCTTTGCTGGGAGGAAATCACTAAAACCGTATCGTCGATTACAAGAGTGATGTAAGAGTATCTGGCAAGCCGTACGAGCACACTCTCTCGGCTGGGTGTCCATCGTTTAAAATTATTAAACCATTGTCTATGAGATCGTTATCTCGGCGATAATTGGCGATGGCCAATTTTACCCGTCTAAGTGGATCATTTCATCTGAATGTTTAATCGGAAAGAAATGATGGGCTGTCACTGGATGGGAATTTTGGTCTGTAGATGATGTCTTACGGTCCTTTATTTGTTCTAAGAAGCTGATTTGGTTGGGGTTAGTGGGGATTGGTTTAGTCACGAAGGTTCCCTCGATTTTGAGAGCCGCAAGTCTGGGCTGTATTATTATCAAAATATATGTTATGTCCTAAGATCATTTAATACTGGAATTCTACAAAAACATAATTACATGCTGTTCAGTATTGCACGCCATGCGCCATCATTTTGGTCTAACATCTTGCTGTTGGAAGAAATTACTGCAGCCTACTTGCAGATCTTTAATCATGGACTGAGTGCGTGTTTTTGTGTGTGTGTGTGTGTGTGTGTGTGTGTGTGTGTGTGTGAGAGAGAGAGAGAGAGAGAGAGAGAGAGAGAGAGAGAGAGAGAGAGAGAGAGAGAGAGAGAGAGAGAGAGAGAAGGGGACGTTAAATGTTGATATGTATTAAAATACAAAAATAATTGTAATTTAAAAAAATAAAATAATTGCAGATAGGTTTTTTACAAAAATGATGTCTCAAATTCAAAAATTTATGAACGAAATAAATACTGAAATTAATAATAATAATAATAAATTATATACTGATTATAATACTTTTATCTCGCGAACTGTCTTCAACATTTCAGCTATGTTAATTTCATTTTATTTCACAGTTCTAAATTCTGCAATAATTCTGACTGCCAACTGTTTCTCTTTCAGGTACCAGAAAGTTTCAGACTAGTCATACAAGCAACTCTGCGTGAATTTTTCCGAGCCGTTATATCAAACAAGGACAGTGAGCCTTCCTGGAAAAAATCCATCTACAAAGTCATTTCCAGAATGGACGACACTCTACCTGAATACTTCAAATCTCCAAACTGGCTGGAACAGCTCGGCGATGGTTAAAGAATCAAACCACCACTCTGTTCCCATCCTCCATTTTGATTCAGTTTGATGTATACTTTACATCTATATTAATGTGCTTTTTTTCTTTCTTATTTATTATTATTATTTTTTTTTTGGATTTCTTCATTATGAACAAAGCTTTCCTTCCGAACCAGGGATCCGGCCTTTATTTTATGTTGACAACAGTTTTATTTTTTAACAAGACATGAAAAACATTTTGTATCTCTCATTTTGAACTAAATTTGCAATCATGGCGCTGATCAAAAATAACATTTATCATTATGAAGACGTTTACGAATTTAGACATGGATGAAACCTGTATCGCCATCTTTGGACGTTTTGACAAGCACACTTTTGTTGTCCACTGTAGTGGACCAGGTGTGCTTTGATGGCTGCGGGTACTTTCTTTTCAGTTTTGTTTTATTTTTACATATTTGGCTATGGGCAGTTTCCAGTACGGGTCATGAATACCGATGGAAACTGATCTGATGAATTGGAACGTTTACATAATTTTGACAGAGAACTGGTTTCAAGTTCTTTTTAAAAGTTTATTTATTCTTTTTTTTTTTTTTTTTTTTTTTAATTATTTAATAATAACAATAATAATAGTAATTAATAATAACAATAATAAATAATAATAATAATAACAATAATAAACTTTTGTTAAAACAAATTACTTCTGTCTTTGGTTTCAATGTAAATCACAAACTTTTTATTTCTAGATGTAGATGCAGCAGTAAAATTTGCAACAACAACAACATTAATAAATAAATAAATAAATAAATAAATAAAAATAAATAAATAAATAAATAAACAAATAAATATGATTATACTGTAAAGTACATTCCACGCCTAATATATATTTTTTCAGTTTTGTTATAGATATCTGGTCATAATTATAACTTGTTATTTACTAGTGTTTTTCATTGAAAATGTATATGCATAATAAATATTGTGATGTGAATAATGAACGAAAGATCTCTGCATGAAGTCATGCTTTATATATTATATACGTCTTTTACACATACTTTCTTATAGGTTGCAGTCATTGTAAGAAATTATATCACAAACGTTTAATGTACATTTTAACCAGAAGTCATAATCATGTACCTTTTTTTTCATTATGTCATATTACGTTAATTTGGTGCATTATATTATTAGGATATCTAGTCATATTTAAATATTTACATAACAAACTTTCCCTGGCTTTGTTCCAATGGTATTTTATAATTGTATACGTGATTTTCATCTCCTTTTTTTTTTTTTTTTTTTTTTTTCACAATTATTGTTGGCATTAGATACAAATCAAATGTCCATGGTAACTTTTACATTGGCAGCGTGGATTATTATTCTAGTTCATAATACTATTCATTTTAGGGAAATAGGGTCAACCGTTTTTCTACTCCTAGGGCTTAAAGAAACAGCCCTGTTTGAAATAACTATATATAATTATAATGCACACATACATATATTAAACAAAAGCGCGCGTGCGAGCTCGCGCACCTGCATTTTTTTCTTAGTAGAATATACAGATATTTTCATTTTCATTAGTATGTTTGGTCATGGATTTAAATAAATTCTATGCTTGTTATATGAATGTATGTACATACGTATGTAAGTATGTATTTATGTATGTATTCATGCATGTACGTATGTTTGTATGTATGCATCCATGTATATCTTGATAGTACATATGTACGTATGGACAGTGTATGTATGTTGTATGTACGTGCATGCTTCTCTGTGTTCTTTATTGGGTGGTGGTAACAGCATATGAATACGATTCGGAAGAATTATAATAATCTGAAAAAAAAAAAAAAAAATTCATTATTATAAACAACAAATATTCGTTATCTGTTAAGTTGAGGGAGCCAAATCAAAACAATGATGATATTTTACATATATATTCTATTTGCATTAATTATTCAATATTGCTGCTAGTTATTATAATATTTGTATTACCTTGAAGTCTTAAAAAATATATATAGATTAAAATATGTAAGAAAGTGAAATTTTATAAATATTATAATCAATGAAAAACTTAGAAAAAGTGACAAAATTCTTTGTTGTATGTAAATGTACATACGCACAATACATATATATATATATGTGTGTGTGTGTGTTTTAAGACGCACTTCGAACGAAGTGTAAATGATCAATATTTCAGAAATATGTTTTTATTCTGCATTCCATTTTATTTTTTATTTAATATATATATATTTTTTATTTTTTTTTTTTAATTTCCCTTCATTATGCAGTCCTTTTGTTTATGTATTGTTTTGTTTATTTTTTAAGTAGATAAACAACAGTTGTTGTCACAAAGTGCTGTGTTATTAAGTCATCTATTATTTATAGAAGTATATTTTCCTTTATCACAACATCTGTGGCTAATGTGTCTTGCCAAACGTTCTCTCCTCATACTGTTGTCTTCTCATTATGAAAATATTTAAATGTATCTTAATGAATTACGTTCACGTGTCTGAAATAATTTATTACTCATGCATGATTAGAATTAGAATTATATTTATTTGGTAAACACGAATTTCTGTTTAAAGAAATGCGTATGTTAAAAGATTCCAAAAACATTACAATTTGTTTTATGTTATTTTATTTTATTCATGAAGAATAGATTGGGTGTGTAATAGGTGTTTATGAATGTGTATGTATATACATGTAGGTGTGTATGTGTGTGTGTGTGTGTGTGTGTGTGTGTGTGTGTGTGTGTATACTAGTACTAGTTTTTATATATATATATATATATATATATACGTACGTCTGTATGTATATATGTATTTATTACTGATAAACATAGGCTTTATCTACATACTTCTTTAACAAACATTACCGGCCTACCAACATTCCATTTTTCCGTAAAATACTATGTATTAATTCTATTTTTCTTATTTTTGTTTTTAAAACAAAAATGAAGAAAAGCAAGAAAGTAATTTATTTAAATAAATTGCATCATTCTTCTGCTACTCATTACAAACGTGTCTAGTTAGCTTTACTGGAGTGTAGGTAGGGACGAAATATCAAACTAATTTACACCATTGTATAATATGTTAATTTATTACTTTTCTGTATACATTTTTATATCACCCAAACAGGTTTTTAGAACTGATACATACACACAGTCACAGAAGCACATGCATATATAGATATATACACACATACATAGATGTACACATACGCAAATATAATTACATATACATAAAAACCTACAGACACACATACACACAAACTGATTATATGGTTAGAATTAAATCTATTCTTAGGTTATTCATAATTATTTTGTTCTTTTTGTCACTTGTCAGTTCTTTTTGTTTCGTCTTCAAAACAAGGACACACATATAAATAAAGTGTAAATAACAAAAAATCTTTTTCAAAATACTGAAAATAAAAAATAAATATTTATTTTTAATTAACATCTTAGCTAGAGATGTAGTTTTAAAGATAAAACAGCTAATTAATAAATAAATTACAAAGTTTACACCGTGACTTTTATTTACACATAATAAAAGTATTTATACAAACAATAACAAAGAACACTTAATTAGCTTTAGAAATGTGTTTGGTTTTTTTTCAATTAGTACACCGCTACCAATATTTATCAGTTTTGCATAATATAAAGTCGATAAAAATACAGAAATGTTAAGAGCGAAGAACATACGTTTTTGTTTACAGTTTATGGTTTTGTTTACATGTTTATAATATATAAATATATTTATAAAAATATGTTATTATTATTAGATTATTACATTCCCGCAGTGGTATTAATGTGTTCCAGGATTCTTTTGCTCAACTGTTTATTTGTAATTAGCACGGACTTCTTTGTGGCAAGTAGTTCCTACTTAGCCATTTCGCTAGGGACATAGTTATATATATATATGTATGTATATATTAGGTTTATTTATCATTCTTATTCGCCCAGGGTTACACGGTAAGATTTTTGCTGTTGGGCTCACGGATCAGAGAATTCCATTATTAATAAAGATTGTAATCATTTATGTTATTTTATTTTATTTTAATTTTTGTGTCATTATGCTGTTTGTTTGTTTGTTTATTTGTTTATTTTCTTATTTATTTTATTTTGTTTTATTTACGTACTTACTTGTTTGTTTATTTTAGTAATTTATTTTATTCCAGTAATTACGAAGTCATCAGTGTTAGATATGTTATTGTTTTATTTTGATTTACTTTAAAATCATTTAAAAAATATATATATTTTTTAATTAATATAAAACGCAACAAGAGGTCTGTGTAAGACGGAAATAAAAATCATATTTTTTCATTTCCTATAAATTAAAAACATCCTTCATGATCTCTGAAAAAACAACACCACCCTCCCCACCCCTCCAAAAAAAAAAGAAGAAGAAGAAGGAAAACGTTTAAACATTAGTCAGTTGAAAACTGTATTAGCTGACTAAAAGCACCAGTTCAGTTGATCATTTTTATTTTATTTTATTTTTTTTTTTTTTCTAATTTTTTTTTTTTTTTTAAACTGAAGTCATTATAGTACCGCAAACAGAGATTGAACAATTACAGTTTTGTATAAACCGTGCCTTTTCTTTTTAATGACTAATTTTTCATTAACTGATTTATTTATTTCATTTCTTTTCTTTTGTTTTTTAATTATGTGTTCTTTTGGCGCCAGTAGGCTAGTGTGTCTTTTTACTTTGTATAGTTACCATGATCATGTTAAACATTAGAATTTTTTTAATAAATCAATGTCTATGTATAAGTTTTATGTACCATGTATAACCGAACATGCATGCATCTTTAGACCATATAATAATTGGCCTTTTACATTTTTTTCTTATATATTTTCTTATTCTATTTAAGAAAATTGCAAAGTTAGAAGACTAGATGATATTAAATAAACGTTACTAATACAACCTATTTTTGTTTGTTTTCATTCCATGTTGTTTTTTTTTTTTTTTTTTTTTTTTTTTTTTTAAAATGGGCTTTTGGGGGGTTGAGATTCCATGTTAGTCCATTTATCTGAACGTCTGTCATCATTATTTTTAGCGGTTTCTTGAAGTATTATTTAAATAATAATGTACGTGAAAGAAGTGTGTGTATTTTATAGTTGTTTTCTACGAATCTATTCCTATTTGCATTTAAAACCGAAAAACATTAAAAACAACACCTCCCCACATATTTCTGTTTCCCATTGTGATCGGAAACGATTTACCTAAACAGTTTATCCAACGTTCTTTTCTCTTTTTTTATCTTATTTTCTATCTAAACCTAAATCTAAGAAAAATCTTTAAAGGTTTACAGCGTCTCGATTGATTTGTTTAAAAAACAATCTACTGATGTTGAAAAGTCATTTCCTTACCAGACTTGCTTACAAATGAAGAAACTGTCAACGCGCAGCAATCTTGTCTCTGCTTACAAAGGAGACCGTATTCATATTTAATGTACATAGATCTGTACCGCTGAAACCTTACAACGAATACTGAAAACTTTATTGTTCTTTATTTTGACCACACAATGGTATATTAACAAAGAGAAGAAAATACATCTTTGAAAACAGTGTTCATTCTCTTTACTGGACAATTTTCGAGCTGTGGTGGATACGAAAACTGTTTCTTGTTGTTGTTCTTATTGTTATTATTATTATTATTATTATTATTATTATTATTATTATTATTATTATTATTATTATTATTATTATTATTATTATTATTATGTATAGGGCTTTGAAAGTAGATCTTGGACAGGTGAACGGGAAATTAGCTTCTGGACGTCACTTATTAACAGTCGACAAAACCCCCGCTTCGCTCTTGTATCACATCCATTGTAAAGCTTTTGCCCAAAAGGGTCGTTTAACACAGCGTCAATTGATTTTTCATGCAAGAAGAATCCAACAAATTTCTGTTTGTTACATGGTCGCATTTATATCTTTGTTGTGTCTCTCGTGTTGACCATTGTTGATAGTTTTAAAAGGAAGTTGCTCTTTCGTTGTGTCCGCTCCATCTCCTATCGATTGCGCTTGAAGTAACAAACAGCTCGGGTAGATATTCGCTGGGGGTTTCCGCTAATACTCGGATTTTCTTTTGTGTCTCCGGCAGCACACGCCAGTCCCTAATTGGTTCTTAATGCCAAGAGTCTTGACGTTAGAGCCTGCAAAGAGATTTCATTTACCTGTATGTAATCAGTAGGCCGATAATTTTCTTATCTTATATAACAACAAGATGCCGACCGGTGTTTATTACAAAACGCAGATTGAGAATTATTCCGTAACGAATTACTAGCTCAATGGAATTTCGTAAGAGCTACTCGAGGCGAATCTGTTCATTTAGCTTGTTTTGTTCTTTTCATGGTCTCACTTCCCAGCAGGAGTTCAATTCTCAGTGCTCAAGTAATACGTCTTCCAGAAGCTAAAACCTGTTAATACACAGTTCTGTAATAATCATGATAATAATCATAATAATGGAAATTATAGAATAATGATAATGACAAAGACGACAACGCAGAAAATTATAATGAAATAAATTAAGCACAACCCATTATGTACATGTTATATGTATAATTAAGTCTGATAGCTCTCTCTCTCTCTCTCTCTCTCTCTCTCTCTCTCTCTCTCTCTCTCTCTCTCTCTCTCTCTCTCTCTCATTATCTTTCTTTCTCATTTTGTTTCCTCATTCTCTTTCATTTTCCCTCTGTGTCACTCTCTCTTTATGTCCCATCTTTTTCTTTTTCTCTTTAACAATTTCTTCTCTTTAATCTTGTTTTTTTTTTTTTTTTTTTTTTTTTTTTTTATCTCTCTCAACCACTATTTGGTTCCTTCTGTATCTCTTTTTCTTTTTATTTCTCTTTTGTGCTTGCATCTCATTCTCTTTACCTCTGTTTCTTTCACATACTCACATACACATCCAAAAACTGTTTTAAAGCTTAAAGTATATACCAATTTATTATATCATAAACAGAAATATAAAAAAAAAATTCCAAAGAATCTGATCTCTTCAGACATTAATAATGTCAAAATCTGGTTATTAATAACGTGTTTATACGACATGCAAACCAAGGTTAACACGTGCATTTCATTCCATGTGCAGATGTTTCTCAAGATTTTCAACTTCATTGCATATCATGTGACTCGCCTAAGGAGAGTAAAAAATAAATCTTTGTTTTGTGTGATTACTTTCCTCTGTTATAAACATTTGATATCATCAATCGTCCAATTATTTTTTCTAATTATTCTGTTTATTTCAAATACTTTTCTTATTCAAATTACTTAAAAATAATGGTATATTTATTTTATATCTTTGTTAATTTTACCTTTTCTTTGCCTGAATTATTATTATTATTATTATTATTTATTTTTTTTATTTTTTTTATTCACTTGAGTCTATTTTCGTTCTTTTTTTTATTTCCGTTTCTTTCTTTCTTTTTTATTTATTATTATTATTTTTTTTTTTTTTTTAAATTAAAGGAAAAATATATGATCTTTAATTTAGTTTATGTATCTTATTATAACTAATTTCTTTTAATTACTTTATCTTTTCTTTAAATCTCCCAAATATAAATCAATCTGAAAGATTTTTCGCCGTCAGTTTCCTTTTTTGTTGGCAAGTCTGGTAAGGAAATGACTTTTCAACATCAGTACCTTTTTTTTTTTTTTTTTTTAAATTTCATCCGAAACGCTGTAGACCTTTAAAGATTTTTCTTAGATTTAGGTTTAGATAGAAAATAATATAAAAATAAACTTTGATAAATTGTATGGGGAAATCGATTCCCAGGAAAGTGGGGAATAATAAGAAATATTTCCGTTTTAAAAAGAAATATAAATATAAAATAATAATAAAACTGTAGCGTTAGTGTTATCCACACACACACACATTATTATTATTTTTTTATATTATTATTTCTATTTAAGTTAGATTTAAATATAATATATTTTGAAAAGAAGTTGATCTAGATTTAATAAATGAATTATATAATATTAAATTTAAAAAAAAAAAATAGTTTATTTACTAGTATCTACAGTTGTCATTGTTTTCCTCACAGTTAAAACAAAAACTTAAAATAATTGTTTAAAATTCTAAAAATTAAATCAACGGGGAAAAAATCCTGGTTTATTCTAATAAATATTTTTAAAATAACATAAAACTTTGTGTTTGCAAATAAGAAGAATTGTTGTTATACATCTATTATTGCTTTTAGTGTCTGATTTTTAAAAGAAATAATAATTATAATTATCAAACACAAACAAGGTAAATGAAAAAAATATATATATAATAATAATAATAATAATAATAATAATAATAATAATAATAAAACATTAAAAAAATTTCATTTCATTTGTATTTGAATGATTTTTTTAATGTTTTCGTTTTTTATTTTTTATTTTATTTCATTATTATTATTTTTTTTTTTTTATATTTTTTGTTAATGTAATCTTGCACAATGGTTTTAAAAGCAGTTAAAAAACCCACTTTCACGAAATTGACATTTTATTAGCAGGATCAACTTTTTGGCATCACCAGATGTAGTAGCAAACTGAATGTGATGTTGCTATTTGCATATCATGAATATTCATTTAATTCCCAATTTATGACACAAGTGCTTACAAATCTGAGCTTGAAAATAGAAAAAAAAAAAGAAGTCATATTTGTATTTGGTGCGAATTTTATTAAAACGGTTAATGCAGTGTGCTAAAAAAATAAAAGAAAAATGAAAAAGAAAAAAAAAAAGAAAGAAAGAGTGTATTTAGTTTTTACAGAATCTTAATCATAGGCTGGGGGAAGCAGATTTGTGTGAATATTCTGGGTTTAAAAATGAGTATACTGTTATTATTGTTATTGTTATTATTATTATTATTATTATTATTATTATTATTTTTTTTTTTTTTGATTATATCCCATTTGGACCCTTCAGCAGACTCAAAAATAAATGGACTGAAGGATAAGGTTTATTTTACTGTTACAGAATTACTATAATTTACTTTTAAAAACAAATTCAAGTTAAATTAAACTGAATTAAATTGAATTAAATTAAATTAAATTAAATTAAATTAACTGAATTGAATTGAATTGAATTGAATTGAATTGAATTGAATTGAATTGAATTAAATTAAATTAAATTAAACTAAATTAATTAAATATAAATTAATTAAATAAAATAAAGTGAAATTAAATTAAATTATCCAAAATCAGATAAAATTATACTCAGTTATATTAAATTAAAATAATTAAATTCAGTTTGGTTATGTCAATAAAAAAAAAAAAAAAAAAAAAAAAAAAAAAAAAAAAAAAAAAAAAAAAAAACACAATAAAATTAACAAAATTAAAACTAAAAGGAGAAGTATGTATTTCTTTCTAATAATTTTTTTTTCCGAAAGGAATGAAAAATTAAAAACAAATCTTTTGTGATGGTTACGTTACGATTTACAAGCAGAATGTGAGAGTTTTCTCTATAGATTTTGTATGTTTGTTTTGTATTTTGTTTTTACTTCTTTTTGTCTTGTTAATTGTTTTGGGGTTTTTTATTGTTATTTTATTTTTGTTTTATTTTGTTTTGTTTTATTTTGGTCTTGTTTTCTTGTTTTTTAATTTTTTTAATATTATTTATTTTATTTTGTCTTTTGTTTATTTGTTATTAGTATTTTTAAACATACAAACATCTGTGGCAAGCAAAATGTTTTTAAACAGGGAAGTGACTGCTGTAACTGTTGCCATGTAAGGCATATGGATGCTGCCATATGTTACCAACTGTACTGTAATTATTATAACAATCTTCTGAATTGCTTTCCTTTCTTTCAGATCAGTTTAAAATATAGTATTTAAGATCAGCATTTGTTTACACAGTAAATTATTTTTTGTTTGTTTATTTGTTTGTTTATTTATGTATTTGTATATTTATTATTAATTTTATCATCATCATCATCATTATTATCATTATCGTTATTACTAATACTACTACTATTACATCTACTATTATTACTACTACTACTACTACCTTGTCTTATCAAAGGTTTAAAAAATGTTATTGCTCCAAGAAAATTAAAAGCTTCTAAACAGAACAAAGAGAAACGGAAACAGACTGATGTTTACTAGGCTTACAAAATGGCAAATGAAGAAATCTTTTAATTAAAACGTTTTATTATTAGGAATATATCGCAATGGAAAAATCTCCTAAAGTATCAGATGAATGTCAGAGAGATACTTTTAAATAGTATATTTATATACCATAAATAATTAATTTAGTGGAAATGCAAATCGTATGAATATTGTCGATTAAAAGCATACGTCCTGCACGTTCATATTGTTAAATACACACCTCAGAAAATAGTCTGTCATGCCTACGTACACATACGCATTCATGCTCACACACACACACACACACACACACACACACACACACACACACACACACACACACACACACACACACACACTCACAGACACACACACAGACACACACACACACACACACACACACACACACACACACACACACACACACACACACACACACACACACACACACACACACACACACACACACACACACACACACACACACACACACACACACACACACACACTCACACACACACTCACACACACACACACACTCACACACACACTCACACACACACACACACAGATATTATATTCCAATACAGATTCAGACGCATACACATTAACCCCCATCCTACAGGCAGAAACAAAACACACGCACAAACATTTACATATATACACTCTCTTAATGTCCTCTCTCTCTCTCTCTCTCTCTCTCTCTCTCTCTCTCTCTCTCTCTCGTACATGTACACACATACGCGCAAAAACACGCACACATCTAAAAAAATTAATAATAATAACACATATTAAATAATACATGAATTGTTAATATTATATTTTTATCTCATCTCTGAGCTGAGATCACAGATAGAGAAGTTCACCTGCTATTGACGGGTGGATGAAATTCACAAGTAACAGGTGCAAAAAACAAAAAATGTTCACCAGTGCCGTACTTGACAGCTTGACATGATACGGCATTACAGAAAATCTTATGCACACCCCATTTTCTCCTGACGGTTAAATGTGTTTGATACTTGCGACATACATGTATTTTTAATGAAACAGAAACCAGAATTTTATCTTCTAACTGACAAGTTTGATTGTTTTATTGTAACAATACGGATCTCAAAAAGAACAGTTATGGTTTCTGATCACCAACACATTTGCAAATGATTTTTTTTACCCCGCGATTGAACTTTCAGATGTATGACGGGCGTATGCATCCATTTTCCTCTGTCTTTTATTTATTTAATTTACGTGTAAAGCAGCATGGAATTAACGCGCGTTTATGCGAACCTTAACATTTTTATGAGACAGATTTCTGTTTTTCCACTGCTGATGGAAAAGCGTATATGAATATGAAAGAGAAACCCCAAGTGCTTATATTCAAGCCACACACACACACACACACACTCACACACACACACACACACACACGCACGCATATTATTATACATTCATAAAGGCATATATATATATATATATATATATATATATATATATATAAGTATGTAGTTAAGAACACACCATACAAACATACATAATATATACACATACGCACGCACATACATACACACACAAACACACGTACGTGTATATATAAATTACCATACCATAATATACAATACATATATATTATATATCATAACACACCATACCATGCAATAGGTACATACGTACAAAAATATACATACCATACCACATCGCCCTTCAACATACATACATACATATATAAAAATATAACATAAGATACCCAGAAACATGTATCCGTAAATATTAATACACGTGCATACATACATACAACCATAAACATAGAAAAAGAATACAAAAATACGTACATGCACTCACACATACATACATACACGCCAACACACATGCACGCACACATACAGGCACACATTTGTTAGTTTCTAAATACATACACACGATAAACAAAGGAAAGATAAAATTGTTTTATTTCAAAGTTTACTTACCAGTGCTTAATTTTTTTTTTTATATTTGTTTATTTAATTATTTAATTATTATTATTATTTTTATTATTATTATTATTATTATTATTATTATTATTATTATTATTATTATTCATGATAAAAAAATATACATACTGAAGAGATATACATATGTTTAAACAGAAAAGCATTCGTAAATGCATTCATATAAAATTATGCATAGTACACATTTGTAAACATATATTTCTAATTTACATATTCTTAATTAAGCTCTCCCGAGATAAATTCGTTTTCCCCAGAATGCGCGCGCATGCTAAATTTAAAATGAAAATTAATATGCAATAAAAAGATAAATATGACACCTTGTATGAAGATTTATTATAATTATAACTGACATTCACATTCTGCTGACAGACAAATCTGAACAGTAATGTAGTAATAAAATTTTACATACTCGAACGCAATGTATTCAGGGAAAATAATAGTAGTTTAACAGTAACTCAGTCTTTCGCGGAATTTTATAATGGCCATTACAATCCATATTATTATCATCATCATTATCATCATTATTATCACAAATGAATAATTTAAAGACTAATTGTATACATTTATGAAAATGTATTCATAATTTTAACTTTACCTCTGTTGCTATAATTAAGTGAATCACTTTTATTCTTTTTGGTCTGCTCTGCTGTCTTGTGAAAGGAATGTTGTGTTAATGTATGTGCGTGTGTGCGCGCGCGTGTGCGAGTGTGTATAACCGCGAGCGTATGTATGCCCAAGAGAGAAGAGGCTATGATAAAATATACCCTGACCTTGTCATGATCAAATATTTAAACTAGGGAATGACAACAATAACAAAACAACAAAAATAACAAAAGTATTTTGTGACTGTCCAAAGATGAAACTTACAGCGGCAAGTTACCGTTTTATTTATGTGAAAGTTAATATAATTCTTTTAGACACCCTATCTGTTAGAATTATATTTGAAATCTTTCCCAGCGTTTTAAAATCTAATAATTATTGCAAAGGAAAACGTGGTGAGGGGTACCACTACACGCCTTTTGTCAGCGTATTAATTAATTTTTGTGTTATTTTCGAAAATGATGGATAAAAGAAAATATAATGAAGGGACTGATGTAATGCATGCTCCTTCTGTATATAAAAAGTTAACATATAACACGTGGTTTTTTACTTTCTTTTTAAGTAGCTTTTTTAAATAACTTTATTTATTTATTTTTATTTTGTCATCAACTAATATATTTATATTTATTTAAATTTTTATTTTATTAAGTTTATATATTTAATTTTAAAGTCGTATAATTAGTTTGCGAAGCATTCAATACTCTGTACTACAATTAATTTAAGAAGAGCGAGAGTTGATTGATTTACCAAATGTGCCTCTTTAAATTTCTTTCCCCCTTCAACTGTACCGCTTTTCGCAGGCTACAGAATCTACTCAAGACGTTTACAATAACTGCTCCCTTGTCTGTGGGATGTCGGTTTTTGGCCACACAAGTCAAGTCTGCCGATGGTTCGGCGAAAGTTTCGATTGTTACTGCTTATTGCAGGGGTTTGGCTTGTAGGGATTGTGTATTATGTGTACAAAGTTACCGAAGACCAGGTAAGCACATCACATATAACGTCGTGACTGTATTACGAATTATAAATCGATTATGAATAAAAGTAACGCAATATCAAGTGACAGTGGAGAGAAAGGGAGTAACCTAATATGGTTTGATTTGTATCATTTCCTTAATTTAGTTTGGTACTATGTTTTGTTGGTGATTTTATTTTCATTTTTTTTTTTTTTAATAATTATTAGTAGTCATAAATAAATATCTATATTTAAAAAATATCAGACGTGTATAACTTTTTAAAATGTAAATGCATAAATCAATTCTTGAATTTTTTTTTTTAAATTATTTATTATTATTAATTTTATTCATTTATTATTATTATTATTAATTATATATATATACCCTTTAATTAAAATGTTTAATAATAAATAACTTATTCACCAAAATATACAACAATATTTAATTTAGAATTATTTAAACACACACACGTATGCATACATGCACACATACTGACAGTACCATACAGATAACATGAAATATATAATATATCTCAAATAAGAACACACCTGTTTATTCATGTCCAGTCAGTAAAAGTCATTATCAGTGTAGTAACAGAAGCCTGTACTGGTTATCATAGTCTAAGATCTGTTTTAAATTTAATGTGTCAGCACACACCCACACACACAGAGACAACACACTGTGGACACTGATAAGAAATAAAACCCACAGGCCATACCTGTTTATTATTACTATACAAAGATTAAATCAGCTTGTCGTCATAAATATTGAATACTGTATTTTATTTTATATTATTCAATTTATTTTTACTGCATCTCATTTTTATGATGATTTTATATAATTTATGTGAGTGTAATTTATATTTTTCTTTGTAGTTTTTAATTTAAATTTATTTATTTTTTAATCAGCTTGTGAAATTTGACACATGGCTACTTGTTCTTGTGATTAGATTAGTTTTTTACTTGTGAAAATAGTTTAAAACTAATCTACCAGATTGTTGGAATAAATTCTATATATATATACATTTTACACATGCACATGTATGTGCACGTGTGCACGCACACGCACACACACACACACACACAAACACAAACACTCAGCTTTGCACATTCAAGAACACTACAATTTTTATAAAATTAAAATCATTTTATGTCATGTGTAAATAAAAACACTGTAAATATATACAGTGAAATGTTAGAAAATAAATTTAAGAATGTCAAGTTAACATCTTTAGAAATCTTTATATTTGTTATAACTATTAATTGTTATATTGTACAAAACATTAATTTAATCTTGTCTTAATATCTACTAGTAAATGGGGAGAGGGGATGAAAGACCTTCATACTGAGTATAGGTAGGTGTTGGTTTTTGTAGGATCTGCCACTCAGCTCTTGTAAACTAACTTTTGTCAGACATCCATTAGATTATCTGAAAATCATTTGGAACTGTGTCCACCAAATTAGGCTTGGGGCCCATTTGGTTATGAAAATGGGAAGTATATATAGCTTAGTAAAGTCATTTATTGTTACAAGAACAAGCAAGGATTTTTATTTGCTTAATACGATTATGTTAAGAAGACATTAAAAACAGTTGGCCTTTTCTTTAAAAAAATTCATATGCCTGATAAAAATGAAATCCATTTAATAGTGTGTGTAATATTTTAATATACTGGATTTAGTATGTATTATTTTAATTGTAACTGGAACTGAATTATCTAAATTTTTAATTATCTATAATCTAAAATTATTAATAAAATCTTGGAAAGTTTGTAATATTTTGAGTACATTTGTAAAATCCTTTGATATTTTTATAAATTTGTACATTAAAAGCAAAACATGTTGTGCTAAACTATTTCAGCTTGCTATTTATCATTACTGCTATTTTATATATATATATATATATATATATAATTTAGTTTTCAAATAATAAAAGAAACCTAATAATTGATGACTAACTGAAAAATAATTTTCTAAAGTTTAATTTTTTTTTTTCTCATGACAGTTGAGAAACATAAATTTAGAACCCAAACAACATGATTATTTTTGTTTTTATTATCCAGTATTTTGTTTCATTCACAGAATTATGCAAATTTTAAACTGTTCAGAAACAATAATACTAGTGTACTCTTGTTACATTGTCTGCCTTGCTCATGTTTTAAACCTTACTGCATTTATACTTATATATGTAATTTTACTTAAAAAATGAAATATAAATGACATATCTTGTCTGACTTTTTTTCTTCAAATATATATATGATAAAACACACACGCACAAAGAAAACCTCTTCAGGACCTAAATAAAAACATACTGAAGATAAAACAAAATCATATTAGTCTTATGATTTATGCCTGTCATTCATAAAACTGAACACCATTCTTTCTATCATTTTTAAAATGAAATAATAATTATTGATAAGACAGGTTCTTTTTTATGTTGTGGTTTTTGTTTTGTTTAAATTAATATAAAATCAAAATTAATTTTAAAAACAAAATGTG
The DNA here is from genome assembly GCA_012295275.1 of Chrysomallon squamiferum. NCBI lineage: Eukaryota > Metazoa > Mollusca > Gastropoda > Neomphalida > Peltospiridae > Chrysomallon > Chrysomallon squamiferum. The sequence goes on along the minus strand of CM022665.1, from coordinate 30,903,883 downwards.
AATTTGTTAACATCTTTCAGACTGGCCGTTTTAAAGTGAAGTTATAAATAAATCTAACATAATATGTTAAAAATATTTTGAACATCCATATTTTGTAACCTTCATATTAAGGACATTTAAGCTTACTAACTTTCCCAGTTAGCTTGGTGACCTGTTCAAACAGGTCTGACTGTATCAACTTGAGAAACAACATTTGCGAAACGTGGACCACCAGTGTTATCTTGGTAGTGTAAATATGTCAGGCAAAGCTGGTTAGCTAATTACAGCACAAATGTTGGAGATTTACCTTGGAATGCTGAGGTTAAGTCCAGTTTAAATATTGTCTCCAGTCCTGTTTGAGTGCCATATCTTCTTGAACCAACATTGCTCATTGCACAAGCTGGTTATTTAGGTTCATATTCAAAATCACAAAAATGTCTGTTTACGTCAAAATGTTTTCTGGGAAAAGAGAAAATGTTTGTTGGTCATGCAAATGAAATATTTGTTGGTCATGTATGAAAATAAAATGATGTTTAGAGTTGGTAGGTATACAGTTGGGGAGGAAGGGATGGTAGGAAAATAAAAGTAATCATTTATCCCTACTCCCTGAATTTGGTATGTTGAGCATGCATGTAGAATTTTATTTCTTTGATTAATGGCAATATTCAAGATTTCTAATTTGAATATTACTACATAAACTTGTTAAAACAGGGCCTTCTTTCATAATGTCACCAATATTCAATGTATTGATTATCCAGTATTGTAAAATATTTTGATATTGTTTATTGGTATTTATAATTTTTTAATGTTGTTTTTTTTAAAATTATTTTTCTCTAATCTTCAAGTGGACAAGGAATGCACTTATGTATATAGGTATTTTTATTATTATTTTACATCTGGAATCATAGGAGAGTCTGTCTTTGTTTTAAGTAGAAAATCAATCGACTTGTAAATCGGTAAACTCATACTACGTTGATATATATAATACAACTTTATCTAAGCTGAATTTCATGTTATCTATCATTAATCACCATCTTGGTTTATCATGTCTGTAAACTGAAATTTGACTTAGATTTAGAATATCAACAGGATAACAAATTAAGACTAATTACTTATTATTTGATTTGCAGTTATTTTATCATCTGCCTGTTTTCATATGAAGTTGTGCCATTACATTTACCAATATACTATGCATATATCTACCATTTTGGTTTCCTGAAAAAATAACCACTAAAAACAACTCATCAATACATGGAATTGTCAATAATGTGAGTCTTTCAAGCATTAAAAAAAAAAAAAAAAAAAATCATTTAAAGTTTTATAAACATCATTTTATTAACTGATTTATTGATAATGTGTGTATTTTTGGAACAACAAATAATGCTGTCTTGGAAATGCAGATCTTTGTCCTTTTTTTTTTTGTGTTTACTACTATGAATTAAGAAAGCCATTCAGTCAATATAAACTGGGTAAACTCACACAACTTGGTGGTATTATTGAAAACAAGCAATGTATGAAATATTTTGTCTCCTGCTTTCACAAAAGTGATTTATCAATCACCAAATTAATAAACTAGTAATTTTCATTATGTAAATAAGTCAAGCAGACCAAATTTTGTATTCCACTGCTTTGATAAGATTTTGTGATGTAGACAGTATGTTACCAGAGACTTTTTTATTTTATTTTTTTCATTTGCAAATACACACGCAAAAAAAATTCAAAGGATTTCAAACCTTATGTAACTGAAGCTTGCTGATTTATGGTGAAATTGTATCTGATGTAGTTTGAGTTATGGCAGGTGTATATTTGGAGAAACATCATCACAGCAAGATGAGAAAACTAAACACAGCATATACCTGAGATTGAAAACAAAACAAAAAGATAACAGAAAATATTCCTCTTATCTAATTTAACCAAACAGTGAAACTGTGCCAGCAAGTTAGGGATAACTGCTTCATTCCAGACACAGATATTAAAGATATAAAGCAGTGTTAAATAAATACTTCAGCATATTTTATTAATAATTATTAAGTAGCAAACATACATGTTGTGGGTGTTATGCTTTGGCTGTTAATTTGTATTTTTGAGGATACCTTTTTTTTATCAAGCAGAAGCAAGGAATCTTTCCATAGATAAAGAAGTTTTTGATAAACCACTGATGGGTTGGTTTGTGCCCAGTTAGTACATTGCAAAAGACTGATCCCATGATCCATTATGTCATATAGGCCATTCTCCAACAGAACTTGAAGAAATAATTTGATAGATACAGAAAAATATAGTTTGTAAATTTATTTTACAAGACTTCGATAAATATTTGATAATATGTTTATTTAAAATGCATTGCAGAAGATATAAATAAAGACATCAGTCTTTTAAATTTATCACTATGTTTTTATGGTATATGACATATATTTATTTCCTCCGTTCACTTTATAAAATATATTATTCAGTCAGTATAATATATATAATAATTGGTTACTGTCTTAAAAACTCAGCTTTATCCTGTCAGTTTGCAGTTAGGCTCTGCCAAGCTGACATTGCCATTCTACCTGAGCACGATAAAGCTTATATTTTAAGAAGTAATCCCAAATAATACACAAACTAAATGAAATTAACTGTTTTATTTCTTAACTCACCACTGTCAAGAATAGTTGCTTCAAACAGTATTTCTTTGTAGCCTAAAAAAATCATATATCAAAACAAATTAGTTCTTAAATAACAACAGGTTTTTTTTGTGTTTTTTTTTAAAGAAGTAATTTTGAACAACAAATATAACAAATAATTTATAGAATTAAATATAGTTTTGTCCCCAAAAGCTCTATTTTTTGTCTGTGCCAGAAAATATAGAAATTTATCTAGTGATCATATCTTGCTACTTCTATGTTCAGTGATTGCAAGATGCATATTTATATATAATTTTTTAAATTAAAATCACTGGATTTGATGTTGGATAGTATATATATATAATATGTTTTCAAGTAATAATACACATGCTACAGTCATGTAAGAAAGATTTAGCAGGTATCCATTAACTGTTTTATAATTATGATGGGTGGTATTTCTAGCAGTGTGTGAAGCAGATGTGATTAAATAGTTTGAAGAGTATCAGATGTAATATTAGCTTGAAAGAAAAAGATTATTTCCATCTGTGGACTGCCTTTTCATATACAGAAAAAAATGCATATCCCAGCACAAAAATAATGACATTGCTGGTGATAATGGTTCTTTTGTCTGGGTGTATTGAGAAATGAAAAGTATGTTTTACTTGTATTTATCCAGTCCTGTAATTTGCCATTCAGTTTTGAATTTTTTAATTAATTATTGATTGATCGATTGACTGAAGAATTATTTCAGAATTATCATCATTAAAAAAAAGAGAACATTTCTGTTATTTGAGGCATAGATGTAGACTAATAATTAAATATTTGCTTACTCAGCTTTTAGATAAAACTTGTCAAATATAATTTATGAAAATGTTTTCCAAAACATACCGTATATACTTGTGTACAAGGCGACCTTATATATAAGTCGATGTGTATTTTAAGACCAAAAATTGCGTCATTTTAGGTATTACTTGTGTATAAGTCGACTGTAGATTCCAGGCACCGTCACTATTTTTAGACCAGTGTGACAGTGCCATGAAGGCCTACATTGTACACCTACTGTAACATAACTTGCACGAGCTGTAACTTGCACGAACATACCATAATAACGTAAATGCATGTATTACACGAGCTATAGCCTAAATGTATCATAAATAGTATCTCTTGTTTTCGATTTGTCGGTAGTGGATATTAATGACGATTGCAATATTATTTCACCAAATTCTTTACAATTACACAAGGTAGTTTTGTTTATGAAATTAGGACTGATATTTAGTGCAATTTGGCAGAGAAGTCTGCATTCCTACATCATCACAAGACGCCGTAAGGCATAACGCCGTACTGACGGTTTTCTCGCTTTAAAATGTATTTTTATGTCATTAAATGGAAGAATATCATGTTTTACATTCATATTTGGTTTTGTTATTTAATTTTTCAAAAAATTTTATACGATAAAATTATATTTTTGAAAAGCTGAAAGACTGCAATTATTTTAGATGCATCCCGTAGCAAAAAATAGTCAAAATGGCGACTCTACAGCAACAGCTACAAAAGCATTACCTATGTATAAGTCGACCCCCAAAATATTACCTTAATATAGTCTCCCAAAAATTCGACTTATACACAAGTATATACGGTACATCAGTTACTTCTATTTTATATAAGTATTACAGTCTTTTTCTTTTCTTTATTATTATTTATTTTATTTTATTTAAATTTTTTTTTTTTTTTTTATCAAACAATAATTAATTTAGTTTCTATGAATCATTGCCAATAAAATATGACAATAAAATCCTCATTTATTAATGTCATAAATAAATTTTTAATTTAAATGTTAAATGACCTGAATATGAATTTATCATCACTCTTTGCTGCAGAAATAATAGAATTTTTAATAAAAGACTGAATATTTCCTTAAACATCACCTAAGTATATTTTATTATCAATGGTTATTAGTTGCCATAATATTTAATTTTTGCTTGTAATGATGATTTAGAAAGAAAAAACAACAAGAAAACAATTGGCTGCTATTATCTGTTTTATAAGAAAAGAATCTTTTCTATCTATTTTTTGATAAACCAGTCTTGGAATAATGACTGGAATTGTAAATATTCCTATGATTACACTGTTGAGGCTTGATCCCCTGGTACAACAAACATCATAGTTTTTGGTAAACCGGTCTGAGAACATTGACTGGAACAGTAAGTATTGCTATAAGCATATTCAAGGGGATTAATCCTATAATCTACATTCTAATCACTGGGCTACAAGACAACATCATTTACATTTTTTTCTTTTGCAAAAGGTTTTTGTGTGTATGTGTGTGTGTGCATATGTGCATGTCTTTGTGATACAGTCATCCATAATGTCTGTTAAAAAGATTTTTGTAATTATCAGTGAACAGATATATTTCAAATCATGAATACTTTATTGTCCAACATCAAATCCAGCAGTGGTTTTAATTAAAAATAATTATTTTGAAAATGACAGATTACAATTAATATTCTTTTAAAAATCATGTATGATATACAGTGCTGAAACTAAAATAATCTAAATTAATAAGTGAAAGGTGTAAACATGTTGCATTATTTATTGAGTTATAAAATCTGTCATGGCAAAACACACACAGAATTTTAAAACTTTGAACAACTTTGAAGCTTTGAAGAGGAAATACAAATGAAACACATTGTCATTATTAATTGAAAATATTCTGAAAGGAATATTCAAACAACCTACTAAATTTTTATCATTTTTCATATTGCTTTATTGCACTTTAAAAAAATAATAGCAACAAAAATTCTTTTTTTTTTTTTTTAATTGAAAATAATGGTTTTTAAAAATGTCATTCATATTACAAGCTTTTTCTTTGTTGTCGTTTTTGTTTAAAGTACAATAAATCCAATAAAGATGAAAAAAGATACAAATATTAAATGTATATAAATTTTATTCACTTATTTGTTAAAAGAAAATTTGGTAACATTCTTTTTATTTATTTGTTTTATCATGCATTGCATTTATTCTTATGATGCAGAAACAACAAAGCATTTTATGATGCTTCATATTAATGTTAAAATCTTCATTGTTGTATTGTATATTGTTTATTTAGATAAGATTACTGGTTTTAAATAAAACCGAATGTCTTTTTAAATAATTGTACGTCTGCTAAAATGAGATTTGGATTGAAAAGATACTTGTTATTTACCATCATTGTTAAAACTTTTTTTTTTTCAGATTATGATACTAAAATAATTAACATTATGCTTCTTTTTTTTAAAACAAAAAGAAATAACCTCTTAATAAATCATTATTAACTGTTTAACCAGTTGGAAACATTTGCAATGGATAACCTTATCTAATACTTACTGATTCATGCCTTATTTTATTTGTTTTCTTTTAATACTTGTTTTTTTTTTTAAGCTGATGTTTAAACTTTTATGATTTTTTTAATGTTTATTTTCCATTATTTAATTTATTTATTGTTTGTTTGTTTGTTTGTTATTTACTATTAGTAGTAGTTTTTGTTTCTATTTGTTTTGTTGTTGTTGTTTAGTTGGGTTTTGTTTTATATAGGACTACAGAATTCTGTGAAACAATATTAATTTTATTGTTCAAGTTCAAAGTAGGTCATAGAACCTCTCCCTCTTTATCTTTAATGTTTGTTTAATAATATGATATGTTCAAATAGTATCCATCATGTGTATAGCATAAAATAGTTTACTCTTGCTCTCATCAGAAAAAAGCATTTGATCCACCTAGAAGAATATTATTATCAACTTATTTTTAATTTATTCCAAATGGTTAATATTTATTCATAAAGTATGTTGGTGATGTTATTTTTAAATAACCTTTCTTAACAATAACAGTTTTTGGTATTGCAGTTAATTTTCATTATTTTTTTATATTTTTATTTTTTATTTTCAATGTAATAACAATAACAATAACAATAATAATAATAATAATAATTAATAATTATTATTATTATTATTATTATTATTATTATTATTATTATGTGTAGAAGTAGATCTTGAAAATTTGGAAACCAAAACAAACTTAACTAATACAATCAAAACAAATTCATTGTACATTTCAAAATGTGCTTTTTATCAAAAGATTCCATTGTTGTAAATGTGTACTAAGCCTGCTTATAAGAATTTTTAGCTCCATTTAGAAATGTTAAGATTTGAAGGTTTTGTTGTTTACCAAGAAGAATTTAGAAAGAATAAAAATAAACACTGATTTTAATTCCATAGCAGCTCTCACTGTCATGTTTGAATGTGCGGTCAAGTCTCTTTTTATAGAGTGACAACTTTTCTAAATCTTCTCATCTCATGTTCAGACTTTCAGACATGGTCATAAGTTTTCATTCTCGTTATTCAACAACACATAAACATACAAATACCAAAATAATAATAATAATAATAATAATAATAATAATAACAATTAATAAATAAGTAAATAAACATTATGGTTAACAAAATAATAATAATAAATAGATGATAATAATTTTTAAAAAAAAGAAGTAAATTATGAAAACTGATTTAAATCAATTTAATTTTCACATTAATTAAAATGAAAGATATGCAAATAATAATAATAATCTAATGCACATACATGTACATGTAAAACTGAATTTGCAAATGGAAATGTGTAAACAAACAGGTACTATATGTAAATGTCTAAATACACAAAAGCTGTGCATGATTACTGTACTTACTTTGTTAATATTTCACACATTAATGAGATGTGTCATTCATTAAGATATTATTACACAGATAACTTTATATTACAAACATCAATACTGAAAAGATCTGTATCTTCCTCAGGTACTGACCTTTATAATATACAAAGCTATTTAGAGCTTTGTTTTATATGTATGAGTGAGTGAGTGAGTGAGTGAGAGTGGGTGAGTGAATGTGTGAGTGTGTGTGTATATGTGTGAGAGAGAGAAAGTTGGATACCTAGACAGCATAAATAAATAGTTGCAGATAAAACTTTAGGATGTAAAGTAGACTTGGTAAAAAAAAAAAAAATAATAATAATAAATGCCAGTTTTGTGATTTTTGATTTAGCTATAAAATGACAATGACTGCAAAGCAGTATTTCCTGTTACTTGAGTTACGCAGCTCAGTTATTAACAAGTAACATCCTTTGGTACTCAAAACATTAAGATTTAGTCACCATCACTTTAAATCATGCCCCTTGCTAAATAGCAGTGTTAAAACATTACTGCTGATGTTAGTTTGTTGATTATTATGATATATTATTTCTTAGAGTTGACTTCTGATATTATTGCACAAATTATACGTGAATCTTTTTTCTTTCTTTTCTTTCTTCTTTTTTTTTTTCTTTTTCTTTTTCTTCTTGTTTTAGTGCTGAACTTATTGGGGGTTTTTCAAAATTTTCCATGTGTATACATGTGTGTCTATCTGTGTGTATGTGTGTGTGCGTTTCTCTGTCTGCTTGATCTCTGTATGAGTTGTCTGTGCAAGGGCAGATGTTCAACATATTGCTTATATATTCTTTTTCTAATCAGTACACTTATAGGCAATAAAATAAATGTCCTTTAGTTATAAAGAAATGTTTAATAGAATGATTTAAACAAAATAAAAAATAATTTATATTTTATCTCTTTCACAGAACAAAGATAATAAAAAAAACATTTGTTGAGAGGAATAGATTTATGAATAGCGGGTGCACCAGATGTTTATCTAATTTAATGTTGAACAATGTTTATTCTTTATAATGAAATTCATTTCATCTTGAAAGTGATACCCTTCATAGTACCTGTGAGATTTAATGTATAATTCATTATTTAACAACAAAATGACATATATGTTGTTTGTAATACTAATATCTCACATCCAAAGCAATAATTATATTTGACTTTCATTTAAATTACAATTAGCCCCTGTAATATGAAATCATATTTCAATTGTTTCTAAGATTCAAATTACAGCTGTAAGTAAAAACAAGAGATACAAGGAAGAAAATTAAAAGAGAATATGCAGAAAAGGTTAAATCAAAATACAATTTGCTTTCACATACATCTTTTTGAAAATCAGATTTTGTTTTCACCATTAATTCCATAGCAAACTTTATCTGACAGTTCCGTTTTCACCTATTATTTTTATTTAAAACCAGTTAACAAAATAAGACTTTACCATCAATAAGGGGTTAGTATACTCCTTTGTTAATGGTATTTATGAAGCTGAAATTTAATTATCTTAGAATCTCAGTTAATAAAATGAATTTCTAGGTACATTAGTTGTATATACATGTGTCAGGGATTACATAATGTAACACAGTATCGAATTACATCTTTTTGATGTTGACAAACAAATGCTAATTCTAGAAATCCTGCTTGTCAGTACTCTATAAATGCATAAACAATTTAACCAGATGTTTCTAATTTTACTGCATATATATATATATATATATATATATATATATATATAAACACACAGAACTTTGTAATAGTAAACATATCAATTTATACTGCAGTGCACCTTTAATCGTTAAGCATTTAATTACTCTTGATTAAATATTTGTTAATAAAATAATTCTCTTTCATTAAGAAGTTATTTGTTCATTTGGATAGGAGCCCTTGTTTATAGCAGTTTCCCATTTCAGCCAATATTCACCACCAGTTTATCAAATACCATATGCTTTCCTATCCATTGTAAGATCTGTATTAAATATGTTACTGTGTATCATGTATCTGTGGGTGTGTGTGTGTAAGTGTGTATACATGTGCAAGTATGCATGTGTGTATGTGTTTGCATGTCTATATATGTATCATTTTATATATATAATTTTGGAGATATGTGTGTATATGTATTGGCTATATTTGTATACATAAATATATGCTTATGTGGCCCTCTTGAAATAAAACAAAGCATGTTTGTTTTACCAGTCACAAACTGGACACTACATTGTCAATTAATACCATTTTTTTCTGTCATAGTTTATTTTTTCCCTTTTTTTTTTTCTTTTTTTTATCTTCATCAAAAAATATATTGGATAAAATATAATTTGACTTTAACTGATGTTTTTTACAAACTACAGAATGCCATAATTTTAAAACAAATTACTCTTTATCTTTGTGAAATGCAATATAAGCTAAATATTAGAAATAATAATATATTTTCAGAATAATAAAGAATATTTGTTATCTTATCATCTGAAACTTGTCAAATGTCAGCTTGCACCATATGTTGATTTATTTACTTAATATACTTCTGTTTTGAAAATAATAAAAGTTGCCAGTGCTTTTGAAGTATTTTTGTGAATATGTGTGTGTGTGTGTGTGTGTGTGTGTGTGTGTGTGTGTGTGTCTGTGTCTGTGTGTTGTGTTTGTGGGTTTCTGTCTGTTTATAAATATATGTTTGTTAAACAAGGCATACATGCTTTGTTGACATTTATGTAAATTATCAACACTTGTATTTGGAAAAACAAAAACCATTCCCTTTTTAATTTACCAGAGTATATACTTCAATGCAAATGTATCCTTTTGATAATGCAGCAAATCTTCAATTTCTGACAGTTACGTAAACAGCAACAGTTGAAAAAGTGAATATATAATTGACAAGTGTTAAAATTAGGTTAAAGGTTGTGTTTAGTCGAGACAGATGTTGTGTGTTTTAAGATAAACAACAACGGAGTAAACTGATACAGAAAAATTAATCAGTCCCATAGAACAATAACAGCAGCATCAACAAAACAATAATCTTCAGTTTAATTTACAACATAAATAATTCTGTCAAAAAAAAATAAAAAAATGCCCCAAAACAAACAGAATTTTCAAATTTAAAACATCAACACATTTTTACAGAAGATTTTTATTTCTTTTTCCTTGACTGGATTGAGTTAAAAAAAAAAACTAATTTTCAAACTTATACCCATCATTTTCTGAAATTTGAGGATTTTAACATGATTAACAGTCATTTAATAATGTTTAAAAAGTGGAGTTTTAATTTCATTATTATGAAACCAGTATGTTGAAAAGAAAATGAACAAATTACATAACAAAATTAAATCTACATTATAGTTTAATCTATGAAGTTCTTTGGGGTTTTTGTATGGGGTTTTGTTTGTGTGTTGTTGTTTTTTTGTTGTTTTTTTTCACTTTAAAGATCTAGTTTATTGTTTTTAAATTTAGACCTAGTGAAAGAAAGCATTACGAATAATAGAAATGTAATGTTTTATATATATATATAATGCAGATAGACACACTGTATGAAGACCAAACAACTCAGAAATATTTTAATATATTGCCAGTCATTCTGATATTCAAGATAGAGAATTATTAATATTGGCTTAGTTTCAAAACCCATGTTAATATTTTTATATGCACTATTAAATAAGAGGATAATGGATGAAATATAACAGACCTCTTTAATTATTCACTCAGTGATATAAAACTCATTCACTCTCTTTGAGGCTGTAATGCAAAGTATATCATTTTATCTTGATAGTTCAGTCAGATTGCATATTGTTTATAATTATTCTGTTATATATCTTTTTGCTAAATATGTCTTGTTCATTCTAAATGAACCTCATAATCCAAACATTTGCCCAGTTTTCAGTAAATTTGTTTCAAGGCAATCAGTTATTAATAATAAAATATTAAAACAACAACATTATTATTATTATTATTAAAAATAAAATGTTATACTGACATGTAAAGTAACTAATGACGACCAGGATGAATGATGCTACATTTTTCACTATTTTGTGATACTATTTTTATATAGAGAAATGTGAAAAAGTAATCTCTGACAAACTAAAGATGAGCAGATTTGCTATGATTTACTCACATTAGACACACACACACACACACACTATATTTCTGCAAGCAAATTATGAGATTAAATGTAAGATAAAGGTATCCATGCATCTTCATGAACTTTGTGGTATTTTATTATTTACAAAGAGCAGTCACTGATAAAAAAAACTTGGAAGTGTACACAGTAAATCTAGGTCATTTGTACAAAGCACCTAAGTACACAGCATCTGATAAACATTTTGTTAAAACATACATGTAAACTTTGAAATGTGCTGAGTGACAACAACATAATAAATGATAGAGTTTACAAATTTTTAATTTAATTGAGATTATTAATCATTTGATAGTCATCTGCTAACATTTAGAATGCGGTTAAAAATTGTTTATATTCCAGACACAGATCTTGTATCAGTTGTAAAATCTCTGATATATTAGTTATATCTGTATACAATTTTAATATGTTGAGTAATTTTTCACAAGACCATTTCACTGAATTATTTAAAATTACGTATTACCAAGTGTCAGTGTGAACTGATACTGTAATTTGTTTGAATGTGTGTGTCTGTGTGCATGCGTGTGTGTTTAAGAAAGAAAAGAGGGAGAGTGTTTTCCAATAAGAATATTAATGAAAGTTTTGTGGAAAACAGAACTTTACTGTTTTATGTTTTCTCAAAATGCTCAGAGTAAATACTTCATTAAATTTATCAACTAACCTAAAGATCAGTGAAAGTTTAATTAATAATGGACACAACTTATATTAACTGTTCTTTGAATATTTTTTCTATTCAGTGAACTAACCATACTGGAATGGATCATTTATGTTTAGCTCTTCATAAACAGGAAAACGCTTATTATGATTTTTGACATATCACATGTGAGTCCTTGACTGGATTGAGTTCAAAAGATTTAACAAGAAGAAGAATCATTTCTATAGCACATCATATCTCATTAAAAGAATCAGCCCCAGACCACTATTTATCCAATTTACAATAATTATAATAATGATAATAATAATATTAATAGTAATAATAAAAGTAATAATAATAATAATAATAATTTTTATATAATTTAAGTTTTATAATTCATATTCTAAACAGATTTGTTTTATTTTTAATTATTTTTTTTTGTTGTTCCACAGAGCACAAGGGAATGCTTCAAATTTTAAATTTTGTGTCAGTGAGAAAGGCTACATTTTGGTTTTAATTATGATTTTTATATGTAAAATATTGTATCATTTCAGAGAAATGAAGATGTACAAATAGCACAGAGAAATGTCTTTCCAAATGAAGTCAAATCCAAAGATGCTGGTTCAAAAACAAAACTGTATTTCCATGACAACCATAAAAAAAGTGAACAAACAACAAACAAACCAGTTGTTATCACACCTTTACCTGTACAGGTATTTGAATTTGTTGCAAAAGCAGAGACTGTTCCTTGGCAGGAATTTGATGAGAAGGGTTATGTAGATAAAAAACGAATTAAACCAGGAGAAGACAGCTATGCAAGGAATAAGTTCAACCAGCTGGCCAGTGACAATACTAAATCTAACAGAGGAATTCCTGACACCAGGCATCAGTTGTAAGGGAAATATCATTATCAGTAGTATTAGCTCATGTTTCAATTCTTGAGTTATACCCCTTAACTGTTATTACAGGCTGAGGATCCTTTGTCCTAAATGCTTGAGACTGGAAGTGTTTTGGATTTTGGAATATACGGAATTATCTGAGAATATATCTTACATAAATTCCATTTGTATTTCATATTCAGCTTATACCAATACTCTACGGTATTTTATACATATTTTGAAAAATTTCATTCCTAAAATAATGTTTATTTATGCCTAACCATCCCAAAACTGTAAGATGTCATTATTTCAGATGCTTGCAAAATGTTTCATATAACAGATCCTCAACCTGTAATACTTATTTTTAGTAGATGATGATATGAGAATAATTGAACATAAAAAAAATTTCATATTTAACAGTTCACTTTTATGACTTTTGTTATTAAAGTCATAAAAATGAACTGTTAAAAATATAAAATAAAAATAAAAATATATATATATATAAATTTAAAACAAAATTTATTAAAGATTTTTTATTTAAATATTTATTTGTATTTATTTATTTATTTTACGTAAATTATCCTAGCATTTAATATTATTTAAAAAAAAAAAATTAAAAGTATCAATAGTAAAGTTATTAATAATTGTATTTAGACATAATTCAAATTTTCTTTTACTAAGTTTTGAGAACACTTTATTCATGACAAAACTAAATGGAGAGAAACTTTATAATGGAATATCAGTTATCTGGGTTTTCAATTTATATCTGGTTATTTATAAATCTCTTTAACGATTAGTCAAGCAGAAAACAGAATGATTTACCTTCCATTCTATATTTTAATCATTATTCAGTTTATTGTTGTTGTTTTTTTTACTAATGTAATCACAACTATTATTTTATATTATTATATCTTTGTTCATCCATCTATCCATCTACCAGTCATTCATCTTTCTATCATAAAAGTATACTTTGTTTTAAATTGGGGTTTTTTCTCACTCAGATGTCGACAGAAAGTTTGGAAAGACAATTATCCAGCAACATCGGTAATCATCACATTTCATAATGAAGCCAGATCAGCATTACTGAGGACTATAATCAGGTAACATACCCCAAAATATCACATATCTGCAGGCCATTGTTAAAAAGTTTTAATATTATCTATAACATCAAAGTGCAATTTATTCTGCACACATTTATAATATCAGTTTTGTTGTGTTATCCAAAAACTTCCCGTCTCTTGATAGCATAAAAGTAAAATTCTGTAATTTTGTTTTTATTCTTGAACAATTTTCTCAAGTATATTTTTACAGTGTATGTTTTCATGACGAGAAAAAAAAATTAAGCATGACAAAACCTGGGTGAAGGGTTTTTGCATGAGTTCTGAAATACCAATTTCATTTATTTTTTTATTTGCATTTTTTTCTGTTAAAGAGACTTAATTGGGTCACTATCTTGTATCATTCTGATTCATCTGTGCCCTCAAATTTCCAAAGCCAGATGAGAAACCCCATTCCCTGTCTTCCAGCTCTGCCCCATAAAGTATTAATGTGAAAAAAAAAATAGTTTATTACATTTGTTTTTGTTCTTTTTTTAAATATGGGATTTGTTTTTAATATTTTAGTATTATTTTTTTATTTTTTTATTTATTTTTAGTGATAAAAATTAGGCATTTGTAGAGAAAACACCTAATGCCTGCTGTTTAATAGCTGTCAGTCATTTTTGTTTCTTTGTAGTAATAATTGTATCTTGAAAGTTTTATCACTATAGTAATAGGTGCCACCACCTTTTTCTATTATTGTTTTAATTTTTAATTTTATTATTGTTATGAATTTTTATTTTTACATATACATATTTTTTAAATTCATGAGAAAATGTTATTTTTTGTAATATTGATAAATGTCTTTACAGTGTCTTTCAGAGAAGTCCAGAACATCTGATTGAGGAAATCATCCTTGTTGATGATTTTAGTGATGATCGTAAGTAGCTGGGTTCATTATAAAGTAAACATAGATTTTATTCCTTGCTGATTTAAACATATCCTTTAAACAAATGTTATGTTTTGTTTTAATTATTCATTTACTTGATATATTCATCTATTGTATATTTAAAGTGTTTGCCCTGCAGTATTCTATATGTCAGTTTAAACATTTTTACATTTATTCCAAATAACAATTCTTACCATTAACCTATTTATGATAGTTTTTAAACTTCATCTTCAGATATTAATGATTTCAAAGCCTCCAGGAACAGAAGCTATTTACATTGTAGGGGAAATAATTATTAATAAAATGTGATAATAAACTATTTAAAATTTTTACTTTGGTTATATTTTCTCTGTTTTCTTCAGCTTCTGATGGGGAAGAACTCACAAAAATCCAGAAGGTCAAACTAATTCGTAATAAAAAAAGAGAAGGTGAATAGTTTAAGAATTTTGATAATAAAGTAAATACAGTCATTTTAATTTCTAAAGTTTCTCTGCCATATTGAAAAAAATATTTTTACTTGAGATATTTTAATATGTTTACAAGTAATAAACAAAATTGTTATTCCTCTGTCATATTTAAGTTTATCTTTCAGTGGAAATACAGGGTGTGATTTTTTTAATGATAATTTTTACATGTTTTTTTGCTTTTCTCATTTTAACCAAATTTTCTTGATAAAACTGAATAGTTCATAATTTTATTTGTTTACACCGGTAATCATAGATCATGCTGATTTGATTCAGAATATACCAGTCTCATTAGCTATTATAGATTCCAAAAGTCATTTCTAGATTAAGTTTATGAAATGTAAAATGAGATTACAAATTTAAATTGAAGATCATTTAGCATACTCTGCAGCTTAGATACAACTTCACAATGTTTTATTTATTTAGGTTTTAAAATTTACTGAAAAACATGACTTATTGTGATTATAAAAATTATAATAGATTTTGATTACATTATATGCTTAATTATAAAACTGTTGCTTTTTTTTTAACTTGATTTCTGTCAGGATTAATAAGATCAAGAGTGAAGGGTGCTGATGCTGCCAAGGCAAAGATTTTGACATTTCTTGACAGTCACTGTGAGTGCAACGTCAACTGGCTGGAGCCACTACTGGAGCGAGTTTCTGAGGTAATTCTGTGAATTATATTACATCTTCAATTTTTCTCATGAAATAATTATAAAAAGCAATTTAAGTACTGAACATTGACTGTAATATTTGTGACATTTAAGACTGAGCTGCTGGTATTTAATTAAGAGTTTATTTTCTGTTTATTACATATATTAATCATCTTTTATGCAAAACTGATTATTTTATTGTGTATTTCATTTTTTTAGATTATCATTTGAATTTATTTTCTAGGATCGAAGAAGAGTTGTTAGCCCAATCATTGATGTTATAAGTATGGACAATTTTGACTACATTGGGGCATCAGCTGATCTGAAGGGAGGTAATTTATTTTTAGTGAAATATTAACAACATTACTGATAATGTTTTAAGAAAACAAATTCCTTTTATTTGGTAGTGGTTGTTAAAAAAACTACAAAAAATCCAAAATAAAACAAAACCACATGGCCAAATTAATTGTCATAGAAATCAAAGACAGTTCATAAAAATCATCATCTTAGATTGTCTGAAAAATAGAATTATTTAATTTGTAATTATAATAGATATAGTAAATGAAACAGTACAGAGAGAAATAAAAACGGTCTCGGTGAACGGTCTATGTATCTCAGTAAAACTAATAAACTAAAAATGTTCTCAGTTGTATAATGTTATGAAGAAGGAATACTGTTTTGATATTTCAGGTTTTGACTGGAACCTGGTTTTCAAGTGGGACTACATGACTGCAGAAGAACGTAACCGCAGGGCAAATGCTCCAATATCAGAAATAAGGTGCAAAGAAAATGTTTGTTGCATATTTTAAAAAATAAATAAGAAACTAAAAAAATCAAAAAGAACTCTAGGTGTCAGATAACTCATTACTCATACTAAATATGAAGAATTAATATAATGTTCTCACAGAGTCTTTTTTAGTATTTACCATAGCTTCCTAAAAAGATTTTAAAATCTATATGGAAACTGAGGAGCTTTTGTTGGAACTGGAAAAAGATCACTGTCTCTGCACCTATCCTAACAGTTGTGATATGTTTTATCACTGATTTATATTCATCTTTAATGAAACAAAACAAATTCATAGAGTGAAAGTGTAAGTTTTCAGTGTATCAGTTTATAATGTGTAATATTTCAAACTTAGTAAAGTTGTGATGTGGACAAAGAGAATACTTAAAAATGTTGTGATACTAACACTGAGTCACCAAGTTTTAATCAGCACACAAAGAACTTATACCATGTTAATAACATCTTACTTGCTTGTACAAAATGATGATGATTTGTGGCGTAGGAACACTGTATGTAGTGAAGTGTTTATTAAATTGAGTGTGTGATATTTCAGAACTCCTCTAATAGCTGGTGGACTGTTCACTATTGACAAGTCTTGGTTTGATGAACTAGGAAAATATGATCCTGATATGGATGTCTGGGGTGGGGAAAATTTAGGTAAATATTAATTATAGGTTATAAAAATTATTCATATTCTTACTGAAAAATATTAAAATATAATAAGTAGAAGAAGAAAAATAAAATAAAATAAAATAAAATAATTTTACAGAGATATCTTAAAAGTATATTTATTACTCCCAATTTTCTAATAATTAAATGATGGTGTACAGAATGAGGGTACTTGTAAATCTTTTGATTTTACATTGTATTTTAACAGAATATTGTGAAAAATATAGTTATCAAATTTGAAAGGATTAACCTGTCAGTATTAAAAACAGTATTGTTAAATGTGTTAAGAATTTATTAACAAGAATATCTTTTTCAGTTTCTTTAAAATTTTAAAATTGTATTTCATGTTTTAAGTTTCTAAATTCATCCTGAAAGAAATTGGATTAAATAAAATTTATTGTATTTTTCATCATTTTTTAAGATTAATTTTGCATGCTGGACAATTTTTTACTACAGAAATATCATTCAGAGTATGGCAGTGTCATGGAGCTTTGGAAATTATTCCATGTAGTCGTGTTGGACATGTCTTCCGAAAACAACATCCATACACATTCCCCGGAGGGAGTGGTAATGTCTTTGCAAGGTAATTTATCTTTGTTTATCAGAGATTCATTTTTAAAACATTATTTTCTTTAACCAAAATTTATTTTAAAATGTACAAGTAAATTTCATGTTGTAAAATTTAAAATAAAATTTTCTAAATGCAATAAATACTCCAGAAGTTGGAATGTAAATGAAAATTAAATCATTGCAGATAATTGTATACTTTTTAAATTCAACAAATAAGACAGAATCAATTGCTAATCAGCTTTTAAATATTATTTTGTTTTTCAGTAATGTTTTTAAGTATTTCAGAAAAAAAAACTTGTTTTAAGAATCATCTTTTTGAAAGGTGGTGTTTGCATTTGTTTGTACAAATGTACACACACATGCATGAATAAAAATACCTGTATAATATTATGTATATACGTATATGTGCATTTATCAGTTTATCAGTATAACTATTTATCATTTGTTTTTCTGTCTCCCTGAATTTATCCAACTTCACATATGAACTAACCATCTGTATTATCTATATCTTTGTATATATCTATAAATATGTATGTAAAATTTTCAGAAATACCCGCCGTGCAGCAGAGGTGTGGATGGATGAGTATAAACAGTTTTACTATGCTGCAGTACCCAGTGCCAAAAATATATTTTTTGGAGAGTTAGTTTCATTCATTATTTTCTTAAAATAATTTAATGAAATCAGACTTTGTTATTACAATACATTATTAAAGAAATAGGAAGTTTATTGATTTAATACCTATATAATCAAATATGAGAAATTTTATGTGTGCATGAGTACAGAATAATATACAGAATTAAATCATTTTTAAAAATGACTGTTGCATGTTATTCTGTTATTATTTTATTATTAGGTTTTATTTTTATTTATTTATTTATTTTTTTCTTTCAGTGTATCAAAAAGATTAAAACTTAAAAAGGATCTGAAATGTAAACCATTTAAATGGTTCTTGGAAAATGTTTATCCTGAATTAAAGTAAGTATGGTCAATACTGAACACATTTAAGATGATTTTTGACACTTTTTACATATTACTTATCATAATATGAAATAACAGTTGGTTTTTTAAATTCTTTTGATGGTACTTATGTTAGTATAGTTTTAAAATTTGTTTGACTTTAAACTCTTTGAAAAATAATAATAATAATAATAATAATATCCTTTTTAAAGTTACAGCTTTTTGCAGGAACAAACAACTGCCTTTAGTTAGACCAGATAAGAAGTTGACACAGATAAAAAATATACTATCTCATTTATGGTTTTGAATAAGTAAAGTTATTCATTTGATGAGGTAATTAAATGTTGAGTTGAAGTGCTGTTGTGAATGAATAATTTCACCAATACATAGCCTGCTGATGTACATACATTCATGAACACATACAAGTAAACATTTTTATTTTATGTTAAGAACCTGGAACATTTTGCTCAATGATTATAGTTCTGGGCATTGCTTGCTTCAGGGTCAATCCTCCTTTATTCTGTTTACTATTTCAGCCACATCTCATTACTGATTTGTGATAAATGATAAATGCATTGTGTTTTGGTAGAAAAATGCATTTTCCTATATATATAAGTCCCCTTGTTGCTAACTGGAAAGAGTAGTTACCACAACCAGTTTCTTCTTTCACATTATCATCATACAAAAACTCTGTTTTGTGATATCTGTTATCTGTTAATATGAAAATGTCTTGAGGTGTCACTAAATATTTGTTAAAGTCACTGTTGTTATAATATTGTAAATATTATTTATATTTTTATTATGTTTTTACCTCACAGAGTGCCAGATACTCAGGATATAGCTTTTGGCAGCATACAGCAGGGAGATGGGTGTATTGATACATTGGGGCATTTTCAAGATGGTACACTGGGAATATATCCCTGTCACAATTCTGGTGGAAATCAGGTAAACATTTATAATATTTAAAGTTTATTTTAGTGAGTACAAGGCTAGACATATTCCTTTTCAATTCATAATAACTGTAAGAATAAATATGTTTGAACTTCTGTGAATAGAGAATGTTTTGAATGGTATATTTGTATATCTGTAACTCTGGTGTGTGTGTGTGTGTGTGTTTATATGTTAAATATTTCAGTAGTTTTGTTCTTTTTTCTTAAGTTTATTTTTATTTATATTTTATGATCTAATGTCTGTCTTTTACTTTTTTTTAAAGTTATTCCTTTATACTTTTATGTTTGTATTTATTATATTTACACATTTTTTTATTAACAGGAGTTTTCTCTCACAAAGTCTGGTGCTATAAAACACATTGATCTCTGTGTGACTTTGACTGGGACATCACCAGGTAGTGTTGTTAAGCTGTTCCAGTGTCAGCCTGACAACTACTTACAGGTGAGGGTTTTTACATAACCACACATTAGTAAAGCATTATTACTGTGTCTTGTTAAATCCTGTTTCACATTTTTCTTGAGATCTGGAAGAATGCAGAAGTTCACCAGAATCAAATCTTAAACATTATACTTCTACTGGATTAAAACTTCCTGATTTACTTTGTTTTTTGCAGAACAAAAATATAGTAATATAGTAAAATTTTATTTTCTCTAGCACAATAAAATAAAAAGATAAAATATAGTAAGATCTAAAATGTCCAAGATACATTTTGATAAACATTTTAAACTTATTTCTTCCATTTGTAAACTTTGTTTTATATATGCATTTGTGGTTCATGTTTCAGCAAAGGGATCATACAGTGTGAAAACATTTTGAAAAGTTTGATGTATTTAGCTTGTATTTTTGGTTTCGCCACATGTTGAACAATATAATGTACTTGTATTATACTTATCTGTGTTTTGGTAATGGGATCATGGTGAAAAGTATATTGTATCTGTATTATATTTATTTGTTTGTGACAGCATGTTGAAAAGTGTAATGTATCTGTATTTATCTGTTTTTCAGCAATGGGATCGTGTTGAGGGAGATAACATATTGAAGAGTCACAACTTTAATCTCTGTTTAGACAGTTCTGTAGTAGAAGAGCAAGGTTTGATAGCTAATGAATGCAACAAGGAATTGGTATCACAGAAATGGATATTTTCACTAAATAGACTGTAGTCATTTTTACAAACAATGCAGTCTTTATATAAATTATATATTACAGTTAAATTATTAGAAATTTGCTACAGTAGTGCATTAATTGCTCAAGTAGTTGAAATGATTAGAAATTCTGTGATGGATATTATGTTACTTAGAGGTGAGATTACAAGTCTTCCTGATGTCAAATTTAGTTTTTAGATTACAGCTTAACATTTTTTTCTGTTTTTAAAATTTAAAATACAACGAGAAAAGGAAAAACTGAATCATGCATGAAGTAAAGTACTTTTGGAATGAAGATACTTAAAATAATAATAAAGTCACAAATATTTTTTTTATCTTGTATTTTATCATGTTATTGGTATTTGTATTTTTTTTTTTATTATCTTATATTTTATCATATTGTCTGTTTCATTTACAAAACCAGTGCTCTTGATCTAAATCCTTCATTCTAAATGTTCTTTACAGAGTATATGTGTCCTTGTGTATTTATGTATGCATATATTCTTGGATATACATTCTTAACATATTGTTTCAAGATATACATCCTTACACATACAGAAAGTTAAAAGTGCACAACAAAGTTTATGGCTTTAATCATTTTAATTCTATAGTTTCTAGTCACAATAATATTAGTTCAATAACATATGTCATTTTGAATTCTGTAATGGATGTGATAATCACATTTTATTTTATTCAGGTTTTTCATAGACACATTTCATGTTGAAACAAATTAAAAAAATATATATATATAATGATAATTAAGCAATAGAAATAAAGTAATAAAGTTTATTATTATAGATTTAAGTCTTGTCAATAAACATTTCATATATAAAATGTTTACATTTGTCAAGTGGTTTATGATAATATTCAATTTAAATATCTTAGTAATAAGGCAAGAAGTATTACATAATTAAAACCATTGTTTAAAAGCATGTTTAGTTTAAAAATAAATGAATAAAATAAAATAAAAAGGAAATAAAATAATAATACTGATAGTAAAGAAGAAAGTTTAGTTTATTTTAAAAATGTAACATTATTTTTAAAAATATCCATAATATTACAGTGTTTCTTATGTTAAAAGATTGATGTTTGAATAACACTAGTATCACAAACCACATTGTTGATTTCAATATAGTTCTTTGTTCTATATTAGAACATAACAAAAATAGTGAAATATTTGTTTCCACATTTGCACAAATTTAAGAAAAGAAAAAATTAATATAATTTTATCTTTTAAAAAAGCAAAATTAAGAAATATTTTTAAAAAGAAATCCTCAACACCAAAAAGAATTATCAGTTTTTGATAAATCATTTGCTTTATATTTTCTTTGTTTCCACATGTAAAATAGTACAAGCCTCAGTATTAAATCTGCTATAATTTTAACAGATGTTTTCTTGTTAA
This sequence comes from Chrysomallon squamiferum, assembly GCA_012295275.1. Taxonomy (NCBI): domain Eukaryota; kingdom Metazoa; phylum Mollusca; class Gastropoda; order Neomphalida; family Peltospiridae; genus Chrysomallon; species Chrysomallon squamiferum. The sequence continues at coordinate 30,881,370 of CM022665.1, read as the reverse complement.
CTGTATACAGTGAGATGTGTAATATTTTGTGTTTCTCTTCTTTTGTGTGTGTAACTTTACAAAAATGAGATGTTTATATACTGAAGTATCTACAACAACATTACAAACATACTTACAGACACCTATATGTTGATGTTAGTTACAGCAAAAGCAAGATATTTGTCTATTTAAGTAATTTTCTAAAGGTAATTACCAGTGTTTCATTCACTGATTTACCTATAATTTGTGTTACTTTCTACAAAAACTGTTGTTGTAATTATGTAAAATAATAATAGTGTGTTTACTGGTATGACTTAGACCAAAAACATGATCAGATCAGAGAGGGTTGTTATCTGAACATTCAGATCAATTATATAAAAAGTTGACATATGAATGTTGTATGTAGGAATGACTTACTGGAGTTGTTTCTGTCTTCCATTTTCTATTCTGTTAACAGTGAAAATGTGAATCATTTTGCTAATTATAAAATGGCACTGAGAATCAGAATCTTGATTTAAGAGTTATGGTGTTGGAAAGATGTTTAAATTTTACTTTATATATATATTTAATGTTGAAATTATGTTGTCCCTTTAACTGAATCCTCAAAATGGATTTATAATGAATCTTGAAATGTGATAGTGTGTAATATTTTTAAAAATACAGTTCATAATAAAATATATTTAGAAATTAAAAGGAGAAAAAAGACAATACAATCATATTCACATTCAGATACATCTTTGTCTTCATTATTATAAATAGAAATTAGTCCAAAAATTTGGTAATCAAAAAATGCTGTGATTTATTTTACTAGTGCCTACTTACAGAATTTCTTCCCTTTTTTTTTTTTTTTTGTATATAGCTTTGATTGTGAGGAATGCAGAGGTGTATGATTTGTACTTTTTATTTTAACAAAATTTTAAACAGAAATACCAATATCTTCTCATTATTTTTTATTCATTTTGTAATAATTAGGAAATTATTTTTGTTTTTTTGTTTTTTTGATATATATATAGAGTCCCCCAGCAATGAGTATAATTACTTCAGTTGATTTCATTTGTGTGCCTTGATCTTTCTTGCTCTGTTGATCTCACCTAGAGAATGTTAAGTTGTAAGCTCACTGCTAAACATCACCTTACTTTTAACTCTGCTAATAAATACTAATACTAGTAAAAAAAACATTTTCTAAATTTGTTTATATTTTAACTTACATTAAGATTGTAGAATAGTAGGGTGTACATGTTGCTTTCTTTAAAAATAAGTATTTTCACTTTCTTACTATTTTCATGTAATGTGAGGGAAAGAATTAAGATTTAGAAGAGTCAAGAATTTGGGTTTTTGCATTTACATTAGTTACATAATGTTTTTGTTTTTTTTCTTACATAAACATTTTAATTTGTGTTACAATTTTTTGATTACTGGTGTAAAATATATAGGGATGTATATACCCAAGAAACTACTATTATATGTAAAAAAAAAAAAACTTTTTTTAGGAAGTCATTTTATCTTATTGTATTTGGAGGGGTGTTGCTAATGCATGCATAGATATATTTTAAGTCAAACGTTTAAAACAGTATACTTACCTGTTAGTTTAATTATTTGGAGTTTTTATTTCAATCACAGGTTAATTTGTTATTTATTCAGGTGCTTGTTGTCCAGTGTTGAAGCTTTATTTTAGCTATATAACACTGGTGTCAGTATATTTTTTATTAAATGCTTAGTCCCATATTTATTTTAACTTACATATATTAATTAATTTGTCTTTTTTAATTTCTTAATCATAAAAATATACATACAATTATTTTATAAAATATAAATTTTATTATATGTTAATATAATCAATCAGTTATTTAATACATTTGTTTTATTTTAATTTTATTAAAAAAAGATTAGTAGTAAAACTGTATATATTTAATTCATACACAGTGATTATATATTATAATCATTTATCTTCATTAATGACTAGTGATAATTATGAATGTAAGTGTATTGTTGATAGAAAAATTAATATTATTTTCTTTATTATTATTGTTATTATAATGTAACATTATATAGATTAGATAGTTTGCTCATTACAGATAGAAAAATATTAGTAATATGCTCATGCTTAGAATTTGTCATTGGAGTTTGAAATTTTAACAGACAATTATTTCACATGGAGATTAAATGAAAATTAATACCTGTTTTTAATCATAACTTTAGTGGAGTTTTGTTTTTTTGATTATTATTATTATTATTTTTTTTTTTTAATTTATTTTTTTTTTTTTTTTTTTTTTTTTTTTTTTTTATCTATTTACTTCTGTGGTTTTTTAATTTACAATAAATAATAATTTTAATGGTTTTCTGAAAGGACATGATCAGTGAATTAATTTTGTTACAGTGATATATTCTTTCATATAATAATAATTGTTGTAATTTGGAAATTATATATATATATTATACATACATACACTTTTAAAATCAAAACAAAAATCTAATTTATCCCAGATGTTAATATTTTTTTTTTTTTTTTTTTTTTTTTTTTTAATCAGTGGTTATCAGACAATCATTTCATCTATTAACATTATCAATAACTATTTTTTTAAATAAAAATCTTGGTATGTTTTTCCTATTAAGAATAAAACTCACCTTGTTCATATTTATTTATATGCTTGGTTAACTCTGATGTTTTAATTTTTTCACCTCTCTCTACTTAATATTTCTATGTCACAGGGTAATCTAAATGTGTATGATGTTTTAAAATTCACTGTATAAAACTGTTGGTTGTCATTGTGTATTTCTTCTTTTGCAATGTACTAAGCTCTAGTCAAACTATCACATAAATGTTTTCTGATTTTATTTCATATTGTACTGTTGCAGCTGCCACATTAACCTGGCTGACTGTTTGACTTTAGTCTACAAATACTGCTTTTGTGACTGAATTTTGAACATTAATGTTTCAGGAATGAATAAATGAAAGAAAGAATGAATATTTAGTATAATAAAATATTTTAACTTTCTGACATCAAAGTTAAATTTAGGATTGAATTGCAGATGTATGTTGAGATAAAAATTCAAAATTCAAATTTTTTAAATTATTTTTTTTTTAATACTGTATAAAGAGCTGTACAATTTATCTAGATAAGAAAAAGATAGAACTGTTGACAGATGAAAATTGTATAATTAAGACCAGGTTTTTTTTTTTTTTTTTTTTTAAATATTAACATTTTTGATATTGTAATAAATGTTTATTAAATTTTAAATTTTGGTTTGCAACTTCTCGGTTTGATATCTGGACAGATACAAACTTTCTGAGATTTTTTTTTTTCAACATTAACATGAAATGGATCTTCAAGAATTATTCTTCTGTTATTTTCAGTGTTGACTGATGTTTAATGACATCTCAACATTATTATCATATTCATCTTTTCTTTAGCATTGTTTTTGTACAATAATAATATGAGAAATGAAACTCCTGCCATTTTTACTGGCCCATCTAAATAGGACTTATTTTAAAATAATCTGAAAAGGGCATTTGATAATTTTTGTTGTCACTAGAAAAAGCTAAAAATACCTCATGTTACATTTAAATTAATTCATAATTATTGGATTGTTTATATATCATTTTTTTTTTTTTTTTTTTTTTTGAATTTACATTATTTAAAATAAAATACAAAATGAAAAAATTAATATTCATCAAGAAAACAATGGTTATTTAATTTTAAAGCATCTAATTTCATATTTGTATTTTGGGGTTTTGTGTCCAAAATTTTAACTTTATTCCACATTACATGGAGATCTCATAATTTTTAATCTTTAACAGTGGTGGCTAGAAAATCTTGTATATTTTAAAACTAACATTTTATATACTTTATTTTATTATGAATATCAGTCTCAGAGTTTTGGTTTCAGAATAAATGTATTGATAAGGAATCAACAGAGCAATTCATGCAATGAAGAAAAAGCTATAAGGAAAATAAAAGTAATAAATAACAATAAATTTAACCAAAAATGTATTTTAATAACAGTAAAAACATAAGAAGATTATATCAGATGCTATTATTACAGCAATGTAACCATTAATCTATTTTCATCAGTAAACTGTTGACATGTTGTATCAAAGAAACAAAAATTGCAATGTTCATAATGTTGCTGACTGCAGGAAATATGATGTATCAATACTCATTGGTACATTTTAAAATTACAGTAATCACGATTAAAAACATTAACTTCAATGAAAATACTTTGTATATTGGATATTTATATATTAAAACTTTTGTTAAATTAAATAAATAAATAAAATATTTTTTTTCCTTCAAATTTACAAATAATTTTTTTTTTTTTTTTAAATGTTTGGGATATAAATTCATAATTTAAATCATCAGATTTTATAAAGCATGACACAATGTCCTCATTCCAGTTTCATGGAATTAACTTTTTTCTTTATTAATTAATATGTATATTTTAATTAATTTTTAAATCCGTTAGATGATTGTTATATGTGAATCATATAATACATTGTAGAATTTTAACTAACTGCTGGATGCTGTTTTGTTTAATTTGATAATGTGCAGTATTTTTTTGATTGTGCAATGGGCTGTGATTGCCCTGTGATTTGTTTTCTAACAAAAATAAAATTTACAAAAATTATTACGAAGTTTGTTTTTAATTTTCATAGAAGTTTCTGAAATGCAGTGTAGAAATAGGTTTTAATGTGAGCAAAAGCTTTCAAAAAAATAAAATAATAAAATAATCCTTCACTACCAAGAAGGCAAACATGATACACCAGATATTCTTTCTTAACAGAATAAGTCAAAATCATGACCATTATAGCTGTCACTAAAGCTTATCAAAAGATTAAAATATCTCATCATATCAAAGTAAGTTTATAAATCAGTAAAAATATATAAATAGCTTAATGAGGTATCTGAATTTGGTTTTTTATTTTTAGTTCTTGTTTTTGAAATGTACGTATTTTATTATTGTTCCATTAAAATTCAAAGATTTCAGAGACAGAATTTGTTCTCTAATAGCCAAATGAACAGTAAAGAAGAGAAAAATAATTATCAGCTATTCAGTAGTTAAAATGGATAGTTTTAGTTCAAATAATAAATTAAACAAATGAAACAAAAGAGAAAATTACTTTATTCTGTAAATAAATGACATCTGATCTTTTCCAAAATACAAGTAAAGCATTCTTAAAATTTTAAAAATAATATCTCCACTTTTGTATTCAGAATACATATTGATAATTCAAAGGTAACATGTATGAATTTAAAATGCACAATCACATCCTTTCCGTAACCGTATACGTTTTTCTTTCCAACTATTTTTTTTTAATTATTTGCATATGATAGGGAAACTGCATCCTAATGGCACCACCTATTTTTATTGACTAACATAATTTTCTTTACAATGAAAGTCATCTCTAGCTATATTCACCACAGTAATGGTCAAGTTAACTCACTCTGAAATCAGCTTAGGTTTTTATTTTTAATAATAGAGAATTAACAGATAATATCAGAAGCAGATATGTTCAGTATTTTTAGTTAATATTTTATATTTCTGAAGTTCAGTAGTTCACAATTTCATGTTATGTAACTGTCACATAAAAACAGCAGAGCGAAATGACAATACGACTATTATGTATGACATATACACTTATATTACACACAGTGTATTTAGCTTTAAATATTAAATTTATCAATCCACTAACAAAAAATAGTGCTTTAAATAAAATAAAAATGTACAATTCTTTTAAATTAACATCCCAAAACATTTTGTGTTAATACAATAAGCTAAAGTTTAAAAAAAAAAAAAAAAATACATTCATGAAATAATAAATTTTTAAAAAAGCATAAAAAGTTTTAAGAATGCAGGTATTTTTTCATTACCATATATACACATAACAAAGACAAAAAATTGATACATCTTATTTGGACCCTATATAAATTTTAATGTCTATAGATAATATTTCATTTCTGCTTTAAAAAAAACAAAACAAAATTGCATGATAAAAATCCAAGTACTTTGTTAAAGTGTGCATTTAGTGATAAATACATTTTGTACACTTCAAAAGGATCAGTTTTATTTGCAACTTAAAACCAATCTTTGTTAATGATAATGTATAATAAGAATGTGATGTCAGTATTTTATTATTATTATTATTATTATTATTTTAATGAAATGTTTAATGCAATGTGATACAACAAAAGAACATAGGAACTTGAGTTATTTGTAAGTTTTATTGAATGTCACGAATGAAGAGAAAACATTATTTGACCCATCAGTGTTTGTTAAATTATCATTATATTTTAAAATTACCACAGATTAGTCTCCAGGAATAACTTAATTTGGAAATATACAAAATGTATTTGTATGTTATAAATGAGCATATCTGATATAATGTTATTTCAGTATAACTTTCTATCTTCAATGCATGCTAATGTAGCACACACACACACATATATATTTTATAGAAGGAAATTTCATCATAGAATGCAATTTCTATTTGTTATTTTTAATGTTTATATTACAGATACTAAAACACTTATTTACTTATTTATTTATTTATTTTGAATTTACTGGCCCAATATTTTTAAAATCCACTTGGTGTCAACATAACAGTACATTTCATAAGCACATGCACATAAAAAAGTTGATAAGCATACATACATATACATACATACATACATATATATGTATGTACAGACAAAAACATATAAGAGATTCTATAAAAACTACAAATATAAATTAATAAAAGGCCCTGTTTGTACATGCCCAGTAGAAAGTACATTTTCTAATCTCATTTAAACATTTTTGATAATTTAATTCTCTACAGTAAATAAATTATATATTAATAATTGTTTTCTTTCAAAATCACTTATGTTACTGTATTAATTATCTATTCTTTTTTCATTTCTTTTTTTTCACTTTTAAACTTTTCAAACTTACCTGTATCATAAAACAAAGGTGAAACTGAAACATATTGTACACAGATGAAAAGTATATGTATATCTTTCTGCTAGGTAATTTTACAAGGACTGGGTAATATTTAACATCAACAACAAAATATCACAGTAAGAACGGCACAACAGTACCAAATACTTCCACACAATTAAAGTGTATACCTTTGGTTGTACAAACAAACAGTCTAAAAAATTATGTAATGTCCACTTCCAAACAGTCATATAAACATTTGTTAAAACCTAACCATAAAATACTAGCCAAGCAGAATGCATTTTCTCTTTTTTTGTTATTTCCTAAAACTCAAATATTCTTTTCCAAAACATTACAGAGTAAGTAATTTCAAAGTTAATGTATACTCAGTCTAACAAAGATATTTTTATCATTTCTGTTTGTAAAAAGGGAGAAAAATGTCATCAATCACATATCCTCACAGGTTTCTTATTAATTTTTATTAACGTATTTTGTAATTAGTCAAAAATTAATTACTAGAAACAAATTCAATAATCAAAATATTTAAACTGTTAGTTTTACTGCCACAGGTACACTTTAAAAGAATAAATAAAGTTAAAATAATAAATGGTGGGAGATTTTCCAGAGAAATTAAAATTAAAATCAAAAAAAAAAAAAAAAAACTCAAAACAAAAACCCAAAACATTGAGGATGTTGTTCTGACTTCCTATCAGCAGTAAAATATGGACGGCTAATAATAATAGCTGAGCTCGCAAAGCATAAAATTCTTTTAATAAGGTGAGTATCTTGTAGCTGCAAGTTTGATCAGTCAAGCAAAGCAATGTTTTGTACATATAAAAATTTAAAAAGCAAAATAAAAATAAAAAAGATTTATAGTAAAAATGAAATAGAAAACAATTAAAGAGAAAATAAAAACTTATTTGATTGTACATTAATAAATATAGGTGATATGAGTTTTAATGATTGATTTGTCTGTGCATGCAAATGATTACTAGACTAGATGTAACAGTTCACTCTGATTTAAGATGTTTTTCCTTTTTTTATCTTTTAATTCTCTTTTAATTTTTTTTTTTTTTATACCATGTCATATAAACAGACAAGAACTGAAAAAGAATAAAAAAATAAGACATTAAAATAAAACTTGAATGTGTTTTCAACATCACAAAGAGACAACTTTTTTCTTCAAATTACAGGAACTTCAAGATTATTTTAAAATTTGTTTTAATTGTATTAACAAACTTAAAATTCTTTTATTTTATATATGTGGTTTGCCAGAGTAACATAAAAACTAAATCTGTAAAACCCAACAAAGCAACAAATTACAAAACCTTCTAGCTTAGTTTTTTAATGTATATGAAAAAATAGAATGTAATGCTCAAATGATCAGTCCTATTACTAATTAATGCATATGGCAAATGTGACCAAAACATATTTTTTACTTATAAAAATTATTAATTCTTATCTTTCTCTTTTTTCCCTTTTATTATTTATGTCGAAGTCATCTGCAAGAGAGTAATTAAACTTTAAAATAATAATAATAGTAATTCTTTTTAAAAAACAAATTTATCAAGCTAATTTCAAGGAGATGCGGAGAATTTTATTTCTTATTCAGTGCACTTATGGTTACCTTGTCTAATGAGGATGTTTTTGCTTTGTCAAAACTAAATAACAACAAAAATGGAGAATGGATATACTCACGTTATAATATTTTGAACCGTAAATTTATATAAATATCAACAAAAACCTTTAGTAGAGTATGGCTCAGTTATTAATTAAAAAAATTAATAATAAATTTAATAATTAAAAAACTATTAGATAAAATTGTTTATGTAAAATAAAAAAATGCAATATGGCACCTTCCAACAATATCAGTCATATAAGGATGTCACTAAAAGCATGATACAGTGAGAGAAAATTAAACAAAATCATTTTAATCACAATGTTTGACAATGTTAAGATCCACAATTTAATCACTTCAACATTATTTTTTTAAATATTGATTCTAATTTAATATGAGTTTAATGTGGCATGTTTGTGTATATCTTTCTTATACATTTAGTATCAGAGAAATAAGATTTCTGTTTTTAAAAACACAATTTGTATCATAATTTATTAATCTCTTACATACCAAACATCAGCTCCTCAAACTTTTCAGTGAAGTATATTTTGATTATAAAGAAATAATATCAAAATAAGAATTAATAGCACGTATTTGCTTTCCTACATGATTAAATAAAATCAAACACTGATAAAGATGTGTCAAGAGACATATTAACTACTGTTAAATAAACTAAAAATGTTCTTTCTCTCATAGCGTTGGCACAGTGATGGGCTCGGAGGAGAAGATGGGATATCCAAGTGGTGGGTCAGCTGCCTGTACCGTCAGATTACGCAAGATGGTAGGGTGGGCCTGAATGCTGTACCGTTCTTCATCATCATTGGTCAGATAAAGTAGCTCCACACTCAGATTGGCCCACTGGCCTCGCACAACCTCAGCATTCAAACGTCCTATATGAACCATTACCTCCTGTAGAGACAGCATTCTACTGCTGTAAGTCCCCTGATGATAAAATCAATTAATTTCATTACCCATTTGAAAATTATATAGTGGTTGCAAGAATTTAAAATAGGTAATACATAGGTAATTTTTTAATACAAACAAGAAGACATATTTAATTTTGAAAATCTTTCAGCATATTTAGGTACTGTTCACTTTTTTGAAACTTAATGAGACACAGTTCTAAATAAATATAATCTCAACAGTATTTTATAATATTCTCATGTCTAAAGATATGGAGAAAGACAGGAAGAAAAAAAGAAATTTATGAAGATAAAAAGAACTTTTAGTTTTGATAGTTAGGGTTTCATATTTATTTTAACAGCTATTACCTGTTGTGAATTATGTCCAAGAGAGAAAAGGTTGGGTGTGCTATCCACCACAGCCTTGAACCACTCTGGTTCTGTCTCCTGACCAATATACCAGTCTCGGTCATACTGCTCCAGATATTCCATCAGTTCCTCATTGTCCGAGATGTCACCCAGTAACAAATGATCTATCATCAGCTTGAAACCATATCTACAATCACAAAAATAAGTAACCATCATATCAAACAGTTACACACAACATTTATCTGTAAAATCATTGTGTATTTATATAAATGTTTTATAAAAGAAAAGATATTTGATTTTAGTAAGCATTTTAACACAAACAAAATTCATCAAGTACTTTTACCATCAAAACCTTTTTTGCAAACAGTATAGTCCAGTTGCTTTTGTTTTTGTAGCAGGTTTACATATGAATATATAAATTATATTGCCATAATTTTTCGTTTCAGATCTAGAATTTAAAATTATGGATTGTTGTAAGTCTATATGAGATGTATACCTATAAGCTTTTAAAACAAGAGTGTATAATTCCTTATCCTCAGCCAGCCAGTCCATCATAGCATTCCAAGGAACATCTCCAATATAACACTTGTATAGGTAGTTAGCACTAGCTGGTTTACCTATTAGATAGCAGATGTGAAAGTAATATTTAGCTTTTTAAATAACAGATACAAATATCTTAGCCATAGTATTTCTAAAATATTTATTAAATATTGTTAAAAGAAGAAATATTTAAAAAACAATAATGAAAAAACCTCAAGTTAATTCTAATAAAAAATGTTTTTTCCAAAAGTTATTTTATAATTGCATTTATTTCTGAACCTAGGCATAACTTGAATTTGTTATTGACCTACCATTTGTACATATCATATAAGCATATATTCAATTTCATAGAACTAAAAAACAGTGTGTTAGCATGTTACAAGTTCAGCCTGTCATAAGGTAAAGCCAGCTATTTGGCTGCTACTGTTACAGATCAGAAACCTGAAGAAAAAAGAAAGATGTACAAAGAATTAATTAATATATGAAGATGTACCTTGAACATCAAAAGCTGAAAAACATGCCATGATGAGCTGTGAGTAGCAGTTGGTCAGTGCATCATCTGCTCCTACATCTATGGCCACTTTTTCACCTGGCAGGCCAGTAACTGACCAGTCAAGTACACCCAGGACATTTCGATACCAGTCAACAGGGAAGTGGTCAATGTGACGAGACAGTTGTGAGTACTCTATTGGCAGCTGGCGCCACTTTAGTGGCAAACTCATGTGTGAAGAATACTGACATTTAAAATCAGGTGAACCAGCCAGATTTGTCACAGGTTTGTAAATGTGATTCCCAGAACTCTTCTTTGTTAATGGCTTTCCAAATGTGTGAACTTTAGATTTGGGTTTGTTTAAATCTTGAGCAGGAAAACCAAAATCAAGTTCATCAAACAGCTCCTCTATATCATCATCAAATGTCTTGGGTCCAGTTTTTTCAAAAAATGCCTTGGGGACTGTTTTGTCTGATAAATCTCTGGGAAGAGGAGATGATATGTTTCTAGATTTCCTAACAACATTAACTCTCTTTCTGTTGTCACTGATTTTTGTATCAAAATCATCCGACCAGATGCTGTCTGTGAAACTCTGTATGGAGGAGCATACGGATGACTTCCTCGATGTCTTTCCTCCTGACGGAGGCCGAGTGTTTTCCAGTGGTTGTAGATTATTTTTAATTGAAGTGTTTTTCACTGGAACCACTCTGTCATTGTTACGCTTGTTGTTGAGGTCTGAGGTGTGATGATTGTGGTTTATTTCTTGCATGGCTTCAGCTCTTTTGTTCTCTTTCTTTGTGGCATCCTGAAGCAATGATGGCTTCCTAAGTTTTTCTTCTTTTTTCTTCATTTTGTTCACATGATGTAAAATTAGCCACACCAAACTCTTGACAAAATATCCCATAGTGATGTCAAAACTGTGTGGTGAATCTACTATTCCTGTGAGAACATTTCGTGCATCAGAATATGTATTGACCATTGCAGAGTCAACAGGAGTCAGAGTGTGCATGGGGTATTTGTTGAAAGAACAGAGAGAAAAACCATTTTCTCTTTCAAAAGCTACTTCAAATACATCATCAAGGCGAGCTGCTTCTGCTGTATGACAGGACGTTTCTTGAAGTTCAAGACCTTTAATATTGACTGTACAGTAACCAGCACCTCTTTCAAGTATCATCAACCAAACCAAACGATCCTGAAATCTGATCAGGTAATGGTTTCCTGCTTTTGGTTCTCCTGTACAAATAAAAAATTAATTAATTTATTAAATCAATAAAGTCAAAGAAAGAGGTTTTTGTTTTACTGAGAAAATACTTTGTACAAATAATCACTGATTTAGGAAACGGTTACATAATAAAAAAAATTTAAGACTAGTAAGAAACATTTTGTGTACATTTAGACACAAGTATTTTAATTTAAATCTCTTTTTTAAAAATAATTTAATTCTCACCTAAACTGCCATTTGCAAAAGCTGATCGTAAGCTCTTAGCAAACTGAGGTGAAAACTGCTTGTAATACACAGAATCAGAACACACATTAGCTGATGCACCAACACTTTCAGGCCAGAACTTCTGAGGTCTGGGAAAACCAATGAAAAACAAAGGCAAAGTAAACAATGGCAACAGAGGTGCTGACAGCACTGCAGCTGCTGCAATGACTGCAAATACTATTGGGAAGAAAACCAGTGACAGAAAAATCATTGTAGCAGTCATTCCAATGCGCTGTTTTTTATCTGTCCAGGAAGTTACTAGGAGGATTAAGAAGAAGTAGAGTTTGTTGAGGAGTTGGTAAAATCGATCTCGACACAGTCCAGTTATTAGAAGAAGAATTGGAATGTCCCATGTGTTGCCAGGAAGGGTAATAATTACAATATGTACAATAGAGATTTCTGTGAGAGAATGCACTGTACTTTGCCACACCTAAAAAAAAAGAAGATAAATTTTAAATAAACTGCAGAAATAGAAAAATGAAGAGGAGAATTAATATTATGTTTGTAAAATTTAATCTGTTTGTTTTATCTGTGAATAAAATATTCTTAAAAATGATACAAATACAGTTTTCCCTTTTGACAATTTGTTTTAAATTTAAGAGGAAGGTGCTTGAATAAATACACATAAGAGAAATATGTTGAAGACAATCACAAGAATAACAAACTTTTCCTTCAGTTATAAAACAAATATTAATTACCCATCTATATGCTCTGACTATTCCAAATGTAAACCATACAACATATGAAGAAGTTGGATTGTTCTGAAGTGACAGGTATGCAACCATTACAGTTGGTGAAACTGAAAAATAAAAGATAGAAATAAAGAAATTTTTATTTCTGTAACAATAATGATAATAATAATAATAATAAATAATAATTATGTAACAAATGACCATTAATTTTATATGAAATGTTTGTTACAATTATTAATTTTTATCAGTTTTATAAGTTAATATAATCCAAGTAAATCTAAAACAATAAAACAATTATCTAAATCTTTTTGTTTTTTATTAATCAAATGAAAACAAATAAAATGCTGTAATAGCCTAATACTGTAACATAAGTAACAACATACTCCAGTTGAACAGGATTCTTCTTGTTATGCCAAATACCAGGAGCTGCTTCTTTCTCTTCTTAAAAACCTTTTCTCTCTGTGTACTATGGGGAAATAAGAAATTTCTTATAAATCCAAACACTACATAGACATTCTGTATGTCTCTGAGAATCTTCTCTGCAACGCATAAACCAATTATGGTGTAACCTAAAGTGGTCCTAACATCAGCACCAAAGTCTTTATGAAAATAATTTAGGGTTGCTGCAACTGTTCCTACAAGTAATACCATCACAAAATGATAGAGGAATGTTGAAATGGTCCAAGACCAGATGAATCCGGTGTTCTGCTGGGGATTCCTAATATCTGACTTAACATTTTGACTTGACGATACACGGTTTTTTGTTTGACATGATTTCCACACTTGAAAGCCAAGACCTCCAAGATCTGTGCTGAGGACATAGCCCATGACAGCAGAGAGTATCACAGTTCCAAAAACAGAAGGGACGAAATAAGCCCCAAGGAACACACCAACAGACAGACTCAGCAAGCAAACAAGTCTACAAATATACAATAAAAATTAATTACTTTAATCATTAATTATAAAAGGATGTACTATGAAATAATAAGCAATGTTATATTTGATTAATTTTTATAAAATTTAACAAGTCAACCAGAGGAATATTTTGTATGCCCAGTAAACATATGTATGTGTGTGCAAATGAAGTGATAATGTATTTTTATGGGTCTATTTTATATGTGTATACCTTAGTGTATGTATGAAATGTAACATTTGTGTTATTTAACTTTTAAAACAGCTGATTATTATTATTTGTATATTTTTTAAACTTTACAGAAATTTATTATAATTTTTAGACAATGAATTTCATCCATTATTTAAAACTCAAAATTTTTAATGTCTGAAGAAATAATACCTGCAGCCTGATGCCATTGGAGATCCTCCTAACAGAAAAATATGTATCTGCTCCATTAACCACAGAACAAGTGCATCAATAGGTGGCAGAATGCCTACCACCCACAAAACAGGCAACACAGCAAACACAACACACATCACTTGATTTGGAACAAGAAAAATACTGTAGTACCTGTGGGAAAAAATAAATCAACAATGATTTTTTTTTACACATAAAATAATAACATTTGCATGTAGATATTGTGTTTACATAAGAATTTAATTTTTACAGAAAAAGATACAACTGAAGTAATGTATTAAAATTTAGTGTCCAATACAAGAAAATAGTTATCTGGAATAAAAACAAGAATAATTATTATTTTTTTTTTTTTAAATAAAGTTAGTTATCAGTTCTTTGTTTTAAAATCAAGCAAAACAAAACAAAACAAAATATTTTAAGTTTTTGTGGTTGCTTTTTTTGTATTTTACAAAATTTTACTTACCAGTTAAGTATATGAAATGTGATGCACAAATAAATATAAAACGGACGAGACAAAGTGGTAACTTCATAGACATCCATAGTTCTGTATATGGCTGGTTCTGGAGGAGCAGATGCTGTTAATGAATACTGAGCAATACTCAATGTGATCCAGCCAAACAGATGTAGCACAACTGTGGCCCCATAGTTGTATCCATATAATACATTCAAACTATTGGGCAACAGATACCACAGTGTTAGCCCACACATTACACCAGATACTAAAGCATGGAGTAATATGTTAATCTTGAATGCTTTTGCTGGAGTAACAAATTCTAAAGTTTCTGCACCACAACATGAATCAAACTCTACTTCATCTTCTTCACTGAAGAGATTTTTTTTCTTTTTGACATCTTTCAGTTTGCGTGTCTCTTCTTGTTGTGACTGTGCTTTGACTACAGCACTAACTGTCTGAATGACAAGAACAAATACAAACATGCAGGATCCATATACAGAACAGTACAACACCAGCTGATTTTTAATCTGATTATCAGGATATGACAGTTCCAAAATTATGGTAAATATTCCTCCCAGAAACCAGGGCACAACCCAAAGCAGAATCTGGTTGAAGTAAACATAAATTGGTGCATCATAACCAATTCTGAGTTTTACTCCTCCTAGCACTGTTTGAGGAAATCTTTTCCAGAAGAATTCCTGCTTGTATTCATTTAGAAGTGGAACCCCATTACCCATCTTCACAGATCTTTGTGATCTGAAAAAAAAAAAAAAAAAAAAAGATAAAAATAATATGCTTCTAAAATATGTAACTGTTACATTTACCAGTGAATGTTAATGACTGTACATATCAGTTCTATTTGTAACAGTTTAAATTTTCTATTTATTTAGTGAGTAAATATGCAAGGTCAAAGTCGTATTAAAAGGAAACTATCAAACTATCAGTACAAGACAGCGTGTTATAACATTACACTTCAAGCATGTAAAGGAAATACAGTTCTGAGATAAAACAAAAATGAAATGAATTACTGTTTAACAATACCTCTTCAAATTTCAATATTAAGCATAATTACTAAATGCATGTCAAGTGCATATTCAATATAAAAATAATTATGATCTATGATAAAATTGAAAAATTATTCTACTATAAATTAACCCTAGCATTCAGTTACAAAATTTAAAATATGGCTTTGATATATATACAATGAATTTATTTTCTATTAGTTCTACAATTTTCTCACAACACTGGCCAGTTCAACAAAGTATTAATCCATTGTTTGTTTATTCCTGTCTGCAAGCTAAGTTTTTGTTTTATCTCTATAATAAAATATTTATCTTTAAAATAAAAATGATGTCTTTATATCCAAAAACATAGAATTACAAACTAAAGATAATTTTTTGAAATAAAATTTTAATAATCTGGTCAGTATTTCTGTATAACAGTATCTTAGGCAGTACGTACACATACTAATGTTCACAACTGGTCGATACTAGATGAATTTATTCACCTGCCCTTTAATCTACAGTTTAAAAAAAACAACAACACAAAAGCAAAACAGAGTGATGCATGTACTCTCTGTCAAATCAACATAATACAGTCCTTCTTCTTCTTTTTTTTAAAATTTTATTATTAATTTTTATTATTATTATTATTATTATTATTATTATTATTATTATTATTATTATTATTATTATTATTATTATTATTATTATTATTAATAAAGAAATAAATTTCTATTTAAGGGGTAAAAAAAATGAAATTATTTTATTCTTAACATCATATATTACAGACATTTTATAGTTAATACATACAGTAAAATACACATTTAATGATTTATATAACAATTAATGAATTTAGAATTATCTTATTATGACAATGGTCAAAGATGATTATGATAGTGACATAAAAACACAAGTCAAAATGTCAAAGATCACAATTATAATTGAAAATATAGTTTAATCAATGCTAGAAATTGTTCTGAAAGATGCTATATCATTTTAATCAGAAGAATGATTAATATAAATGGATCCCTTTTCCAGCATTTCTTTTGTTTACGGGCACCTGTAAACACAGCTGTCAAAACAGAAAACGATTATTAATATTCAAGCAGTATTCTTTTACTGTTCGTTATGTAACTTACATGTTTCGAACAAATATTGAATCTCTAGATTATTATATATCAGTATTCAGCGTCGCTGTTTCCATGGAAAGATTAAAATCGAGGACACAAACAGAGACATTGTTTCACCAACACAACACTCCATTTTGACACACATTGGTATGGTTGGGGAATTCAACAGAAAAGAGGAGTTCCCTTTAAGATTTTCGTATCCAGTATCAATTATTTTACTACAGTTGATATAGAATAAAAAAAACACATAACACTGAATAGTTAAAATTAATGAAATTTAATTTTATGTATAAATATGAAATATAATTAAATATTGTATACGAAAAGTGGGTTAACAAAATGAAGCTATAAATATGGCGGTTCCCGGAATCAATGTTAGCGTCGAAGCTGTTGTTGAAAATCAAGTTCAAGAAGTTACTCTAGATGGACAAGAAAAATATGTCCAGTATGGCTTTATTTTTGTATTAATTTAACTTACTTTTTAAAAATAAATATTAAAACTGTAATGTTATAAAACATCGCAACAAATTTTAAAAAGTGAAGTCTTTATTAAAATTGTAATTATTATTCGTTCATTGACAAGATATCAATTATATTTTTTTTTACACATCTGCTAGTATGGCTTATTTGTTTTTATTTATTTATATAATTATATTAAATATTTTCTTTTTAATTTCAGGCCACTGTCTATGTCAGAAAATCTATCAAAACTTGCACATAAAATTGACTTTTACAAAGATGAAAGTGAAGGAAAAGGAAAGCCTACTTCAGAAGGAGAGAAAGCAGAAGAAGATGACAAGACATTAGCAACATTTCAGCCATCACTTTGGCCATGGGATTCTGTGAGAAATAAATTAAAGTGAGATGCTTTTATATTTTTTCATTCTGTGTATCACTGATTTAGTGATATCAGCTCTGCTCTGGCCAGATATACAATGGTTGGATTTTAGATTTTACAGTAAATTATGTTTATAGTTTCCAGGACATTCCTGAATTATCTGAAATATTTATGGAAAATCTTTCTCAGTTATTAATATAAATTATTTTATGTTGTATGCTAATATTATTAAAGAACTGTTATTAGTTTAAAAGAAGGCTGAACTTATTTTAAAATAATTTAAATTTTTATTAATATAATTTATTGTTATCAGTTTATGTTTTGCAATAAAGCTGTGTATTTGATTTTTATTATTCATTAATTTTTAAAACATTGCTGTTTGTAGAGCTGCCCTAACTGAACTGAAGGTTTTGCTTGATGTGTTAAATATAACCAAAGACAAAAGGTACATGGTTGCAGATCCTATTACTCAAGAGGCAACATCTTCAAGTCCTGCACAACTGTTTTCAAAGAAAAAGGTATTTCTTTTTCTGTTTTGCACTCTAATAAATTATTTTTAAATTTTAAACATTTTTACTTTACTAAATATTATTACTTTAACTCAGGAAGTATCCTATGTCTTGCATGTTTCATTCATGCAGCTTTTTTAGGAATACTGGTTGTCATTTATATAAATCCATTTCATTGACATTTTCCACTGAATTAACTAGTGAAATCAAAAATTTACATTTGGCAGAATTTTATATCCATTGTTATTGGTATGTGGTTGGCTTAATAATTGGCCCATGTCATTTTCAGAGTTAAATAATGAAATTAAATCTTCAATAATACTTTTATCATTATACATTCAGTTAATCACGTTTGAACTTATTAGAGCTTTTATTTTACATTTGTTTCTGTCTAGGCTATGTGTGGTGCAGCCACAGTGTTAACTAATGGAGCAGATCGACTGAAGAAGGGTCAAGTAGATGTGGTTAATCGTGGACAGTATGATTTCCATTTTGAATTGTTAAAACTTCGACAGAATTGGCGATTAAAGAAAACTGGCAAAACAATCCTTGGTGATCTTAGTTATCGATCAGGTATAACCATTGTTATTAAATTTTAAATTTTTATTTTGTTAGACTATCAGAGAGTAAAGATATATATATTATATTATTAATCAGTGAGATAATATTAACTTGGTTTATTAATCGTAAAATGAAAATAGTAGGTACATTAGTAACACTGTTTTCATGTCCTACAATTGACTTCACAAAACCCAAGCCAAAAATGATAATCACTGGCTGCACTATGTCGCACCTGATGTAAATATTGCTCCACTACACATTGAACATGAGGTCAGGTTTCTGGAATCTCAGCATCTGATTGGCTAAAACTGGTGTTTACAGATAACCCAAATACTTTGATTTGAATTGCTATTTCTTGTATTCTGGACTGTTTAGATGATACAATTTTGTTTTGCTTTCTTAATCTGCTGTGTTGCATATTATATTTAGTATATTTTCTACTTCAGCTAAAAATAAATTAAGAAAATCACTACTAGTTTTAACACTCTCATGTCTTTTTATGGGTCTATTTTATGTTTTCCAGGTTACATATAAAAACAATAGAAATAAATTTCTATAATTAGCTGTTGTTATTTAGTTATAAAGTACTTAACATAAATGTTAGCAGGCTGGTTCTGTTATATTGAAAATATCTTTTCATGCTGTTTGTCAAATAAGTGATTTTTTAATTCTATTTTTAAATCTAAAAATAGGATTGAAATTATATTTAATTTCATTATGATTATTATTCTTTTTTTTTTCACTATGTATTTATTATCTAAGTAAACTATTACATTCTGCGAATGTAGTGCAGTGTTGTTGTTTTTTTGCTTTTTTTTTCTTGCTTTAAGTTAAAAGAAAAAGAAAGAAGTTAAATGCAAAGTTTTATCAAGTAATCTGTTTTGTTTTAGCTGGATCAAGGTTCTGGCAAGGTGGAACATTTGAAGTTGTGAAGAGTACAGACCAGTCAGAATCAGAACCTGGTGTTCAGAAAAGTAGTCTAGAAGTTATTATACCCAGTGAACTTGAGGGGGTGGCCTACATCCAGGTGGAAGTTAAGACAGTTCCAGGTAATAATATACTTACATCACCTGATGTCACATTAATGTTACACACATTTATAACTGTTATATTTTCTTTATTAATTAATTTTTTTACAAGAACAGTAAATTCTGAAAGCAGTCAAAAATAAAATGTACTTTTGGTGATTTTCTTTTAAACAGACTAGGTACAAAAATTAGCCCCACTAAAATTTTAATTGTTTTACAGTTTTTTATTAAAAAAAATAACATGGCACTATTAGAGTTAAAAGTGCCTTTTCATTTACAACCAAAGTAGTGTTACAGGTTTTAAATGAAAATATTGGATGAATGCAAATAAAATGAAAGAGACATCTCTGGTTCTGAAATTTTAAATCTTTGTCATTGGTCTTTTAGTTTTCTTTTACATTACAATCTTAATAGTGTTACATGTTTTGAAGTTAAATATTATAACCACACAAAATAAATGAAGGTAACATCCATAATCCTGTAAATGAATCTGAAATTCTAAAAATTCAGCTATACCACTGGTAATGACAAGTTTGCATTTGGAATTGTATCTCATTTTATTTTTGTTGTTTTTTATTTTTTTTTATTGTAGAAATGATGGACTTGACATCTGCCACATTAAAAATGCCTGCTGGTTTGGGTTCAGTGCGATCAGATGCATATTGGCAGCAGAAACTAGAAGTAGCTCAGAACGTTCTGTTCTGTAAAGAACTTTTTGCTCAGGTAAACTCATAAAGTATAATATTTCTTACTCTGTATGTTTGTTTGGTTGTTGTTGTTTTTTTCATTAGTAATAATATCCTTTTCTAAAGTGTTTTGCAATAAAATACATAAATACATCTCACTGAAAAATAGTTTATCAATAGCTGTTGTATGTGGAGATGAATGCAAAACATTTCTTGCTAATAGTCAGTAGGAGTGACAGTGTGTTCCAATTTTGTTGTACAAAGATATCATTAAATATGCATAATTCATTGTACATTACATGTATTTTGAAAAATCATATGCCTCTGACATGAAAATGGAATTGTTTGTTGTGTTTATTTAGTTATTTGTTTTTTAATTTTTATTCTTAAAATTACTTTTTGTTTTAGTTGGCTAGAGAAGCTGTCCAAGTGAAATCTTCAACTCCCCACATGGTGGTTGGCAATCAAATCATAACAAATGTACGTACCATGGACAAGTATAATAATAAAAGTCATTTTAAAATTCATTATTTTATAGTTTTACTTTAATAACAGGAAATAATAAAAACAAACATCTTCATCTGGTACTGCCACCTGCTCAGTTTAGAACAGTGGATTCTCAATTACTTGAATAATATTTTTTGTTGTTGTCTTTTCTTTTTAAATGTTTGTTTTTATATTCAGGTTTTCCCTGGTATTCAGCTCTCTGTTGTTCTCTGTCATTATACAGGAAAAGAAAAAAAGGTAAATTCTAAAATTTATACAAATCCATAAGTGTATAAATGTGAAATTTGTATTAAATCATCCGGAAGTTGAGAATTAAAATTTTATTTATTGTTGTTTACTTTAATGAAATAAAACTTAATTTTATAAATAATTTTAGGAACTCATGTAATGTCACTATTCTGTTGTGAAGCCATTTCAGAGTGGCTAGTCTTTTATTTATTTATTTATTTTTATTTTTTTGTTTGTTTTATGCTATATTCTTAATATTTATTTTGCATTGTTTACTGGACATGAAATATTTTCACTGTTCTTGTTACAGGTTCCTTTACAGCCACAGAAGCTAGAACACAACCATGTTCTGGAGCACTCTTTACACCAGCTGCTGAGAGAAGTACATTACCGAAACACCAACCTAGCACCACCTCACCCAGTGAATGCCATGCTGGGAATGAGTAGAAAGCGGAGACTGGCAGGACCCGACGGGATGTCTCGCTCCGAGCTTGCAGAGATGTCAAACATGTATGTGAGATATTTCATTACATCCTTCACCAGCTTATAAAATACTAGCAGAGACAAAGCAGATAGGTCCCTTGATAAATACCTTGAAATAAACTTGGTTGAAGATAGCTAGTTGGGTTTGCTCCTTGATTTTAGCATGAGTTGGGATTAGGGTGATGTACAAAACTATTTCGATGTAGCTGAAGTATCTTGAGAAATATTAAGCTGGCTCTTTACAAGTTTCATTTTACTAGCCATTTTGTTTAATAATGAAAATATTTATCATTATTAAAAACAAAGACTAATTCAATTAAAACCATCAAATATAAATTGTATGATTAGTGTTTGTTGTCTATGGTAATGTTTCAGCTGTTGTGATTTATTTTTTAATTTTTTAATGTTATATATATATAATAGTATCAAATGTGTTTTGTAAAATTCTAGTTGAATTTGACTTCTGTCAATAAATGTTACTGTGTTGTTTTTTTGGAGTAATTTGTATTTAAATGTTGTTTTTTTTGGGGTTTTTTTTTTTTCAGAGAAACTCTCTTGGAGCAAATCATTAAGCAGACTAAACATGCTGTTCTGAGATTAAGGTGTTTACAAATTTAGCAGCATAAATTTTTTAATGTAGCTTTTTTTTTCAAACTAAATGTTAAAGTAATTCTTAATGCCTTGTTCCTTTCAAAGATTTTTTTTTTTTAAATCTGACTTTTTTTTTGGATGTTTCTCAGCTCTTATATTAAGATAATTATCTGTACTTTCTTATCATGTAAAAGATCTGATTATAACAGAAGTTCTCTAATTATAAAAACAAGCATCATAAATGACTGTATGTATTAAAATGTAATAGAAATGTATTAAAACATAATGATTATATGCATTTAAGACTATTTCAGGGTTTTAAAGTATAATTGTTAATGTTTGTTTCAGAACAATGCATGTCATTGACCAGCTGGCAGTGTCAGTCCAGGATCCACAGATCACAGCACACTGGACTTGTCTCAACAGTAGTCTGGAGTCTAATGTTAGAATACACATCACATCTTGTGGATATGAAAATGTTAGGTTAGTATGCGACAATACTTCTTTCCCTCTGGGAGAAAATAATGACAGGGTGATGTTGCTTTAGTTTCATTTTAGCTCATGCTTTGATTTTAGGGCCACACTTATTTCAGGCAATTTTGCGAGATGGCATTCTTATTTGTGAGATAATATTTAATGTCAGAATATACAGATTTTGTTTGTACAGAAATGTCATATTAACCTCACTGTTCTTTATTTTTCAGATCTTGTGTTTATATATTTTTTTTAAATTCACAGCAACTTACTGTTTAATTCCAGTTATTATTTAATAATTAAAGTATCTTTCTGTCATTATCGTTCATGTGTTTGACTGTTTACTGCAGAAGTTCTCTTGATCTGCTGATTGGAGTAGATACAATACAGGCTATTCTCAAAGATGGAAAAACCTGTGTTCTGTCATTTGAAGACAAGGAACTACAGGATCTTATTTTGTGGCAGGCAAGTTAAAATTCTTTCATTAGAATTAAAAGAAATAAAAAAACAAAAACAATAAAAAAAACACATTTTATGTTCATCTTCTACAAATTATACATATAATGATTAACATGTTATTAATTTTGCATCAGTGTTCAATATATTTTAGAAGTGCTTACATTTTGATCCCTTTACTTGTTTAATTCATTATAACTTTTCTTTACTGGAAAACTGTTTAAACATGATTTGTGTATTTATCCACATATTTGTAAATATAATAATATAATTGTACAACTTTAGAATTTGATATATATATTAGTTAAGTAAGTAAGTCACACCTTTTAAATTTTTCAAACAGTGAAAAAATTACAGTGAACTATGATCTGTAAATTAATATATGTAAATAAACATTTTAAAAAGCATTCGTAATACATACCCATAGAGATTCATAACTAACAAATACTAATATGGCTTTTTTTTTAAACACTTACTATGTACATCAGAATGTTTATATTTGTCTAAAGTTATTTTGGAATGAAAAAATTACAAAAACTATCTACAGATATTTAATTTAAAAAATGGGAATAATGATATCAGTGTTTCAAAAATACAGAATGTGCTGAAACAAAAGTTTATTATCAAAAATATGCTGTTATGTGTGTTTCTGCTAACAGATTTCTCAGTATCATGTAACAGTTGTGCAGCAGTTGGTCAAGTATCAGAGCTGGCAGATCTTGTCAATGAGTTTAAACATGGGAACAGGTGACATGGAAACATTTGGAACAGCATCTTCAATTATGTTTGCATCACCAAGAGGCGACATGTAAGAGTCAAATTAAGTTTAAAAATTGCTGGAATGGTTTATTATTTTTTTGGAACAAGGGAGATTATTGTTTTAAAATTCTTAATAAATAACTTGTTTTTATGTGAAAATTAGATAATTTGTCCAAAAAGTCTGTTAAATAATAAAATCATTAATGTAACTGTTTCTTTCTTTAAAATTATCTCTTATTCAGTTCAGCATTATTATTATTAAATGCTTACATGTTATTTCTTTAGTGCTTTCTTTTTCTGTATCTAATTTGTCTAAACTTTTCTTTCTCTTTTTATTGCAGAGTTCTTTCTCTCAAAAGTGGACCATCGACTGACCTCATTCTAAATATCAAACAGAAAGAAACCTCTACAGACTCGAACCTAAGAACAATAATAACTGATCCCAAGTGGTTTAATCTTGGTGGGCCATTTAGACAAATCAGTTTAGACCGTTTAGAAGGCAAAAACTTTGCTAGCAAAATGGACATGTTAATGGCACAACTTACTACCAGATCAAAAGAACACAGTTCCAACGGAGATGTTATTTCAAATATGGAACACTAGTGAAGTGGGGAGGGGAGAACCCCACCAAATTCCCCACAAACTCAAAAAAAGTATGAATGATTTGATATTTTTAAATTCATTTGTTCAAATGTGACATCATCTCTGAAATACTTCCAAACCAAAAAAATTAACTAAAATTTAAAAATTCTGAGATTTATTTTATGCACAAAAGGCAATTAAGGACTTACTCAGAATGTTCTGCAAATAATTTGGAGGGAGGTGGTTAATGTGGGTTTAGAAACTACCTAGAACACACCTCCATTAAAATGTGACAACTATCAGGTTAGTTACATGATGTCAGAATATACGTCGCATCTTGTGGATGCAAAATATTTAGAATAAATAAAAAGTTGAATATTCTCTTGTTTGTCTTGAGTTTCTTTTTTGCTCTTCTTCTTTTTTTTTTTTTCTTTTTTTTTGGTGTTATTTTTGCATTATATAAATTCACTGTATTTGTTCTTTGCTAGTAAATGGGTATGTTTGGAAACAAAATAAATCTATTCAAAAGAATATCAGTTTGAGAAAAGTTAAATTAATGCCAGTGATTGCAGCTGCCATCCAAATAACGTCATTGACAAATTTGCTGGTTTTAACATTTGACTGCACTGTACATATTTACAAACTGGAATTGTTTATGTGTTGGCCCTCAGTAACAAAAAATCCTGGCGGTATTCCTGTCCTCATCAATGCAGTGGCGGAATCAATAATTACAGAATATATATATATATATATATATATATATTTTACTACTATTTTTTGGAATGTGAAAAAGTACATGAGTGTTTTTGTGTTTTTATGACAAATAAGATTACAGTTTCAGTTTACAATAATAATTGAAGTGACTAATTTCTGTCAGTTATCAGCAAGGAATCATTTAGACAGGGAAGTGCATGCCACAAATGTTTGTAAAAACATCATAAAACTATCTGCAGAAAGGAGAGCCAATCCTATGACTAATCCATTCATTTTCTTCTTAAACAGCATGAAACACTTTCTATTGATAGGTATTTATCTCATCACAATGGCATGTTATATTTTTGTTGTTTTTATATTAACTGTAAGTGTTTGTTTGTTCATTGAAAGAAATCACTATCTGGGTGCCTGCAAATCAGAAAGATACAATAAAAATTATCACAATATAATTAGCATATGAAAAAAATATATATATATAATGGACTCATCCACAAAACACATTGCTGTTCACATGTTTTTTGTTTGCCATTTTGTTGTGACCTAAAGAGATAACGGATTTGTGTAGTAAGTAGCTACTTTTGGTAATAATGCTTTTCAGATAATAAATAAAAATTAAGTTTCAAACAGAAATGAACACATTCTTAGGGCTGAAAAAATTGAAATAGTCTGACCAATAAACCTACAAGAATAATTCTGTTCCAAAGATCACAAATTGGTCACAATCAGGGAATAAATGCCATTTCCCCAGACCAACATACTAAAAAATTACTATTAATTATAAAATTGGGTGTATCTTTATATGAATAGGAGATATTGAAAAAATGACAGCATTTATTTCTCAAATCTGAATGTATTAAAAGATATTTTACTAGATGTACAAATATTATTTATCTTAATAAATACATTTGTTTTCTAACATTCTGAATATAAGATCTTAAATTTTTAAAATTATTATTGCTGTTTTTATTTCAGATTTTCTTCTTTTATACTTTAAAAAACCATTTCAGGGTTTTAAAAGAACATGTCTTCATTTAGATTTGTTTTATTTATCTTTGTGGCCTGTGGCATTTTGGAATCTGCCATTTTTCAAAGTCCTCATGGTAAGATGATTTCAAGGAATTTATAAAATAATAAAACTGAGAACTGAATTACACAACACTCTCTCATTCTTGCACACATACACATACACATACACGTACACAAACATAAAAGAATACATGTACCCACAGTATATCTGTTTTCTACAACATCCCCATGTTCCTTCATCTCAGTGTCTCAGAGATAACCAACTCCATCTGTGCTGAAGTATTTGTGACAAATACTAACGGAGCTAATTTTGTTGTCGTTTTCAGACTGTCAGGAACCAATGGACAAAGGCCCATGTGATGGAGTAGAAACTCGCTATTTCTACAGTTTTCAAATGAGGCGATGTTTGAGTTTTGAGTATGGAGGCTGTGGAGGAAACAGTAACAATTTCAAAACAAGACTGGAATGTGTGGAGACATGTGAATGGGAATAAATATATTAATGCTTTATTTTTCCTTTTACTTGCATTCCTAAATTAATAAAATTGATTTGTATTTCCTGTCTGCTGTTTGTTTTAAAAATAAACAAGGGACTATTGAGAAAAACTGGCATCAAATTTTATGATTTGTAGAAGTATTTCTGATAGAACTGTATGTTGTAGTGAACATTATATCATTTATAATTTATTTATTTATTATTATTTTCCATTAGTTATAACCTTAACTGTCCACAGATTACTGATGATGAACATGATCTGTAAATTATTCACAATATTCTAATACAATAAATCTGAAATTTAGCTTAAAGAAAAACATGTGACAGCATTCAGCTCTGGATTTTCTCTTGAAACTTCCCAATGGATACAGCAATATTAGTCAAGGAAGCTGTTCTGGATAAGGAGAAAAGGAAATTTATTTTCTGAGGATAAATGATATTTAAAAATATAAATATATTTAAAAAAAAAAAAAAAAAAAAAATTGGACAGTGGAAGGATGTCATGTGAAAATACTTCTCAGATCAATATTTTCAATTTATTCTGAACAATTTACTAATGAAATTAAACATGAGAACAATACTACAAATAAATTAAACATCCCACAACACAAATAAATAAATTATATGAAATATGAATACCAATATAACATCAAAACAAATAACAAAAACATATATATGCATATATTTATTTGTTATATATTTAAATAATAGTTTATATATATTTCCATTATCAAATAATTATTTTATTAGAGACAAAAATGTCATGATCCATGTTTAAAAATTCATTTTGATGATACTCACTCACTATATTATTTATACATTTCCTAGAATGGTCCCACATATTACCAGCTGTTTTCATTAATGTTATCTACTGGCAAACTGTTTTCAATTTGAAAACAATATACATTCCAGTTTTAGTTATCTATATGCAGACTAAATACAATTAAAAAAAAAAAAAGAAAAAAAGAAAGAAAATTAAAATTTCTTTTCTATTAGTCTCAAATTTTAATATGCACCTCTATTTACATTTTTATGTTTAGAATTTTCCATTCAGATAGTCAGTCCTGTTATGTACGAAGAATAATCCATTTTCTTGAATAAGTATGTTTATAATAGCCTAAGCAACAAGCACTTGGAATGTTTTATTTTTCAAAATAATGTGAAAAACAGTAAGTGTGAAAAACAACAAACATTCCATTTTTAATCTTTTTGCAGCTGTAAGAGTTAAAATGTACATTGAAATTGAACTATGATAATTAAAAAGTAATTTGTAGAAATATGTTAATATTTAGATATCTGAAACAGATAATGAATTAAACTGTAGATATATAATCTACAAAAAACAAACAAAATTCTTTTGTTGAGAAACATTATATAAATGAGACATATGCCCATAATATAATTCATTGTTAAAGTACTGCTGTACTTGTTAATTCAAAAGTATCATGGAATCATTTATGATAAATTGCATATTATTAGTGCAAAAACATTTACACAAAATGACAACAGCAGATTAAAGGAAATTAGTAAATTAAAATTAGAAAAGCAAAAAATCTGTTACAAAGGGAAACAAAATGTGTACCATTTGTAAATTTAAGTACAATAACTAAAATCTCATTATGGATAAACTAAAAAAGAAAACAACTGGAATCATAAAAGTTCAGTATTACATACTGTGTAAGTAGGCCAATATAACTTTTTTTTAAATTTTAATGTGACCATTATCAATATATATTTCTTTAATTCTGTTATGAGCTGTTAAAAGAAAATTAAAATGATTTTTGTCACATGTTTATTATTAATAATTTATATTGTTTTCTTTTTCTTTCTTTTTTAATTTTTTTTATATTATAATGAATGTTCATTTTTTCAGTATTACTGTCTTAATTTATAGTCCTACAAGACACATGTGACCTTGAAACTGGCAGTGACAAGCATTTGAGAAAATTTAATATTTAACAAAATTACCATTTGTTTAACACATTTAGAAATATATATAAATATCGAAATCCTATTAATATTTTAAACGAAAGAAACATTTACATTTATTCAAAAACAATTCCAAAATACTGTAGAAAATAATGCAACTCCTGCATATAAATTTAAATTTAGCCATAATGTTTTAGCAAACAAAACATCCATTTTCTAAATTACCAAAAGAAGAAGCAGTAAAAGCAATAAGGAAGGTATCTGGAACCAACAAAATGGAAGACCACTATATATACTTTTTTTTTGTGTTGGATTTTTGAAGGAATGAAGTGTGATAAAACACTTCAATTTTTTTTAAGAATGCATTACTTTACTTTTGCATTATAAAGTTCATAATTCAACTTTATTTCCATTCCTTCCAATAAAAGGGGAAAAAAAAGAGTATAAAATTGGAAAACAATGTAATTATGAAGAACTTGGGGATGGAAGAACTCACAGTATTATTGGAAGGACTTTTATGGGATGGTTCGTACTCTGGACGGCTGTGTTAGGCGATATGGTGAAATCTGTATAAGCCACAACTGTTTGTACAGCAACAATTTCTTAACTCAAGTGTTTTGGGTCCATCAGCATACATTAGAAATATAATTTATATATATATATAAATGAATTTTAAGAGATTATAATTGTAAAAAAAAAAAAAAAAACATTTGCAAAAATACATTTTTAAACAGGTGCTTTTTTCATATTTTAGTATGGGTGATGTACACACTGCTACTGGTAAGGAATTTCAAGGGTTCAAAATTCCTTATAAATCCATCTGTAGATAATAATATATTTCAGTTTGAAAGAAATGAAAAATAAATAATAATAATAATAAAAACAATTAAATTGAAAAGTACTAATTAATAAAAAAAAATTAACCTACTGAAACGGACTTTATACATATTACAACACAGCATACATAGGACCCTTTTAAATTTGTAAAACAAAACATCTACATAATTCCAAATCACAATAAATTGTCTATTAGAAACTACATACAAAACAGTAGTGGATATATTGTAAATTATGCAAGATATATATTTAACATATAAGAATTTATTAAATATCGTAAGATATTTAATTTTAATATATATATATATATATATATACAGACATATAGTAAATGTTACCTACAAGCAATAAACAAAAGATCAAACGAGTTAATCTTGTTTAAACATAACTTGATATTCATTTAACATCAAATAGTCATCATCTTAACAAGGTAAAATAAAAAAACAATCTGATGTAGCATAAATGAATAATAATAATAGTAATAATAAAAATAATAATAATAATAACAACAACAATAATAATAATAATAATAAAAGCAAATGACAAATGAGTAAAATTCAATTTGGCAGTTTTTTAAAAGCTTAATTCAGTTGCTTCATGAAAACATAGTGATTTATATAGAATATGGAGAAAGAAAGAACGTTTCTTATGAAAAAATATAAGGTAGGTGTACAATGGTTGAACAATATTCTATTTTAATTTTTGAACCACATTTTTGAAGCCATGTGTTAGTTACTCATGTTTAGGTGTGATAATAACCTTACAAAAAGTGAGACAGTGCAGTTTGAAAATCAACTAAAAACAGATTTTTAGTTTTTGGAATCAGTTCATCAGTTGTTATGTATATAATCATTTGACTAACTGGACTAATTGGACTAATTGCACAGCATGTTTTTGACTTCTTTTTTTTCATCTCTGAAATGGCCAAAATGACAGTCTTTGCCTGCACATGTACTGACATGTTAATGGAACTGAATATTAATATAAAAAAGCCAAATTTACTACTTGACATGACACTGAGTCATTTCCCATCTGAGGTGACATGTCAAGCAAAAATTATAGATTTCTCTGACTTTTAAAGGAAATTAACTGATTTTGAACAATTTACAGCAGGGAAACTTGGACTTCCTTATTAAAGAACAACAGGGCAACACTGAACAAAACATACACAGAGACAGAGAGAGAGAGATAGATGGGGTATATCAAAGGTACATAACTAGAGAAGTGTTAAATATCAAAGATATTTGTATGCAGTAGATATAGGTTTATGGTTATTAATATCTCCACTAAATAAAAAATTCTGAATATATATATATATATAAAATAACACACATAAAATGAAGTTATAATTTAAAAAATAACATTCTGAAGAAAAATAAAATATGGACAGTGTTGGGTTATAGTTCAATAGAATTTTAAACCGATTAACATATGTAACTGCATATCAGTCATAACATATTTACAGATATTGAAAACATATCTATAGAATAGTTCTAATTTTAATAAGTTTATAAGATTATAAAATTTCATACAAATAACTATATAACTATATACCATTACATAAAGTAAAATATTCCAGGTTTCAAAAGCCCTCAATTGTTATTATAAAGAAACCAAAATATTAATCATCCTTCTCTTTTTTTTTTAATATATTAAAATTAAAAATAAATTTAACAGTGATATTAAACAAATATTTCTCAATCTGATCAAATAAAGATGACATATTAAGATGGCATAAACAATGAAAAAAATGTGTTCATTTGAACAACTCAGATCTCTGATTATAATGTCATTGGTATAATCAAATGATTTAAAAAACAAAATTAAGTATTAACAATAATATATAGATACATATATTTTTCTTAATTTCTATGATAACTTGCTTTCATTGTGACCAATATGACACTGATCCAAATAATGTTCATAATAATTACAGCAATAATAATAATCTTCTTTTTTTTTTTAAATTTATATTTCTAAATAATAATTTTAATTCTTTAAGCTAATGCATATAAGACTGAACTAATATAGTCTTTAATATTAAATATGACACCAAACTATGCTTTTCACGAGACTCTTGAAAACATTTAAAAAAATAGAGATATCTATAGCCATACAAAAATACTGGCCTTCTTTGTTGTTCATTTATTTCAAGACATTACACCACACATGTAATTTTAGTTTATTATATGAAATATAAAGATGATCTAAATAACATGCAACTAACATAATGTGTTAATAATGTAGTACAAACAAAAGGAAATTCCCAGTATTTCAATATGTAACAAAAATAATCTGTCCTTATCTGCTGTATACCATTCTTTTAATCTTTGTTTTAATATTACTGCTTAATTTATCAACAACAGTTAATATTTAAAAAATAAAACAATAACTATATTGTCAAATCAAAGCATATATTAATATTTAACTTTTTGTCAACATACTGACAGTATAATTTGAAGCTGTTACAAATATTACAAAAGAATTTAAATAATAATAATAATAATAATAATAATAATAATAATAATAATAGTAATAATAATAATAATAATAATAACAAACATTAATAATAAAACTGCAAGCATACATTGTTTTAGGAAAACCATTATAATCAATAAGATTATTTTAAAAAAGAATCCAACAAAGAAAAACACCAACCTTTTTTCACTAGCTGCCTTACTAATAAGTAAAATAGCACTTGTTTACTAAATAATCATATAACAATGTCAAGTTACTGGTATTTATACTGACAGCACCACAAGGATTTTCAAGGATTTTGTTTTAAAGTGTTAAATAATTGAAAAATTTCTAGAGCTAACAAAATGTTAAATAACTGCATCATTCCTTTAGTTAACATGTTATTTACTGAAAGGTTTCTACAGTTAAGAACATGTTGGAAATCACACTAAAACTGAACGATGATCAACATGTTAAACAACTAGAACATTTCTGAAGTTCTCTGATTTCTACACTCTGTCTTTTTTATGTTCTTTGTGAGATTTGTGTTCTTTATGCTCCTTATGTTCTTTATGTTCTTTGTGTTCTTTGTCTTTTTTCTTCTTGAGGAAACCAAACATATGATAACTTTTACGTTTTTCTTTTTCTGAATGTGCATCCTCTCCATACATTACTGGCTCAGACATAGGACGTGAACCTGTATGCCCTGCCTCAGGGTGCTTATGACGATATTGTGGTACATCATCATCATCATCATCGTCTTAAATTAATAATAATAATAATAATAATAATAATAATAATATATGTATGCATTTTTGTTGTGTGTCTTTTCTTTTTTAAACATTAATTAAAATTAAACAATATAATTTTCAAAACATGATAAAAGAGTTTAATCATATAAAATTTTCTTTATTAAATAAATTTTTGTTTCTCTTACATTTTAGACTTCACTATAGCCCTTATGAAAGATATAGTTCAAAAATAAATTCCATTACAAAGTGTTAGAATATATTTACTGTTATTTACGATAGTCTTATCAATACCTTGGAACTGCCCATGTTCAGGTATTTCAAATCTTCCTTCCAATGTTATTGGCACACCAACTGCTGCATCAGCCTCATCATCTGAAAATTTAAACATTATTTATTTTGGGTTTGCTGTTTTTTAAATGTTCTCCTCATCGTTTGACATATAAAAAAAAATAAAACATAGAGCTACTCCCTATGATATTAATATATATATTTAACTTTAAAAAAAAATTAACATTTAATTTTAATAAACAATTATTTTAATAATTTAATTTATCTTAATATGGTTTGAAACAATAAGCTTTTTTTATTATTACTATTATTATTATTATTATATTTACTGACTGTTAAAAAAACAACAACTTAAAAATAAAAGTAAACTATAGATATTTATTTTACTGCTCAAAATCACAGCAATTTTTATGCTGAGATCAAAATACAGAACATTTTTACTTATTTCTACAAATACAAATATTTAATTTTTATTCATTTATTTCATTTTAACGTTGCACCTGGCACTTGTACCCCATATTTTTATTTCTTTGAACTAAAAGTCACTTGATCACGAAAGTTTTATCTACAATAGTAATGACAAAGTCAACTTTTTAAATTATATATAAAGATGGGTTTATGTTTAAAATATTCTACCAGAATGACTGGAAGGGTCACTGATTCCACTAGCTGAACGTGTATGTACTGCACCACCTTGATCTGAACCTCGACTAGCACCACTGCCACTTCTGATGTGACCTTCAGCCTTACTACTTCTTTGATTATAGTCAGTAGATTCTGTTCCATAATGGATCTGCTGTACAACAGAACCTGGCTGAGCGCCTCCTGAAATTTGTTTGTCATGCTGAGGCTCGTGTGTTGAAGGCAGAGGGCTCTGTTCCCGATTGGGACTTTCAGTTCCATTGTATGGTGTGAACTGTTCAGAAGGTTCCAAACCTTAAAAAGAAATTATTATGTATATGTATATATGTATTCTTTTTTTCTTTTTTTTTTAATTTGAGGAAATATTATATAAAGGAAATATATCTGACTGAGTAAATGTGTTTTCTGACTAAGATGTTAGTACAGAATTAATATAAATTTAAGTCAAAAGTAATGGTTTAGTAATTGTGTTATCTAAAATAACATGCTTAAATGTAAAAGTAATGTTAAATAAATTTAAAAAAAATAAAATTAAAATAGTAAATTAATATAATAATATATTATAAAAAAATCAAAAAAATCTACTTTTTAAAGGTCACATTATTCTAAATTTTGATGGAGTATTTATTTTTCAGAATTATAAAATATTTTTTCAGTATTCAGTATATGAAAACAATAATATCAGAAGTTATAATTAACAAAAATACTGATTTTATAACAAACATTCTCATAAATAACTAAATGATGTAACAATAAATATATTTTGTTTAGCAAAGTAAAACGATTTATGAGAGTAAAACTGAAACACCTTTAAACATAAAACTGAAATAGCTTTGTTTTTCTTTATTAATTTAAGCTAAAGCTTAGAAATGTACTGAATTAATTGCTGTAGAATCATGCATTACTGATCCATAAGACTTGTTCATGCATAATAATTATGTTAAAACATGCATGCAGTTTGTTTTCAAACAGGCTGTTAAATGCAATATTAAAACTTCTTCATTTAGACTTTTTTCTTTCATTTAATAAATACTTGCAACAAAAATTACCACTAGTACTTCCACAAAGGATCTAACCCTTGATCTAATACTTTATAATCTGCATAATTCAGGGACTTTTTTATTTAAAATTACTATTCTTAATTTAGTATCAATTAAAAATTCATAAAATATAAGAGATTAATTTGGCATTTAAATTAAATAATATACATGTTGCACTTAATAACAAACAGTTGTTTTCAGCCATTTTGATAAAACATTTCAATAAATGTATTAATTATGCACATTTGAAATAATTAATAAAGAGCATGCACATAGTTTAGCATCACTGTAAATAAAAAGACTACATAAAGAAATTCTCAAAGAAAATAAATTCTTATCCAACAACAAAGCAAACATTTTTTTAAAAATAAGCAAAACAATTATTAAATACAATAAAATGAAGAATATAATTGTAACACAATGAATGACAAGCAAACCCAAAAATAATTAAATCTGAAAGAAAAACAAATCATAGGTGAAATTCACTTTTAAACAAATATATGTAATATGGTAATGCATATGTAAATCTTTAAACTGTCAAGTTCAATTTTATATTTTAATGACTATTTCTTAGATGTTATTATGTAAGTACCTGTGTAGTAAACTACGAATGTTTATCTGAAGTTTTACATTCTATAAATATTTCATACAGTAACAACTTTAAAAAAAAAAAAAGGATAATAATAATAATAATAACAATAATAAACATTTAAATAAAACTGAACTGGTTTATTGTGTGGATATGAATATGTGATTATGATCTGTTTATTTTGAACAGAATAAAGAATTTAAAAAAAAAAAATCGAAACATTTAAATAACTAAATAGAGTTCAAATTATATATTCATTCATTCAATCTGATTTAATGGAAGAGGTAAAAATACAAATAATAATAATAATATAAATTTACAAAATGCATTGAATCCACACCCAGACAATACCATTCATGCATACAGCAGCTGTAAGAATCTAAATCAAATGGAATAAAGGGAGAAATAAATAAAAGAAACAAAAACAAAAATAAGAAAAACAAAGAAAACCTGTTGTACTTAGATGAATGATATTAATATTTAGTATCATTAAAAAGAAATT
Organism: Chrysomallon squamiferum; assembly: GCA_012295275.1. Lineage (NCBI taxonomy): Eukaryota > Metazoa > Mollusca > Gastropoda > Neomphalida > Peltospiridae > Chrysomallon > Chrysomallon squamiferum. The sequence goes on along the minus strand of CM022665.1, from coordinate 30,845,509 downwards.
TAAAAACATTTTGACATCACTGCCTACTCATAAAGGTTTGAAAATAAGCAAAACTTGTTAAGAAAAACTAAAGCAATGGTAGGAATGGTAGTTTTCATTATGAAGAAAATCAAAATTGCTTCTAAGTATTATAAAAAAACAAAAACATAATTAGTACAAACTGATCCTCTTTTTAATTTTTGTGAACCATAATAATAACTTACCTTTAAAAATACTAATTTGTAATCAAATTAATTATCAAACATAAATCAGAACAATGTGTTTAGAAACATACGTTTTAGTGATATGTTCTTACAACATATTTTATCTCGATACTTTTTACATGTTATCCATCTGTTTACAACTTTTATAGATATTCAAACAACAAACAATATTTTAAAAATATATATATATTTTTTTTTTCCAGATGAACACCAACATGGCAAAGAATTACATTTTTAAAGATAACAATTCTTACTAAAATTTCAATTTTCAGTTTGTTGTATTAAATTGCTTCAAAATGGTATATAAAATTTTTCAGTTAATAACACAAACTAATTTCTATAAATCTTAACTGTTTTAATAATATTAAACATTTTTATCAATTAAAATTATTTCGTTATTTAGATCGGAAAATGATAATTTCATTTTCATAATGCTAAATTTATCACTTATTTTTCATAAACAGAATAAACTTTGTGAATATGTGTATATCAATGAGACACATTTTATTTACAAGATGTTAAAATAACTTTCAATAATACTTTATTACATTTTATTATAAAACAAATTCATTATGTATTACTTATAAAACTAACTGTGAAGAAGATTGAAATAAATTATTTAAATGTTTATTTTAAAGAAATTCTAAAAAAGAAAGAAAATTATTTTGCTGATTTTTCTATAACTATAAAAACCTAAACTATATAGAAAATGAAAACAAATAATTTAACTTCTTTGACATTTTCTGAGACAAAGAAATGTTTAATTTGCCAAAAATTATAAAATTAATAACCAGTTAGAGAAAACAAAATAAAACTCAACTAAAAATACAACAAAATCAAAATCAAGGAAAACAAATGTTTGTGAACTTTGCAAAGGAAATACATTTTTTTTTTAAAAATGTGAAAAACGTGAATGTATCTTTTGGTGTTATAAAAACAAAAACAAATCTGAGAAAACAGTAGGTGCCTAAAACTAGTGCCCAAGTAACACAGAAAGCAAAAATTGGCTCCAAAATGCCCAAGTATAAAAGTTACTGCCTAGCAAAAGTCACCTTCATCTCCGCCCTCCTCGGTATCAATGCTACTATGATAAAATTCCCATTTTGTTGGCATGGGTGAATGTTCTGCAACATTGAAAAAATGGAGAAAAAAAACACATTTCATCTATTTGAAAAAACAAAATAAAACCTTGGGCTGCTTTGTTCAAGGACCCATGAAGCACTTACCTGAATTTTGCTGCAATTATAATTTATTTTAAAAAATTTAAGAATTATAAATATTTTGATATTTAATTTAATCTTTGAGAATCTTTCTAATTTTAATTATTTTTAGACACTAATATCAAGCTAATTCTTGTTCTGTTTAATTATTTATTAAAATTTTCAGTAACTAAAAAATAATTAGTGTGTTTTTGAAAATTAATTTCTAGTTTCATAATATTTCTAGAGTTTTTAATTTCTGATTTGATTTAAAAAAATATTTTCCTTTATTTTAATTAAAAAGTTTTAACAGTAATTATTAATTTAAATTTTAACTGTAATCTTTTTTTTTGTAAAATAAAATGCTTTGAAATTAAAAAAGGTTATTGAAATTTCTTGTATATTTTCAAGAAGGTTAACATGAAGAAATAATATGAGAAAAAAATGCTCATCTTTTTTAATGCCAAAAAAAAAAAAATAATAATAATCTAAACAAATGTTTTTATTTCTTAGTTCTCTAAACCAATTAACCTTTAAATAGTATTATGTTAAAGTAATTATAAACTTTTTTTTCTTTTTTTTCCATTTCAACTAACCTGCATAATACATGATCTTTTTCTGCCATTCATTCATCTCCTCTGCGCTGCCTGCTTCCAGAAGAAACTCAGCACCATCATGAAGTCGCAATCTTAAAACATTTTTCTTTTTGGTGTAGTCTGTGGCAACCTCACAAGTGGCCTTATGGATATTGAGTGGAGGTGCTGCTGCCTGACTTTCAGCATGAGCTGTAACAAAAATTAAAATTTATAAATTTTATATTTGCTAACATCCTGGATCTACCTCAAGATCAAATATATGATGGCATAAAGTATAACTATTAAGGTTATGACTGTCAAGTAATACCAGTTTATGAGATATGACAAAAAGGCAATTAAGGAAGCTGAGTTTGTCTTGTGCAAAATGACTTATAAGCAGACAATACGCAATGTGGAATACTGAGTAAAAAAATATATTCTTCAGCCACATAGTGAACAAAAAATGTATTTTTACATTTTCATGCAATGTTTACATCAAGGATCCAATTAATAAAACAATCCATTTAACAATTTGTTAAAAAAGAAAAAAAAAAAATATTTTGTTTACCTTCTTTATCTTTGAAAAAACACAGCAACTGTCCAAACAGGACGGTATAAAAGTTCTTCCAGTTTCTTATTGCTGCTTTCTTTCCTCCAGTTTGTAATTCATGTTTTCTGAAGAGAAATCCCTCCATTTCTGATGGAGGTAAATCTGATGTGTTTATCTTGTACTTGTCCTTGAAACTTCGTGTTCTGCGTCTGATGTTGAAACTGGCTGTCCGCTTTGTCTTTTTCTCAGAATCTTTCACTGACTCAAACCGTTTCTGTTTAGGACTGATGGGTGGTGACATTGATAGAGTTTCTTTCTTTGTCAGTGTTGGTGACTGAAGGGCTTGTTCTGTGTCAGAATGTTCCTCTGACTGCTGCATCACCAGAGGAGGTGGAACATTGGGCAGACATGGAGCTTCAGCATCTTCCTCTTGTTCAACTACATTTGTTTTTTGTTCAGCAGTTTCCTCCTCTTTTTGTGGTGGATGCTCCACCTGTTTAAATTCCATGGCTTTCTGAAGTGTTACTGGAGACAGAGGCTGGTCAGCTTTCTGTTTGAAACTGATGGCTCTGCGGACGTCCCTCTGTGTGTCAGGACGGGTGACCATCTTTATACTTTGAGATCGACCAACAATAAGATTCTTAACAACGTTCTTGTCAAGTTGCTTGTCTTCAGTTCTAAAAAAAAAAAAATTAAAATTAAAAAAGAATTAAATAAATAAATAGTAAAAAGACAAAAAGAAAAATTGTTTGGATTAACTTGAATTAATCTTTATTTAAGGTAAATCACAAGAAGATTTAAATCTTTTTTTATAATACTTCTAATGATCATTCATTTCTATAGGTAAATACTGACATAAAAAAAGGGAAAAAAAAAATTAGAAGAAAAATGAAACATTTCTCTTATAGAAGACTGGTCTTGTGAAAGATAAAAAACTCAGTTGTCATTAAACAAGTATAGAAAATGTTTTCTCTATAAAATGCCTTTAAAAAATTGAATTGTCTGCTTTAAAAATACTATTTTGATCCAATTATAATTGATATAAAATATGTAGTGATTGTAGTAAAATATATCCGTATCATAACATACATGCATATATATACACACATGGTTTTGTATGTATGTATACTTACATCCATATCCACATTATAATTTCATACGTGTTGAATACATATTAACTTAATAAAAACTAACTTTAAAAGAACAAAACAAAAAATAAAAAATGTTTAACTGGAGAAGTATAAAACATATTTACCTTTCATCTTCATCGTTATCTCCTTGATTCTGTCGACGTAGCAGTACCTCTCTAGCTTTCCTCTGGTCTTCTTCACGCTTACGTTCCTGTTAATAAACAATATATATCATGTTTAACTTATAAAAACTTTAAATCATCTATCTAAATACCTTGAAAGAATTACTAACAACCTGCTATAGATATTTCTACTGTTTTAAAAATACCTGGAAAGTGTAATTATCTAAACTATTAGAAGCTTACCTATAGCTTTACTACTATCAACTATCTAGAATGTTAATTATTTAATAATTAACAGCTTTCATGCATTAAACTTGAATGTCAAATGTAAGAACATGATAAAACTATTATTTAATAAAGTCTGTGTATCTATAGCAGAAGAAAAACAAAAAAATGTTTCTTTGAAATCAAAATCTGGAACATCTACTTTAATAAATTTGAAATTTAATTAATATTTACCTTACTTTTTAAAATATAACATTAAAATACTTTTACAAATTATTAATGGTTTTATTATTATTGTTTTATATACAAATAAAAATATCTTTTTTAGTCAAAAATATTAAAACATTTATTGAAATAAAAGTACTGATTGAAAGTAAATGAATAATGACAGTTTCTGATGAAAGTTATAAAGATAAGAAGGTTGTTTTTCTTTTTGCTTTTTTTATATATTACATTTTATATTATATAGAAGATAAAAAAAATATATATTTTCAGTTTAGCATATAAACTGATAATGTGATATGAGCTAATTAAGATTAACCTGTTGAAGAAACTTTGGAAATGAAGCCCTGTTTGAGAGCAACAGAATTGAAAGGGTTAACATGATTCACAGGTAAAGTGTCTAGATCCTGATATTGAACCATTTTAAATTAGTATGATTTCAGAACCACATGTATGTACTTTACTAGGGATTTTGAATTTTTTTAATATTATTTTACTTTTAAAAAGTAAATAAATAAATAAGGATAGGACAAAAATTTTGGAAAAAAAAAAAGGAAGAAAAAAGTAAATAATTGAAATACATTTTCAGCTTGTTATTATTGTTTGCATATTCTGGTTTAATTAAATTTCTTTATCAAGATGTGCATAATAGTTTCAGTTAAAAATGTTAGTTAAGTTATTATGTAACTGAATATAAAACACCTACCAGATCTTACTTGAAACAATAAAACATTATAGAAAATATCTAATGAAATGCTGGATTTAATGTTTTGAATTTTTTTTTTTTTTTTTTTTTTTTTTTGAATTATGTTTTTCAAATAACCATTTCATGCAACAGTACCAAACACCCAAATATACATATTAAAATTTTCAATTTAAAAATACAATTTATACATGCATAGTTTAAATACCAAATGTGTTATTAACATAATTACAGTTTCATTTACTTTAGGTGAAGTCAGTTTTGTTGTTTTAATTTCATTTTTATTTAATTAATTTTCTATTATTATTTTTAAAAAATTATTTATTACTGAGATTACGGGATGAAAAAATGCACACTTGTCACAAATTCATAAAAAACACTTAATATTGACTGATATCATAACTATTAACAACCCAAACAACTCATAATTATTATAAATTTTTGACATGGTTAAAAAAAAAAAACAATAATAATAAAAATAAAAAAACCATGAAATAAATTAGAAATAAAATTTAAAAATTGAGTATTAAATATCACCCATCTACCATGAAAAAAGTTAATTATTATAAAATTTATTATAATATTTTGCTATTTTTATTTTTTATTATGATTATTATTATTATTTAAAAAGCTGTTTTTGAAGCAATAAATATATTAAGAACTATAGATAATTGCATTAATGCCCAGATAAAAAACACCACAAATGATAACACATATATATACTTATTTATACAACTATGTACAGGTGTGACATTTTATAATATACAATTATTTACATTTACATCAATACCCTCAAACCCATTTTACTGTTGGATAAAAAACCTGGCCACAGCTGAATAAAAGAAATGACCCAGAATCCCCTGGAGACATACTGACTGCCTTCATGACATTACCATGGGACACTTTGATGTTTTCTTATCAACTACAATCACTACTGCCTCGTTGTCAATGTGAAACTCTACCTTTTTGTTATTGAGTCTTTTCACCCAAATAGTTAAGGCAACTAAGACAGGAAAGAGTTTGAGAAAGGTAATATTTCTCAACAAAGTTTTTCCTGTCATGGCTGAAATGGCACTTGAATGGAAAAGACAGATTTCCTGTGCTTTATAATGCCTTCGCCAGTCATCTAGGGGTAATTCCCTTTGGCCATTACCTCCCATGCCACTAACCCCCTAACTAGCTGTATTTTTTCCTGGCATTAAATGGGATTATTAGGTATTACAAATAATCTGTATTACATTTTACAGAAGAGATAAAAAAAAAGGATTAAATAAAATTATATAAATTTTATCAGTTATTATTTTGGCTGTGGCTAATTTTGGATAAAATATAAAAAATATTTAACCAAAGATAAAAGGAAATCAATTTTGGAAAGAAAATATTTTTAAAAGTTAAAAAATGAAAAAATAAAAATAAAAAAATAATTTTAAGAAAACATTAAAAAAGTTTTAAAAAATAAAAGAAATACATAAAGATGATATATATAAATAATATTTAATTATAAAATATTTCCCAAAATATTTGTCACTCAGAAGCATGCTAAAAATATTACCATTAGCCTTTCTGGCTGCGCAGTGAAAACAAATGTGATATATTAAATTCAAAGCATACACAAAATATTAATACACAAATTATATACCATCTGACAGATTCATAGATACACACAACAAATAAAATTTACTTAAGCTTGGACTGTACTGGCATGCAGTTAGTATATGCGCATTTCATTATTTCTGACTAAAAAAATAAAGCATTTTATTATAGAAATTATTATTAATGAAATAAACTCTTTTAATAATTATTACTGAATTTAAATAATATGCCAACATTAGAAATATGTATATATATCTATTTGGACTGGCTGAAAGATATATAAATGAAAGGCCTGTTTTTTTTTCTGTTTCTTTTTTCTTCTTTTTTAAAATTTTTTTTTTTTTTTTTTTAAATAATTCTGTTAATCAATATTTTTTAATGAGATTTAAAAAATTAAAATTACTTTTAAAAACACTAATCACTGTGTAGCATATTTATATTTATGTATATTCATTTACTGATTTTGCACAGTTTATAAAAGAAATAAAATGATTTCTTAGTCACAAAAATTAACTAATTGTATCTTTAATGTTTTTAAACATTTTGTATAAAATTTAACTGCTTCAGCTCAGTTTAAAAAACATTCCATTCTAAAAAAATAATAACATATTTACAACTCTGAACATTATAGAATATAATAATTATACTAATAGAAAAAATCTGAAGTTCAGTCAGAAATAAGAAATAAGCCACAAAAAGATTAGAAAGAATTTAATATATACTGAACAAAAACTTGTTAGGGACCATGACATTTTTCTTATTTGAAATAACAATACTTATTCCATTTGTTACACATATTTTGACTAGAAAAGAGCATTTTAATGACCAAAAGTTATTTCCAGTTATGTATTTTATGTGTCTGTAATGTTAAAAAGTGATAACAAATGTAAAACCCATCAAAATAATATCAAGAAATAATCCATGATCCCTAAATTGTTTTGGATAGTATATTTCCAGTAAAACAAAGTGTGGCATATGAAAACCAAAACATACTGCTCTTTGGTTCTGGAAAAGAAAATCAAGTTAATGTTATGATACAAAAATCTGCACCTGAACAGAAATAATTGTGGGTAAAGAAAAAAAAAAGGGTAAGGTTAAAAAAAAAAAAAAAAAAAAAGAAATGCAAACAAACATGCATATAATATCTCTTCTGCAAAAAATTAATTTATATATTACTAAAATATAAAACAAAAACATATAAAAATTAATTATCAAAATATTTTATTATATTTACTGCTCAGTATTTTTTGTATGTATTAAAAATATTTTACACTTCAAACAATGCAGAAATCACTGAACAATTATGAAATTCTTTTTTATTTATGTGTTCTTTTTTAAATTGACAAAATTTTCTGAATGAAAAAAATCACAGAAAACTAAAATTTAATTATGTAATTTGATCATTATAAATTATAATTTCAAAATATATATAACACTGTGAACATTTCTGGCAAAAAAAATGTATGCAGTTAATTTTCATTTTAAAATTATTTCAGTTTAAATATTTTAATTTCCCTTTTTTTTTTATAGCCTGCATAAATATAAAAATAATTAGTTCATAAAAAAATTCAAAATGGCATGCTATTTGCTATAATGCTACAAAATAATATTTTGAAAAAGCAATAACTAAAACAGCTGATGTAAGCAAAACAGGCAATGCTTATAAATTCTATTATAATAATAAATAAAAATAACTCAGTCATTTACTATAATAACTAAACATGCTATGAATGGATTGTGAATATAATAAACAGTTTTCACTGTTAATATGAAACATGCAGGAGGATGTGCTTGTGAATATCAGTGAAGAAATATTTTTATTTTCTTTGGTACAATAGATCAATCCAATTAATAACTGTCATAAGAACACATCATTTCTGTATGCTACTGTAGTTACAATTTTATGTTTGTTTAACTGTTTATATATATATATTGAATGTAAATGTGTGAATAACAAGTGCTGTGTTTATGTATTTGTAATTATCTGTGTATGTGGTTCTTTTCTCTGTTTTTCCTTTTTTTTAAAACTTCTTTGCATATAAATGAGTTTAAGTATTGTTTACATTAACAATTTTTAATGTATTTTACTACGTAACTGTAAATATAAGCAGTACAAACCTCAAGGATTCTGTCTTGCTCCTTCCTCCTTAATTCATCCACACGATCTTTTTCTCTTCGAACTTCATCCTGCACCATTATCTGCTGATCCAAGAGATGCTGATCTGCAAAGGCCTTTTCAACCTGTTGTTTTGAAAAAGATATTACTCCACTGTAAAATACCATACTATTGTCAGTTCTTAATTACTTTTCATAAATCTACTGTTTAATGGTATATGTCAAAAAAGGTTTATTTAAATGTGAAATATTGTCAAGATTTTTCTCAGTTATGTCACATTTTATTTATTTTCAGACTGCTGTTTTAACTAAAATATTAAAGCTGTGTGAATAATTACATAAATACACTACATTAAAGGGTGGATTTGTTAATTTACTATTTCTTATGGATACCCAAATTATATCAGTTTAAAGTAAAGCTCTTTAACTAACATATTTCATATTTAAGACTAAAGTATCTTCCACTCAATATACATTTTAAAAGCACTCTTTTTGTATTAAATATGTCTGATATTAAAGATTTCTTAATGTATTTTCCATTTATATCATTATTATAAACATTAATTTCTATGTATCAAAATAGAATTACAAATAATCTAACCTCAGTAAGTCTTCTCAGTGCATTCACTTTGTCTTCTTGTGCATCGACAGTCTTTTCAAAGTCAGCATGTCGTCTCAGCAGTTCTTCAACAGCTTCGATTGACTCGCCATAGTTTTTCTCTTTCAGAAGTGGCTCTCGCAGGTGAATCCAGGCTTCCACTTGCTCCATTTCATGTTTCAGTTGCTATATTACATTAAAAGAATGATGTCATTAAAAGAGTTTGAAATATATTGCTGGTTTAGATGTTACTATAAGCTCATAATAATTATCAGTTTAACTGTTAAAAGTCAAAACAACGTAAAATTTTAATTTTAAAATAATTAAGCTGTAATATTAATAATAGTATCTACTACAAAAAAGAAAAGATTAGATACATAAACATTTTTGTTTTTACTGAATTTACATAATTAATTTAATATTTTATTTTATTATTTTTATTTTAAAATTTTGTTTGTTTTTAAATTTTCATTAATTATAACGTTAAAATCAATATAAATTGACATAAAATGAGAATTATTTTAATCTGTTTCAAATAAATATACCTGAGCCTCTAGGTTCTGTTCGTGTAACTTCCTGCGGTGTTCCAAGGTTTTTTCCAAACCTTCCCGAGATTCATCCAGTTGATGAATTTTTTCAGCAATCTGAAATTCAGATTAATATGTAGTACATGATTTGGCTAATTCAAAATACTAGTTAGGTAAATGGTTTTCTCATGTAATTAGTTGTTTATTACCTACACATTTTTTCAAGAAGCTTACCTCTTCAGACAAAAAGTGACCATTGTTAATGAGATACTGTCCAGTGTCCTTGAATTTGGTGAAGGCTTCTCTGCGACTCTCCACCTCAGCCTTGTGTTCCTTATATCGGACAATCATGGCCTCTGCAGCTGGCAGATCTTTTGCCAAATCATCTGAGGTAATTATTGCCATCATTTCACTGATCCAAGCTCTGAAATATCAGAAAAATTAGATTGCCGATATTATTCTGATTTACATTCATCAATAGTAAAATTAAAAAACATAATTTTTATAAATATTCTAAAACAAAGCTAACAGTTAATATATTATTATATTCTATCCAAATTTTGTTTTACTCAAAATAACAATTTAATACATATGTTTTTAAGAATTTAACATTTTTTTTTTTGAGTTAAAGTATCCATTACACGTTCATCAAAATAGAATATTTTCATAATCCTAGCCAAAGGTACCAAGAGTTATTCCAATCCACTGACTTTTGTTTAAAAAAAACTTCTATGAAAAATTGTCAATATCTTCTAACTGGTGAATGTTTTTCTGCAATCTAAATTTCAATAACCCAAACTTACGTGAGTTCTCTGTAGTCATTGAAGTACATCTGCAGCTGTTCTGCCTGCTGAAGTTTCTCCTTCCTCTGTGTGGACTTCTCCACCAGGTTGTTCCATGACTGAACCATCTCCTCATGTTTGGCTGCAATGTGTTCCTGTGCATCAGGGAACAGGCCAATCAGACGCTCTGCCTCCTTTGTGATTATTTCAACCTGCTCACTAATGGCTGCCAGATCTCTCTGTTAACAAATTTTTCAAACAAGGTTAATAATAAATATTACATACTCTAGTTTTCAAGTTATTGCTAACATGCATCAAAAGTATTTATTAAATAGATTAAGTAGTTTTATTTTTATCAACATATAACTTGTATACATATTGACACTGTTTATCTACTGAAAGTAAATCTGAAGTATATAGACAGTTACCAATTTCTGATGTTTAATTAAAATTATCTACCTAAAGATCACTGATTTCTCTGTTCCCTAGATATTTTTGTTCAGTATATATTTCCAACACATAAGTGTATGATTAAGACAACAAACCTCAAGACCATCATGCCGACTGAGCAGTGACTGACAACTCTCCAGATCATGTCCATAGTCATCACTGCTGATGATTCCATCTTTCTCCTGAATCCACTCCAATGTGTCATCGGCATCACGACCATACATGTGTACTTCTTTAGCACCAGCCAGAGCCTGTAAGAAGAACAGTTGCAAAGTAATTCCAAGCTGTGAAACTGGACCTTCATTATTTTCCAAGTGTGGTTAATAGAGTGTCTTTATTTTTTATAAATCAGTGAAATCATGGTCTTTATTATTACGATTTCAGTTCATTATGTCTAGTACAAGAGAATGTCAACTGTTAGTAACTGAAGGATTCAGCTGTGCTTTTGTGTAATGTATGTATTTATGACAGATAATACTTTGTAACAACTTAATCAACAGTAAGGTATGTTTTTTGTAATATTAACATCATACAATATCTTCATGAGAAATGTGAACATCTAAGAACCATAAGTCATCTAACTCAAAAGAAATAACAAGTATATATTGTACAGAAACAACACCTGTACAAATCAGCAGTGCTGCAATCATGCAACCAATGTCAGTGAAATTTAACTTCATCCGTGAACAATTCTGTATCACTTTAAATCTTTATATACATTGAAATCTATCAAAACAAACTGGAAAAACTTGCATGGTTCGATCATTTAAATGTCTTAACAGTAGAACCTCAGTGTACCAAACATCTCTCAAAATGTTACTTCGTCCTTGTTTGGTTTTGTTAAGTTTCACTGTATTTTAAAAACTACTACATCTATTATTAAAAATATAACATGGCAATTTAACTTACATCTCTCCTTGCTTCGGCTACTTCTTTCAGGTCAGCCCACATCTGCCTGATCTCATTAGCTCTCATCTGAATCTTTTCAGACTCAAAATGTTTTGTAGACAACATGTTGTCAGCTTTGGCAAGAACATTTGCAACCCGATCTTCATTTGTTGTCAAGTCATGTAGAAAATCTTCAAATCTCTGCTGCAAGATCTGTAAATGAAAAACAGTATTGTTAATTTACTGATGCTGTATTGAATAATGTATTATTAATTTATTTAATGACAAAAGATAAAAAAAAAAAAAAAAAAAAATTGAATAAATCAATAAATTCAAGAACAAATATATTTTAACCTTAAAAAATATACTGGCACTATATTATTATTTTTTTAATGTTTTATTATTATTTCATAACAAAGTTAAAATTTTTTAAATATGTTCATTCCTATCCAATTAAACCAGCTGATAATTATATAATTTAAAAACATTTAAATTATTTAAACTGTAATTATATTTTCTACAGTAAATATTAGCAAAATTTTCCTGGATCTTCTTGTGTTATTAACAGACAAAAATCTTTCCAATACATAAAATATTCTCTTCTTATTAATTTATTATTATTATTATTATTATATTTTAAATAGCTCTCAAGTTTCATAAGGAAATGTGGCAATTGTATTCTGTGTATTTTTTGGTAAAAAAAACAACAACAACAAATAATGTGTTCATAGAAATTATAAGTGATTATAAATGATTAATATGAAGAGCACCTCAACATGTTCAAGATCTTGACCATAATCCTCCGATCCAGCAATAATCCCTTTATCTGTAATCCAGTTGATGACTTCATCGACTTCGTGGTTAAACTCAAACAGCTTCCTGCTGTCATTCAGTTTGCTTCGTCTCTGATTAGTCCAGTCTTGTAGCTGACTGTACTGAGTCTCAATTTCAGCCTGGATATTTGAAACATTTTTAAAAATAAATAATCCATGTAAATATATTTCATGTAAATTAATCTATTAGATAAATGTTGATGACAGCAATACTGGATGTAATTGTCTTTAATAAAAATAATCTATGTTAAAAAGAGAAATTTCTTTAAAAAAATATATATATTAATAATTAAAAAAGAGGATAAAAAGAAACTGGAATAAAATAAATACCCTTTATATTTTACAGAATTAAATAGCATTTTACTGACAATGATTTATTAGAAGAGTTTATATTTAACCTGTTTTTTCTTGATGTTAGCACTGTCATAATGATCTCTGTCAGTGAGACCTCGACTAAGAGCAGATAACTCTCCAATATTATTGCTGAAATTGTCAATATCTCGCTCCAGGGCATCTAGTTTCTTAGTCAAAGCCTGAAAACAGAAGGAAAAAAAATGTAAAACAGAAAATAATCATCAAGATTTAACTAGGAATCTGGTTGTTTTCAGGTGTGGAATTAACAGCTTAACAATGCAATGAGAATGATCATTGTGTTATGAAACAGATTAATAAAGCACAATGTTTTACACAGTCATTAGTTTATATATTTTCTTATTTTCTCAGATTAATAACAATACTAACAAGAACAGAGTCTTCATCTCTTCCAAGATCAGAGCTAGTCAGCTGTGGAATCTTTTCTCTCATCCATGATTCTGCTTCAGCTGCCTCTGTGTAAAACTGAAATTAAAAACAACCTTGTTTTCACAGAGGCACGACAGTATGCTTTCACATTCAAAATTATTATTAATAACAGGTAAAATAATTTAAAACTAAGAAGAATCAAATGAAAATAAACAGCCTTTTTAAAGAAACTAGAGGGTCCACCAAGGAGTTGTCAAATATTTATGTGAATTTCTAAAAGTACTTTAAAATAAAATAAAATAAATTAATTAAATGATCAAACCCAGATTTACACTTGCCTATAAAAAAAGTAAATGTGCACTCACACTCAACAGTAAAATGCAAATAATAATTACAAACAAAATGAAAGTCTTACCTTTTGTGCTTCCAAAGCATCCTGAAGTTTGATCTTTCTGGCTGACGTGGCCATCTTGAGAGACTGCAGTTGTTGGTGTAGTTCATCAAGACGTATTTGGATGTCCTGTGAGGCAAAGTGTTTGTTACGAATCATTGTCTGAGCAGCATTTGCCACCGAGTCAATGAGTGGTTCATGAGCAACAATCTCAGATTCCAGAGCCTGAAACAAAAACAAGAAAAATATATTTTAATTATTCACCTAAAACTGAATGTTTCTTAAGAAAATCTGTAATTAAAAACATTTAAAATAACAGTAATTTATTAAATATTTGTATTTATAAGATTGTGAATAAGGACACAAGGATACAAATTAAAATGGACTGTTTAACAGCTAATTATATACTGCTGTTATGTTGAGAGATAAAAAAAAAATCCCAATGATAAAATAATACTTTATCAATATTTTTTATAAAATTAAACATTTTTAGATGACAATGTAAAACAAGTATTTGCTTGCATTACTTCTATTTAATATTTAATTATAAATGATAAAATAAAATTGTAACACCAATATATACAAAACTTCTATTAAAATAATTTACTTAATAATCCACAGAATAAAATACAGTATATATAATTCCGCAAAATTTCACAGAATTTATATCCAGTCTGTTATCTTTGTCACTTGTTTTTACAATATATTGTGATGCAGTGAACAGAGTAACTATATACTGTACTTAAAATAAAAGTAATGGACATGCTGTGATGTAACAATATCAAAGTAAAAATAATAAAATGTAATCACTTTTGAGCCTGATTAAACTTTACTAACCCAACCATATTTAATGTACAAATGTATATATGAATGTTTAAGCATACAGGTATGTATATTCTAGTGCATGCATGCATATGTATTCTTCTTTAAAAATATTTTTGTCTGTTTTTTCAGTTTAAACGTTGGAAATCCTGAGTAGTTACTAAATTTCTGCTAAGTAAAAAATCAGTAATTTGTATAACAACAAAACATATACAAACAATACTGATTTTTGGTGATGAATCATTCCATAAGTCGTGCAGACATTACATACCAAAATGAAAAAGTGAATCTTTTAATATTTGTGAACACATTTTTAAAACAATTTTTTATTTTTAATATTAATCATACCACTTTTGGATGGAATGGCTGTAAATTAGAATAAGGAAAAAGATAAAAATTAATTCTATAGCTCTAGTTTGTGTATATCTATTATAAAGAAGTAATTATTTTATTTTATATTTGTTTTTGAAATTAGTGCTAATAAAAATGTTCAGTTTAACAAAAAAATTAAATTTAAATATATTTCTAATTAGAAAATCAGGAACTATCTACTATTTGACTACAAAATATTATTTAACTTAATACTTTACATAGTTTTCAAATGCTTAGTTTATTACTAATATTCCTAGCAATTTCAAACCTCTACAAGCAACCTTTATATACTCATTAATTTATACCTTTTTATTTTAGAATATTACCAGGGATTTCTGTTAAAAAAAAAATGCATTCAGGATAGTTTTTGACTGATAAAATGATAAAAACATCAGATGGTAAAAAAACAGGGAGATGCAGCTATATATTAATATCTCAGATGGAAACTACATACTTGATGTTTTTTAATGAGGTTCTGTACTGCAGTTAATGAACTGCCAAGATCTGTAGATTCAGCAGTAGGGCGCTTGTCCTGTATCCATGACAGCTCATCTTCAATATCCCTGAAGAACTGGTACATTTGCAGAGCTTCTTCAAGATTCTCTCGTCTGATCTTGCATGGTTCAGCTAATGAACTATACCTGAGAAATAAATCTTTTTCTTTAAAAATTATACTTAAGAGGAAATATTTTGGTTTTATAAAAAGAAAGCTTTTCAGAACAGTTAAAAGCTGGAGAAAAACAACTTTTAAACTAACAAGATGAAGAGATTTGAAAACTTTCATTAAAAAAAAAAGGTTATTATTTAGCACTGTTGTTTCACCTAAATTATCATTTTTAAAAAGATGTATGGACATACACGCATTTGTAAAACAAATAGATGCATAAACAAACATGTACAGAGACAGCTGTGTGTGTATAAATACATCCATATATTAAAAATACCTTTCAGATATTTCCCTGGCTCTAGCCTGCAGCTCTTTGTTAAGGAAATGTTTGGATTCTCTGAAGACAGCTGCAGCATCAAGAACATCCTGTACCTTGTCTTGGTGATTCTGTATGTCCTGCTCCAGTTGCTGAAAACATCAAACATCATTTAGAAAAAATACATCTACTATGTAACCATCATTACAGATCCAATATGTAAATGCACATAATAATTTTATGAGGACGTTGTTTTATTAGTTTAAAGAATTGTAATATCATATTTATTTTGCCAGACCCTCAGTTCATAAAATAAACAATGTTTTATTCTTGCGGTCCAGTAATTAAACGATAAGCATGAAGATAAAAAGCCATCCCAATTAGTAGTTTGATTTCACTTACATTTTGTTTTATTAAATAAGCAAAAAACCTTTTTTTTTTTTTTTAAATAATGTTTTCTTTTTATGTGAGTACTTATATGTTCCTTTATTGTATTTCAAATGTATCACAATTCTAAACATCAGTTACCTGATGTTTTTTCACTAAACTGTTCACAGATGTCAAATCCTTCCCATGATCTTCTGAACTAAGTTGGTTCTCAACATCATCCATCCATTCTGTGAGGTCATCAACAACACGGTTGAACAACAATGCCTGGTAGGCATCTTGCAGATGATCTTTTTTCTCTGCACTTGCAGCCATCAGTGCCTGCCAGCTCAGTTCTATCTCCTCCAATCTCTTCTTGATGTCTGCTGTGGCATAGTGTTTTTCATCCAGCAAGACTTGGCCATCCTACAATTACAAATCATTTTATTTGTACTGCTAGTAAAAATCAAGGATTTCAGAAAAATTTCAGGATATTGTTCCAGTTCTGTAAGTAGTTTTGTAACTTTCAGTATGAAAATAGTTTTATCATAATGAAAAAAAGGTTCATGGTAATAAAAATATGTGGCATACATATTTAATTCATTTTTATCTGCTGGTACTGACAATACCTCATAATATTCTATTCTAGATTATATTTCAGTGGAAAAAATTATTTCTATATAAAAAAACAATGCATATCTTATGAATTTGAATTTTGATCTTTCTTTCTTAAACATCATAAATTACTGAAAAATAATTAAATTAAAAATTTAATCTTATTAGCTAGTATAAAATGCACTATGAGGATGAACTTATCTACCTGTACAACTGCATCCACTCTGTTTCTGTTGGCAGTCAGTTCAGCCTCAAATGCCTGATGTTTCTGTAACTTGGCCTGTAAGTTAGTTGGATCACGATATGATTCATCCAAGGCAACTTGCAGCTTTTCATTGATCCAGCCTGAAACCTTTAAAAAAAACAAGAAAAAATTTATGTATATATTTGTGCAAATGTTATGTATGTGTGTAAATATGAAAAGAGAGAGTTTATGAATACATCAGTTAACAGGTAAAAAAGAATGAATAAATATGACAGTGAAAAAACAAAAAGAATGTTTTTTTCAAACATAGTAAAGTGATACAGGCTCAAAGAAAGAAAGTGAACAGAAGATCTGTTAAAATCTTTCTGCCTAACTTTTGTATATATATAATATTCAGCTATATTCAGTTATACATTTAAACAATAAAAATTATTCAAATGAGTTATTAAACCTGCTTGTTTTGCCACAGTGCAAAATTTCTGGTTACTCTACATCATGTTTTACCTCATATATTTTTCTCAGGAAAAGCTGATAATTCTTAGAGTCCTCCAGCTTCTTTCTCCTGGCATGAGAAACTTCCCACATCTTGTTACTGCGATTGAGGACTTTCTGACAACAAGCTTTAATCTCCTTAGCAGCATAATGTTCCTGATCACAGAGATCCTGTGCAAACTGCTTCAAGTCCTCTATACGATCTTCCTGTGCTTTCACTGTCTTCTCAAAACCATCGTGTTTCTTTATCAGACTCTCAACACTGTACAGGGTGTTCTGAAATCAAAATAGATTATTTTCGTATTTTCAAATCTCAAACAGAATGAAATAAAATAAACTAAACTAAGGAAGAATTAAACTGAAACATTAATTCTCTGGTGAAGTAAGTTTTATTAATATCCTCAGAGAATGGTTAAAATGGATTATCTTGTGAAGACAGAGATTTTTACTTACATATTTTTAAAAAACAAGTTCTTTTAAAAATCTTAAAAGTTTTTAAAAATTATTTTGTTATTATTCTTACCCCAAGATCTTCATTTGCCAAAAATGCTTCTTTTGTACCAAGCCATGCTTCATTTTGTTCTGCTGTTTCTTTGAACACCTAAATTAATAAGAAATAAAAAAATAATAATAAAAAGCAACTACATAATCCTGATGACCTGCTTTAGGCTTGTAATATGATAAATACATTTATTATTTTCTCATTTCACTATTTACTTCAACTGAAAACATGATAATAATCTACATTAGGTCAAAATATTGTACATTTCAAATTAATTTCAAAATGGATTAAAAATAATCAATTTTTTTAAATTTAGTTTTCAAAATGTGCAAAATATTAAATTTAAATACATCCACTAATCAGTTAATGGTGGGGGAAAAAAAGAAAATTATTTGAAAATTTAGAAAAAATCCAGTGATTTCATGCTGAGTATTTTTTCACTGAAGTATGCATACAGGTAAATGTATTTTACAGAAAACAGACCTGAAGATCATGGCACTGGGTTAGAAGATGATTACGTTTGTCCCAGGCACCAGTCAGTGCCAGTCTGGTTGTATCTAGCTGTTTCATTGTCTTCTGTATTTCATCCATACCATAATGTTTGCTGTTCACCAAGTTCATGCCATGTTCCCGCACAGAAGAAAAATGAGCTTTACGTCCATCAATTTCAGCCTAAATAAACCAATAATGCCATTACAGAAGAAAGGAATACAGTGGAATAATGGAAGTTAAAAATAAATGTTAATCCATTAATGTAAATTACACAAAATAAGAGAAAGAAAAACCAAAACAATATTTTTATTATTATAATGTGACATATCTTTTTGACTCTGTAACTATCTTTTAATTTTATTAATTTTATATTTTTTTTTTTGGTTTAACAGGTCTTTGAAAATAAACAAAATCCAAAGAAATACAATTTAATGTATTTGATTTTCAATATTTTTGTTGTTGTTGTTACTACATATTAATGTAAATATTTTACCATTGTTTTATGTATTATTTTAATATACAACTATACATCAGATGATCTTTTGTAGTCATCATCATTTTCTCATTATTATTATTCATTCTGCCCAAAGTTTCTATTTGGTTTCAAGTCATCAACAAAATGCTACTAACATAAGAAATTATATTTTACCTTTCTCTCATGGTGCATTTGTAGTAAGTTTTCAGCTTCTGTGACATCCTTAGCCAAATCACCAGAGTTCATTCTACGTATCATCTCACTGGACCATGTCATCTGAAGACAGAGAAACCCCATTAATTTAAACTATTAAGTACTTCTACAATTACAAGAGCCTTAGAAAACATAATAATAATATTAAAACAAATTTGAGTCTTAATGTTATACACTTCTTACACAGACTCATCAATGTAACCAGATCTTCTTGCATTTTTTAATAATAAAATGTTATATTCAAAACAAAACAAAACAAAATTGAAATCTAAAATAAGATAGATAAATAAATATGTTAATACTGAAAAAATACGGGGTTTTTCTTCAGATTTTAGTTTACTCACCAATTCCTTTGCATCAGCTAGGAATTTCTGCAGTTGATATGATTCAGCAAGCTTGGTTTTTCTAAAAGAAAAAGCAATCTGCTTTGTTTCAACCAAAGATAATTTATTCATTTACTAACAAGTTTGGTTTAATTTAATCAAAGGAAGTTTCATTACCTTTTGTTAATGACTAATAGATAGGTGTATGATTTCAGCATCCACCATTAAATGAATTGTATTTTCAATCCACTATATATCTTATTTATTTTCTATTCATATTTTTAAAAGCCAAAGACTAAAAAGACATTTTAACACATCAGATTGGACAATATAATTTGTCATTCATTTAACACTGAATTATTTTGTCAGTTAAATATAGTTTTTGTATATTAGGAGAATTCAAACCTAAAGTCAGACAACTCTTCCAATTTCTCCCAGTTGTCTTCAGCTTCTTGTTTCTTTTCTTCAATCGATTTAGCCATGTCACGATTCTTGTGCATCAGCTTAGATGCAGTTGTCTCAATTTTCTGCAAGAAATAAGTATTTTTTCTGTACAAAGAACAAATCCAATTTTCTAAACTTAAATTCCTTTAGTTTGTGTAGTGTTTAGGCTATCAGTGTATATGTATTCAAAAATATTCAAAATAACAGTAATTCTCTTTATGTATAAAACTTCAGTTTCTACACTTGAAGAACAAAATACATAATAAAAACAGAGATACATTTGTAAAACTGTTCCTGTTTTAATTTTTGACCAGATATAGACAATGTTTATAGTACACAGGTTTATGCAAAACAAGAAGAAAAACAAATGAATATTTAAGTTGGACTATTCTTTTGTCTGTGTTAAATAATTTTAAATATTTAAATAAAGGAGATGTTTATCTGTATTACACAAATCAATATATTATATTTTAGTTAAGAAATTCAGTTACCTCTAGCTGGTTCTGCAGGGCTGACATGTCTCTCTCAATGTCTTCCTGTTTGCGCTGAAGAGCCTGAACTCCAGCCAGGTCTTTGCCAAGATCTTGTACAGATAGAAGGGTGGACTTTTCATGTACACGGTCATTGAAGTCATCAACATCTCGATTGAAAGCATGCAACTCTAGTGCAGCAGCAAGTTTAGATTTGTAGTTGTTCAGCTCTCCCTGAAGACTTCTCCATCTTTAATTTAAAAAAATATATAAAAAATATATTAATACAGTGGCAATATTTAATCAACTTAAATGTTTCCAAGAAAAGAAAAATATACCAAGACCATACCATTTATTTTGAATACATCATGAAAGTTAAATATTATTATTATGAAATAAATTTATTTTTAAAGAAACAAGAATTAATGTAAAGTATCAAATTAAAGAAGACATCTTTAACTCACACCAAAGGAAAGTTCAATAAGAATATCCATATTTATTTTTATGACAATACATGATTCATTTTCCAAACATTACTGTAGTCTCTTCTAGAAAAACATACAGTTTTATGTCAACTGACATCAAATCTGAATATCTGAAAACAAACTCACTTGTGGTTCATGTTATCTCTCTTCTTTTTAACAGCCTGTGTGTCTGTTCTTCCTTGTGACACTAATCTGTCTGCCAAATCATTGATAGCCTTGATACGTTTTTCATCTACAGTGATACCCTGAAACAAACAGAAGTAGTTTCATTACAGCTCAGATACATTCTGCAGAAAAACAGTAAATAGAAATTTCTCAAAGTATTTATAAAAATGTGAAGATCAGAATATATATGTAATAGTTAATTCAGCTTCCATTATTCTTGGAACCAAGGATTCCTCAAGAATGAACAGTCAAACACTTTCCTATTTGAAATTTTTGAAAGAAAAATGTCCATCTAAATAAGAAAATGATATGGGCAGAACTTTCAGGTAATGTAACAATTGTGTCAACAAAAAAAATACTTTTCTGAAAATAGCTTGAAATATCATACACACATACATATATAAACACTAACATCAAAACATTAAACAAAACTTACTGCAGACTCTTGGTCATTGACTTTTTTCTGAAGTTCCAGACAATGTTCATAATCCTTTCCCAGGTTTCCTTGACTGATCAAACTTTCCTGTTAGACCAAAATAAACTGGTTAATGTACACTTCCAGTAATATGATATCTATGAAAATGTCTTCATTATAATGAATACATTTTATGAAAATATTTATTTATTTATTATTTTATTTATTAATTTTTTTTTTTTCTGTTGCTGTTGTTTAAGCTGCCATAACTATATTTATGTCCTAGTTTCAGTTCTTTTAAGATTCTTGAAAAATGTAAACCAAATCATCCAAATTTTTATTTGAAAAACTTATTTTGAGCTGTTTCATGCACAAATATAATAAATTATAAACAATATACATATATTTAACAATTATTAAATTGGATTAATACTTTATTATTTTGTCTCTAAATTATTAAATTTGTTTTTTGAAACAATTATTTAAAATATATAATGTCCTACTTTTTCTCTAATCCACGTCTCCACTTTATCTGCCTGTTCATTGAACTCTAATATGTCTCTAGCTTCACCTAAACCACGCCCTCTATTGGCTGAAGCATGTAAGAGTTCATTCCACTTGGCCATGAGTCTTTCAGTATTCTGTTGTATCTCTTTCTGTGCAGGATGTTTCTTCTTCACCAGCAGATCACCAACCTGAAACAGATCACAAAAATATCTCAATGAAACAGACAGATTTATTTTTATTTATTTCAATTAATTAAAATATTTGATATTTTATTAAACTGTAATATATTATGTGTTTGTTGGGTTTTTTGTTAAGTTTTGCAAACTTTTGTATGTCTGAGATAAGCGTTATTGTCTTTCCCAATTTTATTTTCTGTTTCTTTTCTCATGTAACATCATGTGATTACATATGTAGTATTTGGGGAAATAAAACAATTTAAAGCCCTTAAAATCAGTCCTCAAAGTTTTTGAACATTCTAATGCCATCTTTAGAAACTTTGATAATTTCACAATTTAACTAATACTGATATCAGGTAAATAAATGACATAATATTATGACACAGACTTCCAACATGATAACTTTTAAACATATTTCTAACAGACAAAAATTTAATCCTTTTTGTATAAAACTATATCCATCTCCAAATTCTGACCTCTTTGGTTTGTTTGATTCTGTCAGTGTTGGCAAAAATCTCTGCCTCAAAAGCCTGATGTTTCTGAAGTTTCTTCATCTTGTCAATGAGATCAGTGACATCTTGGAAGTCATCTTCATAGGCAATCTTCAACTTGTCATCAATCCACCCTTCAACCTACAGTTGAACATATTTATTAGTTAAATGAACGTAAGTTAGTTAATTGTTCATTTGCTGATGACTTTATGTCCGTTTATTTCACTGCAAAATGAATTTTTAATCAGTAATTAGTCTAATAACAACTACTGAAATAACTGCTCAAGTATATTCTATTTCATTCTATTAATGACATATGTAGAAACAGCATGTGACATGTTTAGCTTGAAGGACGTTTTGTTCTCAAATTTTCTCAGTGAAGTAACAGTAGTACCTCAATCCTGTCCCTCTGGAACTGAGCATACAATAGTGCATCTGATAGCTGCTGTTTTCTCAATTTACTTTTTTCTTTGACTTGGGCTCGTCTGAAAGAAAATATTTACAATATTATGCATATTTCAAATACCAGAAATAATTCCATTTTTTTCATGTTTTTTAATCTGGGCACAAACTAGACTTATTAGTATATTTATAAAATTCAGATTAATAAAATTAATATTAAGAACTAATATCAAAAGAAAATTCCTAATGCTTTATCTCTAATTTCCACTTTAAAGCATTATTTTGAAAATATTTACATCAGATGTCTTTCCTAAACTAAGCATAATCATTCTGTGTTAACTGTTTTATTCTGTAAAGATTAAGTTTCTATTTTCTTTATTTCCAGCAGTTTTTAATTATGATACACACACCTGGCTATGACATCAGACACTGTCTTTTTTATTTTCTCAGACTCTATGTGATTATCACCAATCAACTGTTTACCATGTTCACACAGAGATGACAACTGCAAATGAAAACCAAAACAAATGGAATACTAAAATAAATTTGATAAACACTATCATAGGCATTAAAGCACCCACTATAATATTTAATGAATTTTGTGGCACTAATCTGAAATAGATATAACATAGCAACAACAAAATAGATTTAAATAGTGATGTCAAAGAAACTGAAAGAAAACAAAATTATAAAGTTAACCTTTTCATCTTGAGCTTCAAGCACTTTCTCAAAAGCTTCATGTTTTCTCATTAAAGCCTCAATGTGTTCAACATTGTCACCAAAGTCCTGTCCACTTAGGTAGACCTGAAAAACACAGAAACATTTTAAATACCACAGACAACACTTTATGCTGAGATTATAATTCCTGTCAGCAATGCAAGTCTGTATATTTTCATATTCAACCTAGATTATTTCTAAGAATAAATTATATTTTCAAAGAGTAAAATATAATAATAAAAAGATAATACTTTGTATAGTGATTCTTGAATCAGCAATATGATCTTACTTTACTGGGTTGGTTTGTTTTTTATCTGCATTAAATTATTTATATTTATAATGTTTAAATAGTGCATTTGAAAAAAAAAAACCCAAATCAGGTAACATATTTGTTCCCATTAAAAAGGAAAGCTAACAAATTAATGATATCTGTCCAAGATGGTCATGCTTAAAATCACTTACAATGAACTGTAGTAACAGACAAAAAAACACTAAATATTTATCAGAACACTAACCTCTTGTGATGAACTTAGAGTGTTCAGTTGTTCTGCATCTCTGAAGAAAATCTGTACATCATATATTTGGTCATAGAAGTCTTTTCTTTCCTTCCACATGAAGATCAGCTTGTCCCTTTGATCTCTAACTATCTGCACCTTGTCCTTTATCTGAAATTACATTGATTTTAAAATTATAGATTTTATATAGCTAAAATTATAACAGGAAAATTTTATATAGCTAATAAAAATATTATTATTATTATTATAACAGGAAATAAATTAATTTAATAATAAAATAATAATCAATTAATTGTTTTAATATTTTTATTTTTTTTTTAATTTAAGCCTGTTAGAAACAAAACATTAAAAAAAATTGCATATTTTAATATTATTGGCATTTTACAAAATGGAAAAATAAAACAAATAAAATTTCATTCTGTCTGTATTAAGTAATTCTTCAAGTGAAGATAATCCCAAACTGTTTTTTAATAATTCCTGAAAATGTAAACATTTTCTTATCAACAAATATCTAAAATTATTATTCAGTGAGAAACTGATAAGTGAAAACTACCTTCATAAAATAATAAAAAATAGTAAAATAATCTGGCAACAATTTCTTTACCTCATCTTTAGCATAATGGTCTGCTTCTATCAAGTTATTTCCTGTCTGAATGACAGTCTCAAAGCTGCTGTCTCGAGCCTCAATCTCAGCTCGGATCTCTTCATGTCTCTTACACAGTAAATCTGCAGACTGGACGTCTCGAACAGGTTTCTCAGCCATCATTTCTCTCTCGGTCTCCTTTGCCCAACCCAAGAGATCTCTCACCTGGAGAGAATTTAAAAGTAATGATTTCAATTGAAACTAGAACAATAATTTCATTTGAAATTATAATAATAATACAAGTAATTAGAATGTGAAGAAAATATAAGAATAATATTCTCTTCATGAATCATTTTGAAAACCAGAATAACCACCCTCCTTCAAATAATGTTTCCCATTTCATATATGGTAATCCATGAAGTAAAGTAATTAAGAAAATATTGGCACACCCAAAAAAAAAAAAAAAAAAAGACAACAACAACAGACATACAGCAGCACTAAATTTGTGAAGTTCTGCTGCAGCCAAAAGTTCTTCTTTTCGCTGTTCAGTACGTTGTTGTAGCTGACTCCACTGGTCAACAACAGCCTCCTGTAGCTGTGCTATCTGTTCTGCATTCTCTCCTGGATACGTTTCCTGTAGGCGTCCAGAGTCATCAACCAACACTTGCAGCTAAATTAAACAAGAATAATAATAATAATAATAAATAAATAATTATATCAACTATAATAATACATTATATACAAGAATATAAATAACAATAAATAAAAAAAGTAATGGGAATAAATAATGGTGATAATTATAGAAGTAACAGTAGTAGTAGTAATAAAAATAAGAATAATAATAGAAATAATTATTATAATATTAATAACAACTATATCAAAAACAACAATAATTTTAATTTAAAAAAAAAAAAAAAACCAAAACAA
Source organism: Chrysomallon squamiferum (assembly GCA_012295275.1). Classification (NCBI taxonomy): domain Eukaryota; kingdom Metazoa; phylum Mollusca; class Gastropoda; order Neomphalida; family Peltospiridae; genus Chrysomallon; species Chrysomallon squamiferum. The sequence goes on along the minus strand of CM022665.1, from coordinate 30,819,565 downwards.
CACAAACACATTTAGCAGGTTGTTTATGTTGTATTTCAAATGCAGATATTTGACAGTATCAGGACTATCTTACCTGTGCTTCAAGAGCAACAAGTTCATTTTCAAAAGCCTCATGTTTTTTCAGGTATGTCAGAGTGGAGTTGTAGTCTCTGCCCAGATCATCAGGAATGCTGGAATACTTCTCCTGAAAAACCAAACACAAGTGATTTCATATATAACTGTTTTGACTTCATAATTACAAATAAATTCCTCTTCATAATGCAGATAATGCATTTACAAGTTCTTTTTCTTTTCTTTTTAAATATATATACATAACTAACTTAATTACATATACATCTAGTAACTGCAGATTTTAGCATGTCAGTAAATTTTAAATGTAAGACTGTTTGTATAAAAAACTAAATACAGTTAATTATTATTGAAGTAGTTATTTTCAATATAAAATATTGAGTGTTGAATTTAACACCACATTTGTATTTTCAGTGCAGATTGTTTGGATAGAAGTTATAAACTGTCTATAATGGCTTACGTTCATCAACTGTCCAATTACATTCTTTCTTGTTGTTAAGTAACACAACCACTAACAGAAAATAATTTACTATATTTCTTATTATTATTTTATTTTTGTCAGGAGACTTAACAGGTCAAACATTTAAACAAGGGGTAATTAACAGAATATTAGAAGGAGTAATATTTTATTATTCTGGTTATTTGCATAGCTGTGGGTTTTTTTTTATATATCAGTGGGCAACTTTTTTTTTTCTTCTTTAAACTGAAAATTAAATATTCTTATATTACTGTTGGGCTATTATTTAAAACCAACTTTGTATATTGCAGTAAAACAATAGCACAAAATATATAGAATTATATTAATTTTTTATATTTTTTATAAAACAAACCTGAATCCGAGATAAGGCATCTTCTACATCTTTGTTGAAACGATGGATTTCTTCAGCACCAGAAAGTTTTAGGTCTCTTGCCTCTATCTGTTCCAAGAGTGTATTCCACGCATCCCTAGAAGCCATAAATAGAGAAATACTTTTTAAAAAGAAATAATTAACTTTACAACTAACAGTAATAATTATGGTAATAATGTTTTGCATGATTATATGCTCTAATGTTTTCAACAGGTTAAGTCTCCATTATGAAAATGGTAATGTCTGTACATGCTGGATTATATTGCATAATATTTGCAAAAGGAAGATTGTATATAGTCAACAAAACAACTAAACTTGCAATATATCACTGAATAGAATAGAAATATCTTTATGATTTAGGCTGTTCTTGCAGTATGATTCAGCTTGTCACTAGAAAGATCAATTTGTGACAGTTTGAACAGAACTAATGTTTAAATTTTAATTTTGGATAACAAATGTAAAACATGATGAATAAGGTGATGCTAGTAAAAGATCAAATGCATCTTAATAAGCGTTTAAAATGAAATGCTTTAAAAAAAATAAAAAATCATTTTTTTTTTTTACTGTTTTACACAATGTATGTCTGTAGTTAGTAAAAATAAAAGTAACATGTTAATTTAAATGAATCCATGTTTACCTAAGTTCTTGCTGTCGTAACTGAACCTCAATGGTGTGAGGTCCTTTGTCATCTAGGAGTGTTTTTGCCATCCGCTCACAGCGGTTGTAGCGTTCCGATCCTGCCTCCACTGACCTCTTGAACTCATCAAATTTATTTTTCAGAATCTGAAATAGATTTTGTAATTTGGTTCAAAAATGGGCAAAAATTAAGTGATCAAATGCATGTGGATTTAAAACAAAATGGAAATAATAAATCATTAGTATATTAAAATGCTGTTGTTAATTAATGACCATTTAATTCCAGGATAATGGCCAGTTTATTTTGTTATTAATTAATCATACATAAAAATATTCAATATAAAAGTAACTCCAGATATTTCAATTTTGGATATATCTTGATTTCAGATATAATTAAAAAATGCTTATTCCACAAACCTGAACATGTTCAAAATCCAATCCATATTCCTCAGAATTTGCTGTTTGCATCTGTTCAGCTATCCATTCCTCAAACTCCTCACTCTCTCGCATGTACGCATGTAGACATTTTGATCTCTCGAGATTTCGGCTTCTTTCAGCTGCTTGTCTTTTTAGAGCATTCAAATTGTCCTGAAGCTGATCCTGTAAATATGTGTCATTAATTTATTGTGTTATCTGTAATTAGGTGTATACAAGACAATGTGATATATATATATATATAAAAAAATTAAAACCAGTGACTAGTGAACTGATCAATGATGAAAAAATTAATATATTAATAATAAAGACATTAATAAAATATATAAATAAAATAAATTAATTGATTAATTAACCATAGTTAATGAATAAGAAAAGAAATAATAATAATTGTGTCAGTTTAATTTTGAAAATATTGATTTTGCTATAAATTATTGATTTGAATAGTTTAAAACAGCTTAGTACATAATATATGTATGTGTGTATATATATATATATATGTATCTTCTAAGAAGAAGAATATTATTATTATATGTCATTTGTTTAATTCTTTTTATTATTATTATTATTATTATTACACTTACCTGAGCTTTCTTGAGTAAAGATGGGTCAGCAGAACCAAGCTTGAACAGTCTATTGGATTCTTTGCCTAAACTGGCAACAATAACAGAGTATGTCTGTATGTCTGTCTCCAAAACCTGACAGCAAAACAATAGAATAGTGCATGCAAATGTTAGTTAAACAAAAATAACATTTTTAACTTTAAAAAAAGGGGAAAAAAAGATACAAGATTTGAAAATGTTTAGTTTAATATTTAAAATGAAATTTTCACCTTAGAAAAGAGTATACAGATATATAAAAATATTTACAGTGCTATCAGAAAATCAGAAAAGAGAAATGACAATAATTGTTTAATTAAGTGGATAATACTATAGAATATATGCTTAACATTAATATATACCAAATGAATATAAATTAAACACAATACTATTAATATGTTCATTGAAAAATACATTGTCATATAATTGCTCTTACTTTATTTTTGGCCAGCATTTTGTCAGCAGCATTTTCATCTTTTCCATAGTCTGTACTGGAAGCCAGCAAAGTTTTGTCATTAATCCATGCTTCAACCTCAGCAACCTCAGACAGATACTGGAAAATAAAAATATAACAGTTTCACTTTTCACAGCAAGCAGTTTTGACTTTAAAAATTAATAAGTTAATTCTATACATCAAAATGCACAAAAAATAATTACTTTAACATTGCTCATTGTTTCTGTGGTGAAGAAAAAAAAAATTATTGTAGTAATGTTTTAAAGATTAAAAAGCAAGTACTCAGCATTAAAAACAACCAATATAATGTACTGATTGGCAAATTACAGGAGTACTAATAATGTAATTTTTAGTACTTGTTAAAACAAACTATGTCTGATCACTCAAAGCTGGTTTTTGAAAATTTTGCTATTCTTACAACATCACAGAACACCATCATATAATGTGACCAACAGAACTAAACTAAAATGTCCATTAGTAGATATCTTGTAAGTAATTAAATGTAGTAAAAACAGTCTGACCTAACATATGATTAACATTCATTTATTTACAAATTAATGGATTATTACCTTCTGTGTTTGTAATGAGATATCAAGATTCTTCTTTCTTGACTTGATTTTCTTTAGCAGATCATCCCAGGACAGCTGTAATTCCTGACACTTGTCTTTGATAGCCTTGGAGGCAAAATGTTTCTCATTGATCAGGGCATCTCCAGTTGCAAGAACCTTTTCAATGTTTGGCTGGTGACCTTGCACAACACGGTCATGATCCTATGAAATGAGGTGAAATTGTAATTAGAACTAAATAAAACAGTGATACACAAAAATAATGTTATTATGTTTTGATTTGGAAATAAACTATACAGCTAATGTATTTATATAAAAGAATTTAACACATATATTTTATTGTTTTAACTGCTACATGCTAAATGCTATTCACATATACACTTAATGTTTCTAAAAGATATAATGAGTGCATCTGAAACACTCGTACACAATTTCCATTAAAATATAATAATGAACATAAATGCTAATTTATGTATGTGATAGGAAATCGTGGTCATTAATACACTGCTATATTATGTTGATCAAGGACATAATTTGTTTTCTGCTTTCTTTATGTATGAGAGTACCTGGTGTTTTTTATGCAGTTTCTGAGCATCTACAAGGTTTTTGCCAAGTTCAGTTGAAGAAGCTGAAGGAACATGTTCTTTGATCCACTGCAACTCATTGTCAGCATCAAATACAAACTGATGTAGCTGGAGAGATTCTTGTAACTTCTGTTTTCTCAAGGCAACTGCTGGCTTCACCTTTTCAAATCTATCAAGTATTATACTCTTATTAAATATGCATTAAAAAACAAGCAAACAAAAATTTGAAAAAAAACAACACCAAAACATGCACACAAATATTTGTCTGTGGATAAAAATAAATATCAATATTATTTTATATCATATTTTTACAGACAGACATACCATCTCTTTTGATAAGCTATTGTGAAACACTGCTTGTAATGGGAAACAGCCCAATGAGACACACCAAGGAGGATAGACCCTTCATCCCTCAGTTCTGGAACACTGAGTTAAATCCAGGTCACTAGAATGATAAACTGACCTGGTGTTGAAGGCTTCAACTGCTTTGATAATTCCTGCAGAATTGAAGTGTCCGGCACTGGCCATCTCCTTGCCTTGAGCAACAATTGTCTTAATTGTGTCTGATAGGTTCTCCAGATCATTTTCCAGATTCTGCAAAAACAAGCATTAACAATATCCATTAAAGTTTCAATTTAAAAATGAAATAATTCTGAATAAAATGTTATTTATAATCCTAATCAAAGATGTTTACATAATTTATTTTAATTCTGAAAAAGTATTAAATGAAAAAGAAAAATAGTTTAAGTATTCAGATTTATATACCAAAGACATGGATAAAACATTTCTGTTTTTGTTTGTGCAGATGTAAAAATTTATCTAATAAAACCTGAATGTAATTAGCATCATCAGATTCGTCTGGTTGTGATGATACTGTCCAATTTTATTAATACTAATCATACTTCATGATCAGATGAAAATGAAGTTACCTGATGTTTCTTTAGCAAGGTTTTCACTCCACGAAGATCTGAACCCAGATCTGGATTAGCAACAGATTTTTCCATTTCATCTAGTTTAGCCTTCAAGATAAACGCAATATTTATTAGTAATCAACATAAAGAGAGCAAGAAAATATTAAAGAAACACAATGAAATAAAAAGCAAATGCCACAAACAGTTTATTATGGAACATCCATTCACAAGACAAATGTTTTAAATAAAAAGAGAAATAGAAAGAGTATTTAAAAAGTCACTGATAAATAAATTTTAAAAAATACCTGAAGAAAAACCTTTCATTAAAAATGAAATAAAGTTAAAATAAACTGTTTGTATACTGATTCAATTAGTATTATTAAATACTTTTCAAGTCTTTGATAATTCTTGTTTTTTAATTCTTTGTAATTAACTGAGAAAAACATAAGACATGCAAAATAAAGTTGGTCACACTGATTACCTGTGCATCTTCCAGAGCTCTGTTGAGCATCTGTTGTTGTGAGGCTTGTCTCAGTTTCTTGCCTTTGTCTGCAGCTTTCTCATTCAGGTCAACCCATTCTCTGTTCAGCTTTTCTTTTACTTCCTTTATTTGTGGTGAGGCATAGTGTTTGTCAGCTATAAGTCGGTCACCAAGCTTAAAGCAAATGCAATGTAATTAGGAAGGAATATTCATTTAACATAATTAATATCAATAATTACTGGAAGTTATTCATGTTTTTTTATACAATAATGAAATGAATGAAAAGTCACTGTTGGCTTGTTCTTGTATTTTACTAGTAAGGAGTCTCTTGTATATTTTTCCCATGTGCACATTAAAAAAAAAAAAATTATACAAATTTATTTATTTATTTATTTATTTATTTTACTCTGTTTTGTACGAAAAAGTTAAGGTCTTCAGTATATGTAAAATGTCATCCTCTATGTCCTTTTATATTCTTGAAGAATTACTCTCCTACTTTATTATTATGAAAAATAAATAAATAAGAACAAAAAATTCAATTATATTTCAAGTATTTCAGTATATTTAAGCTATTTATTAATCATAGCAAGCATTTATGCTGAACTAACCTTGTTAACTTCTTTCAGAATGTCATTGTGAGATTTGAGTTCAGCTTCGAATGCCTGATGTTTCTGTAACTTGGCTGGCAGGTTACTCAAGTCTCTGTATGATTCGTCAGTGGCAGTTTTCTCCTTTTCTTTCATCCAGTCAGACAGCTGGAGTAGAAAAATAATAATTTTATTTGGGAAAGAAAAAATAATAATAAAAAAGTGTAGTAATAATACTAAAATCAGGGAAAAGTTGTAACTAATAGAAGTACATACATCTAATACAAATGTTCTCAAAAAATTATCACATTATAGTTATTCAGATATTAAACAAAATGTTATAGTTATGAAATATATCTATCAAACTACAGGTATAAAGTTCTCTGATGTCACTGAAAGATTTTAATATCCAAACATGAATACTTACCTCCTCTGCATCTCTGTTAAACTCTTGAAAGGCCAATGATTCTAACAGAGCTTTATGGCGATCAGCTGCTTTGTCTTTCACCTTCTGTCTCCTGGCAACCACTTGTTTTCGTCTTTTGTCAATACTAGTTAAAAAAAGGGGAAAATGTTAACAGTTTTAGATTTCACTTTTTAAAATCCTATAGTGTAAAGACAAGTAAGAAATTCTGATAGAATGATCTGATTGCTGACAAAACAAGCTGTTGTATTGTGAGAATACCCTTTTATAAAACTGATTTAAAACCATATCAATTTCAGTTTCACTCAGAACTTGAAAACTTACTTGGCACTGTCAGGGTGTCTCTCTGATATCAGTTTATCAGCAAGATCATTCAGGCCACCAATCTTTTCATCCTGAGCTTGCAGTTTTCCCTGGAAATCCTCATGACGTCGCAGCAATCCTTCTACATCATCAACTGTGCTCTGTGAAAATATAAAATAACATGAATGAATTTTATATACACCACTCTGAAAGTATTAATGAAATTTAATTATTATTAGCAGTAACTTCAGTTAAAATGCTACTGTGTTGTTATTCATTAAGTCATCTAACAATGTATAAAATGAAGAGAAGAAATTCTATTTAAAAATTAAAATGAGGGATTTTAAAAACTGAAATTTTTAAAAATTATGCTGTCAATAATGAACAAAAAATTACTATACTTTAAACCAAGAACTAATAACAATCATACTTGTTATATAATATCATTAAGTAGTTTTCCACAAAGAACTCAGTCTTAAGAATACACTATTCATTTATATTACGTGCTAAGGATGACTTCTGTTAACTTATTTTTTACTGTAGAAGAGGGAAGAGAAGGGAAAGAAAAGAAAGAAAAATACAGCAACATAATTGATTTTTGCTGTAACAAAAGAATATAATTCTTTATTTAATATAAAAAAAATCTTAATATATATATTATTTTATAACTCACTCCAAGATCATTGAAATCCAAGAATGCTTCATGACTGCTGGTTACGGCATCTATAGTATCAGCTTCTTTGTTGAAAATCTAATAACATGAAATTAAAAATTATAGTAATTAGAGTAACATTATCAGTAACTACATGAGCTCTCAGTAAGATTTCTAATTGTCAGTGTGTGTCACCTGGCTATCATATATGATTTCAGTAACAAAATAATTAATAATTAATTAATTCACATCAGTTTATTAATTGTACTACACCTATACAAATATATACCTGTAGGTTATAGGCATCCTGGAGCTGTTTCTGTCTTTGTCTGTATAACTCATCAATGGCATTTTCTTCATCCTGTAACTTCTTCAATTTGTCTTTAACATCCTGGGCATTGGGATCTTTGGCAAGAATGTCACGTGCAAGAGTTTTCAACTTGTTAAACCTGGAAATGACAAACATTGCATTTAGTAGGTTTTGGGGGTTTTGGGGTTTTGAGGGTTTTGAGGGTTTTGGGGTTGTTTCTTCTCTTCACATATACGTCTTTTTCATTTTCATTAATCTCTTTATCTCTAGTTAATTTATCTCACTATTTTTCCTTCATTTTGCTATTTTACTGCATGTTTGAAAATATACCATAATAGAATTTTGTAAGTATGGTTGTAATTTTTATCACAAATTTTTTTTTTTTTTTAAAATGAAAACATCAAATGTTTTGGGGATTTTATAAAAAAAAAGAAAGAAAGGGAAATCAGAAGTAAAAGAAATATTTACTTCCAAAAAAGTATCGGGTCTGAAATAAAAAATTTGTATGTGAAATATGGTGTTTACACCATGAAAATGTCACATGTATAATGATCATCAGTTGTAAATATTTACTTGTCTTTGTGAGCTTTTATATCCAGACCAAGATCTTCATGTTCTTTCAACATTTGCTCAGCACTCTGTATGTCGTGAGGCATCTCAGCGCTCATTAATCTGGCCCGCAGTGACCCAGCCCATGTAAACTGAAAAAATATTTAACTATTCATTTTGAAAGAATACTTAACAAAACATTTCTGATATCTGATCTATAACATGAAATAATTTTAACCAGCAGTTACTAAAAACACATAAAACAACATTATTTTTAAGACAGAGAGAGAAAGAGAGAGAGACACACACAGAGTCCGAGAGAGAGAAAGAGAGACACACAGTTCGAGAGACAGAGAGAGAGAGAGAAAGAGAGAGAGACACACAAACAAACACACACACACACACAGAAAGAGAGAGAGAATTACAGAGTGAGAGGAGGAGAGCAATAATAAATGATGTGGCAATAAAGGAAAAAAGGTAGTTTGTTACCAAATCTTTGGCTTCATCTCCAAACTGCTGTTGGTTCTGAGCATCAGCTAACTGGTTTTTCCTTGCTGTTGCTTTGTCCTTATTTAAAAACACACAAATAAATAATTTATTAAAAATAATTTTAAAAAGTAAATAAATATAGTAAAGTTTTTAAAATGAAAATTTATGGAAATAAAAATGAATTCAATGAACAAATATTCATTTTATTTACACTAACTATATTTTTATTGAAATTTGTTTATTATAAAATACACTAGTAACATTTTAAAATAGAATTTTTTTTTTAAATAAAAATAATAATAATAATTTACTGAACAAGTGTAATTTATTAAAATGAACTATTAAACATTCTCATTTCAGAAAATTAATTTTCCAGTTTTTCTCCTGTTTATTCTTGTTAGTTTAAAATGTTAAAAATTTATTATATTTGAGAAATGATAAAAATGATATAAAACATTATGAAGACAATGATATAATAATACTTGGAGATCTTTCCAAAGTCTGTCCAGTTCTTTCTGCCTTTCATCAACATATTGTCCTTCTGTTGGGTAACCATTTCGGACTCTTTAAAAATAAACAGAAATAAATATTTTATCATTATTATTATTAATTAATGATTCAAAAAGGATGAAATCCATCTGGATAAACAACAACCGAAACCCAAATATTTTATTTTTAAGCTATATGATAAAAGTAAATGGTTCCTGTTGAATTTTTAAATAATATTGGTAAGAACATAACTGTTGTAGAAAAAAACAAAAACAATGTAAGAATAAACTATCAGTCTCATGATTGGCAGATAAAAGGATCACACCTTGATACCAGCTGTTTGTAACAGCTGAATAGATTTAAGACTACTATTCCTTCTTATCTCTCTAATTCTTCAACAAATATGCACAAAAACTGTTTCAGAATGATAAATGAAACTATTAGATGATGTGCCCAACCTTTCAGATATAAGAATTTTGTTTTAATTATTGTCTGATCAATTAATAAAAATACTAAATGGAGATTTTTAAAAGTGTTTATTATGAGCTGAAATTTAAAAAGAAAGACAAGAAATAAATAACTGCAAAATATATTCATAAAATTTTGTTTGCTATAGATAGCATTAAAATGGTTTAATCTCCATAAGACATCAATATTTGAAGACTGTAACTAAAATGTTATTAAGACAACAAAAAAAAAAAAAATGTAACATGTTAAGAGAAAAAATTGTATGAAAGTAAAAAATAAAAATGTAGTTTTGTTAAAGGCAGTAAGAGAAATAAAATACTTAAAACAATAACAGAAACGTTATCAACATCATAACACAAATGCAATGCATTAAGACAATAGAAAAATGTAATTTAAGACAACAACAAAAACCAAATAATGACCACCAACTATTTAAATGCAGCCAAACTGAGATGATAATGTAAAAGACATTTCCCTGTAATAATTACAGATAATAATCAGCTGTGATTGTATTAATTTGCTAATGGGTTTTCCTATTGCTCTTATTTCATCTAATAACAGTTTATCAACTGTTCAGCACCTCTCAAACAAAATATCCTCTCATTACTTGTTTAACACAGCCTTAGAGACAGGCTTATTATCTGTTATCAGTATACATGTAACAACAAAATCATAAAAACCTGTACAAGGCATAGGTTATTATTATTTATTTATTTTTATTTTTTTCAGTGTTGTAGATGGATGATCAAATTATAAAGATTATGGTCACAGCAATATTGCAGAACCTCCAGAAAAACTTCAAAAACATAAATATATTAATATCATCATTTAAAAAAAAAATAAAAAGCACATAATTATGTAGTATGAAAGTTAATTTGAGACAAATTTAAAATGTTCAGAACCACTGAATTTTGCTGGCGCTATCTGATATAGTATCTCCTAACTTGATCAATTTAGAATAGTCTCTTTGAAAAGTATTCAATATTTTATGACTTTTATTTCCACCCTTTTCATATTATGTGATTTTACCAAGTTCAGTAATAATGGTGTGAATAAAGTAATCCTGATGTATTTTTAGATATCAGAGCTGTAATTATAATATACAACATTTCATTAGTTTTATATTATCAGATATCTAATATATAAATTTGAAATATGAAACACAGCATCTGCAAGTCCATGGGCTAATTTTGCCATTTAGTAAGATGAGATTTTTAATAGACACCTGTGTTAGAGATGTACTGCAAGGCAATGAGAAGTCCAAAGTGAACATGATCTAATCAAAAATAAATATATGTACTTACGAATCAGCAAGATAATTCATTCTTTTCATTTTCTCCTCCATAGGAACAAGCTCTCTTTCAAAATTCTGCAAAAAGTTTACAATTTTATATAACCCATTAATTAAATAAAAAGATATCATTATATATTTAATTTTTTTTTCTGATAAAAATGAAGACCATATAAATGTAAAAATACCACAACAAAATAAATAAACAAAAATATAATTGTACGTATTCAAAAAACAAAAATACTAAAGCAAAAGAAAAATAAAAAATTTTCAAAACGTATAAACATCAAAAGATCTGTATACTTATGTCATTAACAAATATACAAACTAAAAACCTTTGCCAATTATACCAAACTGAATAAATATTTTATATACTTATTAAAATTTGTTTTTAGGAATCATTTGTTCAGTTAATGTGTTTCTTATTTCTAGCAAAGCTCTTTAATAGTATATATTTAAAAAATTCCTTATATAAATAAATGTAAAAGACTGTTCTAATAACAAGAGCTTTTAAAAAGCAAAGAAAGAAAAAACAAAGTGCCATCATGTCATAAGACAAATATTTCAAATATATTCAAATATTTCAAATAATTAATTAACCATCAAAAACCTAATAGTTTAAAAAAAAAAAAAAAAAAAAAAAAGAAGTGAGAGATTAGGGAAATTATGTCTTCAGCATTTACTTTTTTATTGTAATAGAAACAAAAAATTCCATTAGTCTGTCTAGCTATGTCATTTACACCTTGTCCATGTTTCCACTATCCACCTCTGTTGGTCTGTGATTGACTGACCAATTACTTCCCGCTAATAAAGACTTACAGCATGTTTTCTCTGCAGAGCTTGAATCCCCTTCAAGTCCTTGCCAAGATCATCACTTGACAGAGCATTGTTCTTATCTCTAATCCACTCAGACAGCTCATCACATGTAGATTTAAACATGTCAATACTGCCAAATATATTTATAAATAAATATATTAGGAAATAAATAATAGACAAATAAATTATAATTGTTTTTGAATAAAATAGATAAGTAATAAAGTAAACAAATATTAGGTAATAAATAGATGATAAATTAATTTAAAAAATAAATGAAAATATATTTAAGTGAGTTAATATATAAATGGAATATATATATATATATTATTATTATTATTATTAATAAAGAAAAAACAAATGAAAGCCATAAAATATAAATTGAAAAAATGAAATACAAATCTATAAATAAAGGACAATCAGAAAAATGAAATGATATAAAACAAATTATATGAACAGTAACATGAGATAAATTTAAATAAAAATAAAATAAAAAGATATTTCAGTTTTTAAATGGTTATATATGTTTATGTATGTATGTGAATGTGTGCGACAAATACAGAACAACATTTTAAACATAGTGAGCTTTAATTTAAACTTTCCTGTATTTTCTTAAGTTTTACATATTGTTTTTGGAAACAAACTTCATTACAGAGCAACATGTAATTTTCCAAATAGGTGACCTTTAGTCAGGGATAACCACAGTGTTTATAATTACAACTTTGAACAACAATGATTTGTTAAGATACTTATTGTCAATTAGCATAATTCATTAATTAGATATGTGTGGTTGATTATGTGGCTCAGTAAATTAGAAGATCTTTTAATTATCAGTTTATTTCTTTTATTTGCAATCAGATTCTTTTAAGTATATATCTGTGCCATGCAGAAACATGGAGATTATTATTTTCATTAGAAGAAAATTAATTAATGAAAATATGAGCAACAACAGTTCAAGATCAGATCCTGCTGTAATCCGCACCAGGCAGAATAAATTAAATAATGTATTCTCTTTGTACTGGTCATTCCTTTATTTTTCAGATAATCAGAAAAATAATATTTTTCTCTTTACTGGTGTTGTGATAATCATTAGCTGAATTTTAGCATTTCTGATTTTCAGATTTTTTTTTTGCAGCACTTCATCAGTGATTCCTTTTGTACTTTTCATGTCCTATACACAAACTTCTCTATCAAAGTCAGATGTTGTGGCCACTAAAGGCATGTTTGTACAACTAAAATATAGCACACATTAAACATTATTCTATCCCTTTAATGATTTTTAAAATGTTTTACCTTGAAGCTCCTTCAAGAGACTGTTCTTTCTCCATCTTGAGTTTGTTCAGATGATTCCATCTGCAAAACATCAACATTGAATTTATAATTATTTAAATGTATATTTGAAAGCTTTGAAATTTATATATGAAAAGTATGTTTTAGACAATTCAGCTGAAAACATACACAAAAACATTTAGCTGTTATGAGAACATCATAACACTATTTTGTTCATCATAACTCTTTTTTCTGTTTTTGAGTTTTTTCATCTTTTTTTTTCCTCTTTGTTTTTTTAACTATGTCAGAGAAAGTTTATGATTTTTTTATTTGCCCATCATTATGATAACAAAAGGAAACTGTTATTCTTTTTAACTACTGTCACTCAAGTATATATTTAGTCAAGTTTTTTCAAAACAATATAGTTTTGGATCTGATGCATTAAAATGTCTTCAAACTTGTGTATTATTAATGTGTTTGGTTCAAACTGCATAAAATACTAAATTTAATTATATAAAGACAAATTAAAATTCTGTTTTCAAACTGTGTATTAGCATAGAGAAGATGAGAGGTATATTAAAACACTGTTATCAGATTGCTGGCAGACCTGTCATTTATCTCTTTCTTTCGAATCTGAACTTGTTTGTGCTGGCTGCTACCCGACTTGATGATGTCATCAGCCAGCTTGTTAATGTTATCCAAACGTCCTTTGTTGGCTGCAAGACTTGTCAAGAGATTCTGCAACAAAGCAATCACTTTGAATTTTATCTAGCTCCAGATATGTATTTATATACTTTTTGTTAATTTCTTTAACTGAGACATTTGTCTCCAATTTTAAGAACTTATATATAACTATTTGTATTGTTTTAAGTAAAGATGTGATTGTACAGAATTGGGTTATTAATAATACATAAAGTATTAAGAAATAATGTATTAAAAATATACAGCTTTTATTGGTATCATTTTTATTATGAAGAATTATTGTTTACTCTTAACAAACAGCTGAATTTACACAGAACATTTTTCTTATATGTAGGAGTTTCAGTAATGTTAATGTATGTAATTACATACTTGTAAGACTAAAACAGGCTTTGTAAATTAGGCCCTAAAACTTATTAAATGATATTCATCTGTTTTATTTCCTTTTATCTTCTAACTTCTGACCAACTATAAAATCTACTTAGTAATCAACCACTTCACAATTAAACATGACCATTATGTGATTTATCTAGATCAGGTTATATGATTCAGTTAAAACACACAAACTTAATTCCGGCTCTTCATTAACCAACACAATCAGACAATAAAAACATCCTTCAGGTTTAACACCCATTTCTATAGCACTTCTAAAAAGATCTTGTATTTCATAAAGTAATGCATGCATAAATCTTTCAATTCATTCTCTGTGGGTCTGCTTTAACTGATTTGTTAATCAGCATAATCAATGAAAAATGTTTGTTTCTGATTTATGACAAGTGTCAGTTAACATGGAACAATGAGCCCACACACTGAAATTGGCATTCATAACATACACTTCAGTGAACAAGTCAAGTATGTGAATTTTTTATACGTAAATATTAAATGTCATAACTATTTTCATTAACATTTTAATTATTTTATTTTTTGATAGATTTTGCAGTCATACATTTTATATATATATAGATTAGAAAAACTGTTATGGTATATTTTATATGTAATAAATAGGAGAAAGTATGGTTGAATATTTTGTTTCAATTGATTTAAAAAATACAGTTAAATATTTGTTATGCAGAAAATTATTAACTACAATTATTAAGTATGTATATTATAGACTGTACTTGATCTAGATTCCAATATTACTTAGTGTTTTATATCAGAAAATTAATAACTAAAAATGATAATTATCTATTTCTAGTTGGTGTAATAAATAAATTCCAATAAATGTTTCTTTTACCATTAATAATAAATCATTCTGTATAAAAATTAATATAAATTAATTTTTTATTTTATATTTTGTTGTTTAGATATCTGATTATTCCTTTGACAATGCATACAACAGGAATGAAAGAAACAATAGGTAAAATATGCACACACAAATACACATTTTTTCTCCACCCTCATTTATGAATAGTGTTACCATGGTACCAGTCAGTTTACCTCAAATTTCTTTCTGATAGCTGTCATATTGTCTGCCATACTCTCTCTGCTCATCAGACTTTGTTCCTGAAAAAAGTCATTTATAATTGTCATTCTTCTTAAAATATGTTTCAGTATTCTAACACTGGTTATAATACTGAAAAATATAATCACATGATCACAACAATATAATCAAGCTTCAGAATCTCTGAACCTGATAAATATTTTTTCTGAAATAATTGTTTTGATCTTGAACTTAAAACTGCCCTGAATTTAGAAGGCATTTTATTCTTTGTAAAAGGTATAATTAATGGAAAACATTAACTGTTTGTTTCTGTAAGCTGTTATATACAAGCCAGTAAGTATGTATTATGTCAGTCCATCTTTTTTATCTTTGCATATAGATTTAATAACTGATGAGCCTTTAGTTTTCACAAAAAAAACCCAAACACCTCAAGGAAGCAAGACATTAAATTTAGTTTATTAGGAAAATATGAAAATTATAATAATTACTAATGATACTATTGTGATGCCTTTTGGTCTTAGCATTATTATGAAGCCAATAAGTTACTTATTTCAGTAGAAACAATTCCAAGTATAATAGTAAAAAGAAAACTAAAACTGCACCAACCTTTTCTTTCATCCATATTTCAAATTCATCACATTCCCGATAGAAAGAAAACAGTCGGATAGCATCTTCAAGGCTGATTTTACGAGCCTGTAAATAATAATTTAAAATATATATACAATATATGGATAAAGTAAAACTGTAGCAAATGTCTTCCATTATGCATTACTTACTAACTATGTAGTAAAATGGTGTGTGTACAGTTATGCACAAATATACAGTTTGGTCAGGATGTCAGAACATACTATTTATCATACTAACAGGGTCAGACTGAAAAGAATAAAAAGTGGTGTGGTTATATTCTACTTTTAGATCAATTTGAACAATTTATAATCCACTGTAAAAAAAAATATTTTTAAAACCTCTTTCAACCAAATCATGAACTCACTGGTGGTTATGGGTTCCAAAATGTAAATGTTTAATTCAGCCCTCTAAACTCTCTAAACACACACACACACACACACTCTGATTTAAAAATCTAAAATTAATAACAACCAAATATAAATAATAATAAATCATAATCATAACAATAATAAAATTAAAACTTGAAACAAGTAAATTAGTAAAAACAACAACAACAAAAACTTTATGATTAAAGAATTTTATATTACTATTAGTTATTTGCTTTAAAAACCATTGCTTTATTTCAGAATTTGTTCACTGGCTATTTATCTACAACTGATCACAAAGGACATCTCCACAAATTCAGCTGCATTATTATATTGCTTCATGAATTCTTCCCACTTAACTTCTATTCCAAGTCATCAGCATTTGAAATTCGTATTCCATATTTAACCTAACTGGATCACTGGTCTATGTACTAGGGCTTGGTGTACTGATGTACAATCAAAACCGTATCACTTACGCTGGCTTAGGATAATTAAATCTTCAATTGCTAACAAATGGTAATACTAATTGATAGCTCCAAGGCAAAATCTGTCTGTGGGCTTAATGGGCTACCTTATTTTGTAATACAGCTTTACACAGGCAATCTGATTGTAGCATAAATATTTACCATCTCATGAGTAAATCTGCCATGAGAAATAACTGTCAGCTGTTAAATTAAATAGAAGTTAGACTGAATTGTTAGCTGTCATTTTTATTTTTTATTTTTTTTAGGCTACCTACTGGTCAGTCTGTTTCTGTTTTCTTTTCTATTTCTCTAAATAAATAAGTGTTTAGAAACACGTGAACATATTCTGTTATAAACATTATTTCTCAAATATCTGATATAGTGGGTAATGAACATGTTAGAAAAAGAAAAATTATTCCCAGTACTTTTATCTATAGCAAGAAAGAATAATTTCAGTTTTTGCATTATTTAACAACACCTCAATAACTAAAACAATCCTTTCCATCCATGTTGTTAACTGCTGAAATTTTTTTAAAATAAAAGATAAACTTCTTTTATCTCTGGTAATATTTATGTTAACAGAATATTGATCTAAACTAATTCATAAATTTAACCAATTGCAACTAACTCATCTCAGCTTCATAAATGACTGTGTGAAAAAGTGATGTTTACTTTGCATCATTTTCAATATTTGTCTTTCTGATTATTTGATAGATCTGGGAAAACACAAAAGAGAAATGTAATTTATTTTGTTTGAGTCAGACCAGCTGGGTTTTTTTTAACACTTGTGATGTTTTGAATGCTGCTATGTTATTGGTATTAACATGGATGTAACAATGTTATCATTGTGTAATAAAACTGCATCACACCTAATACCTTGGTGTATTTATGTGTTTGTATATGCTTATCTAATTGATGCAAGTGTTAGCTGTTATGTTTATAAGTTTCACTGAATGCATGAGCATGTATAATAATAATAATAATAATAATAATAAATAATAATAATAATAATAATAATAATAATAATAAACAGCCAACAGGCTTAATTCTGTATGTAATTAGTTTCATGAAGATGTACTTGGACATTTCTTTCTTTTAATTATTTACTTTATTTAGTTTAATTTTTTATTTTTTTATTTTTTATTTAATTAATATTTTATTATATATTATTTATTATTATTTTATTATTTTTTTATCTATACTTTGTTTTATTTTAATTATATACTTATTTATTTAACATATGATCATCAGAGGCGTGTTGTTTGAACTCTATTGATTAATTAGAGGTATGGTTAAACTCTTAATACTCTGTATGTTCTGGCCATTGTTGTCAGAGAGATAAACAAGCACTATAACATTACATTTATTGTTATTGTCAATTAATAGCAGATATTTAATCAGAAGCTTGTGATCCAGCCTTTGTTCTGCAAGTGCTCTGAAAACTTTTCTGCTTCATTATTCTCAAAGAAAGATGTAATAAAATCTCAAATATCATTTTAGACAAGCAGGTGGAATTGGAAATTAATTCCACCTTATATGCCAGCCTGTCTGGTTAATGTCGGTCATGCTTCAGCATTTGAAGTCTTGTTTTATAGGATATTGTTAATGAAACATGATGTAAGTTGCTATGCAAGACAGATTTTATTAGACTGGTTATATTAATTGTAAATTATTTTTAGAAATTAGTCCCAGACGTTTGTGTCTTAATGTATTTGTTATGTCCATTGAACAAAAAACAAATATAAAAAATAAAAATGTTTTAAATATTTTCTTTACAGGGCATCAGGAATGGAAATTTGAATTTACTTACTTTTGTAGGCACACAAAGGTACCCTCATACACATGTAAGAGAAAAGAAAATGTAACAAAACATCTGAAGTATATTTAATATTAATTCCAAGTTAACTGTTCTCACATCATAGGTATCTTTAAATGTCCACTCCACAAAAATGGAACCACTTCTTTAAATGCTTATAATATTTAATAAAATAATTATTACTACAATTTATTGCTATATAAATTATTATTACAGTTTACTAATATATAAAATATATTTAAACTTTACAATATATATATATATATTTTTTTTTATGGCCTTATATGACCTGTACAGATGTATAATCATGATTTAAAAGAAACATTCATTCATATCCAAGTATGGAGAACTGTCGATATGTACTCATCTATTTTCTACCCATCAATGCATTTCTTTCTCCTTTATAATGAAATTATTTCACTTTCAAATCACATATCTGTATCTAGACCTATTTCTAGATGAAAACATGCCATTAAACATAAACCTGCATGTACTAATTTGAAAGATATTCTCAAGTATTAGTTGAAAACTAATTATTAAATAAAACCTTCATGTATTTATATGAAAGTAATCTCATCATATATTATTTCACATGACTCATTATCATTCAGTGGCTGCCAGTAATAATTCTATTTTCATCATTTTCGTCTTCCCCCCCCCTTTGAAAATTCATTATTTTTCTGTTATGTGAGCTATGGTTATAAAAAGAAAGGAAAATGAAGAGATTTTAAAAAAAAAAATTAAAAAAGAAAAATTCAATTTTTATTTCTAAATTAACTTAGCAATAAAAGTACACTGAGGTATTTTTTCACACTTAGTGGCTTCAGAATTAATATTAGAAGAAATATTACACTTAATTAAATAGCTTTTATTTATTTTTAAGGTTTATAAGACTTATAAATGAAGATGCATCTTTATAGCAAAATGATAGAAATTAAAAAAGTAACAGTTTTTGAAATTACAAATTGCAGTGCACTGATAAGAAAATAAAGATGTCAGTATATTAAAACTGAATCTACATGATTTCTCAAACCTCAGTAAATTATCTTATTTTTGCAAAGAACATCTGCCAAAGACACACAGAAGTGGAAAAAATACTATGATCTGTTTTATAAACCATTATGCCATAAACAATAAAATGTTATTTCTTATATATTTCATTGATCGTTATGCACAGAACAATCTTGACTGGTTCTATTTGTATCACAAAGTCACTTACATGTTAACTGCAGAACTATTAGAAGCTGTTGCAGTGTACATGGTAAGCAGATGTCAGAGATACATAAACATGAAAATCTGACATTTATATCTTAATCTGCATTACAGGTTAATTGTCAGATCATCTGTAACTTATTCTACAGCTGTTATCAGGTACAAGTTGTCCAGCCTGACAAATTAAACTTTATTGATCACAAAAAGTTGACACATTCTCTAAGTTAGGTTTCTATTATAGTGTTGTTGTTGATGTTATTGATGTTGTTGATAATTTCAAGCTGCTGTTGCCATTTTTGTTGATGAAATGATGATGTCACTTGTTTTTACTTAAAGGAAATTGAGTTTTCATAAATCTAGACTCACTCACTCACACTCTCTCTCTCTCTCTCTCAGTCTCTCTCACTCTCTCACTCTCTCTCATTCTCTCACTCTCAGTCTCTCTCACACTCTCTCTCTCTCATTCTCTCTCTCATTCTCTCTCTCATTCTCTCTCACTCACTCTCTCTCTCTCTCTCTCTCTCTCTCTCTCTCTCTCTCTCTCTCTCTCACTCTCTCTCTCTCTCTCTCTCTCTCTCTCTCTCTCTCTCTCTCTCTCTCTCTCTCTCTCTCTCTCTCTCTCTCTCTCTCTCTCTCTCTCTCTCTCTCTCTCTCTCTCTCTCTCTCTCTCTCTCTCTCTCTCTCTCTCTCTCTCTCTCTCTCTCTCTCTCTCTCTCTCTCTCTCTCTCTCTCTCTCTCTCTCTCTCTCTCTCTCTCTCTCTCTCTCTCTCTCTCTCTCTCACTCTCTCACTCTCTGTGTCTGTCTCCACACAGCTAAGCTGGAGTCTGATTCCTTTATAAATACATTTTTATCTTTATAATAAACTTCGCCTTGCCTTGCTTCAAATTAACACTCATAAATAAAATAAAAAATGAAACTTCAGAAGATATTAAATATTTCAATGGGAAAGTAAGAGAAATAACAGATAAAGGACACAACTGTGTTCTTACCTCAGCCAATTTGACAAGTTTGTTGTACAAAACTGTGATGCTCCTCTGTCGAGTTTCAACATTGTCCTTGTCAAAATGTAGATTTGATTTTGATCTCACTGTGGAAAACAATGAACATAAGATATTTCATTCATTCAAAATTATATATTTTGGAATTTTCATGACACATACAAAGTTTGCATTCTTCCAATTTATTATTTATTTGTCCTTAACAACCAATCTTTGCTGCTAATAAAGAATAACAAAATAAATATTTATTTGGTTAACTCCCAGATAGAGTAAACATTTCAAAATTACTTTATTATAATTTTATCAGGGATATCCATTATATTTTGGTGTATGAAATATTAAAATTATATATCTTTAACAACTTGCTGTTCTGTTATCAGCAATGTTTGATTAATAATAACAAACAGAACTTCTTAATGTACAAAATATATTTAGGCTATTTGTTTACCAAAAATACATTTAACAGGTAGTATTAGGAAGTACTTTTACTGACAATGTTACTACTTCTGTGTTACAGTTTTCTAATACATCTAACATAATATTGTAATGAAATAGTTTAGTCTTGTTCTTTATGACATTACTTGTCTATAAAGCAATCTTTTTTCTATTAAGGAATTAATAGAACTCAGATCAGCAGTGTTCTTATGTCTGTGTATCTATGGATTTTTCTTCAAGTATTTTTATAAAGCAAGAATACAATCTTAACATGAATGCATGTTACATATCATCCATCTATTGAACGTTACACTCCAACAAAAAAGACATGTTTACTATACAGGTTTTTATTCATACACATTCTGTTTCTTTTTTATTTACCTTTATTGTATTATCTTGGTTTAGCTGGGAAGATATTTTCAGTTATCTTAAATTTTACAAAATATGGATGACGGATGGACTGCTGGACTGGTGAATGGGTGGTTGGTGTTGATGGTTGATGATTAATTATTGACTGCTTGGTTGGATGGATGGATTGATGGGTTGAATAGGATGGAGTGCTGTAATGGGATGGAATATGCGAGATGGATAGATGGTTGGGATGGATTGATGGAAGGATGGGATGGGATAGAATGGATGAATGGTTGTTTTGATACAATAAAGTACAAATGAAAATGATAATCATTCTTATAAATATATATAAAGAATGGGCATGGTCATCTGAAAATTTCTCAGGCCCTGATAAACTTGCCTGATGGTGCTCTTCTCACTTTGGCAGAGATTTCTTTCTTCTTTCTAACAACTTCTTTCTTCATCACTGTCTTTTTCACTTTAACCCTTTCAGGAACCATAACTGGCCGCCTGATAACCTTCTGTATTATCTTAGGATCAACTTCTTTGACATAGTTGGCTGGAACAAATCCTTCAGTGCCATCACTCTTTTTCACTTGCCACCAGTCTGAGTTTGTCTTCCCAACCAGTATCAAAACCTGAGATAAAAACACATCACACTTAGTTGATTTGTTAAAACTAAAAGGCAGACAGATAAAAAAAATATATATTAAGTATGTAAAAGCAAAAACAACTAGTAATTAAATAAAACAAATGAAAGCAGAACCAAATAATATAAATTCTAAACAATTCTTCTAAAGACAAAAATAGTGCATCACTTCAATCCAATCCTTTATTTTGTCCATCAGATTAAAAATCAAACACAAAACCAGCCAAACAAAGAAAAACAAATAATGTATTCAGAAAACAAGGATGGTATGTTATTTAGTTACATTCAATGCAAGTTTAATTGGTTTAGCTGTTTCTAAAACAAAATAGACATTTAAAATATTGATACATTGTGACAAAAAATTCCAAGAGACACAATCTCTCTCTCTCTCTGTCTCACTCACTCACTCACTCACTCACTCACTCACTCACTCACACACACACACACACACACACACACACACACACACACACACACACACACACACACACACACACACACACACACACACACACACACACACACACACACACACACACACACACACACACACACACTCACTCACTCACTCACTCACTCACTCACTCACTCACACACACACACACACACACACACACTCACTCACTCTCTCTCTGTCTGTCTGTCTGTTGCCTGCAAATAACATTTATACACATACACAACACACACAAATACAAGACATACTGGATATACTGTATACCAATTACACAAGTATGTCTTAATGTTTTAAAACATTCTTTTAAACTGTTTATTATTTATTTACTTATTGTTATCAGATACTTTTTGCTAGTCTTAAGCAATCTGAATCAAATATCTTTATCAGCCATTATAAATAGAAGGATTATTATGTATTAAGTCATCATTTAAAAGTTTTACTGAAATTCGAATTATAATGTGTTGATACCAAACTGCAAATGGTGAAACACCTGACTTATTGTTGGAGCCATTATAAAGTTTAAATTAACTTTATTATTTTACAAAATGCACTTACTTATTAAATACACAGTAAAGCTCAAAAATGGTAAAAAAAAAAAAAAAAAAAAAAAAAAATTTATGAATTAATGAAAAATAGAATAAAGATTTTATTAGTTTTACTGGAAAATAAAAAATATTTAACATTTACATTTAAGACTTCTACAAACAAAGGCAGATCTGAATTGTTTTATAAAATATATTTACATAGTTCTATTATTTGTGTCAGAATATCTCTTCAAAGCTGTATAACTTGGATAATTTACATGTATCAAACTACTTTATTATTATTACTACTACTACCTGCAGTACAACAAAGGAAATATACTACTATTTTAGTGTCCTCTAAGAAAGGAAATAAGTGATTCTCATTAAACTGATTAATATGTCAGTTTCAAATCTGAATGGCTTATCTTGAGATTAAAGAAAAAATTTAACAGCACAAAGCTACTGACAGACAGTGTAACAATGGTTGGAACAAGATACAAATGTCATACTTATCTTATGATAATGCTGAAGTAGCACTGTAAAGCTATAAAAAACAAGCGTTTAATTCAACAGCAACTGAAATACACTGATCTTCTTGATTTTCTAGTGTGTGTGAGTAACATCAGTATCAAAAGATATTTAATATAGCAATGGTCTGAATAAGATATAAGCAACAACACTATCATAGACCAACTGCAATATCAGAAAAGATTAATGATATTTAATATAAAAGTGGTGGGAACAAGATATAAATATATCCTTTATAATCTAAATCATTAGTAATGTAAAAAAGACAACAGATAGTTGGAACAAGACAAATAACAGGACTGCCAGAGACTGATCGTGTGATAATCATAAACAAACATCAGAAGTGGTATTCAGTGCAGAAGTGGTTGGTACAAGACATACAAGAATACTGACCCATACTGATCTTCTTGTAATATTAAAATAAAACTAATGTCACAAGAGGTTTTTAATAGAAAAAGACAAACAAGAAAATCATTACCACAGATTATTTGAGTATAAAATTGTTGCTTTTTTTCCTTCATATGCCTGCTTAAGTAATAGTCATTGTTTTTAAGAGGAAAGTACTACACATCATTTGGAGTTTATTCGGGGGGTTTTGTTGTTTGTTTATATACAATTTAAAATATTTGGTTTACATAAACATTTTAAATTATAATGTACAAGACGAAAGTAGATTTGGTGCACTAAATATATACATGTCAAAAAGAAATTTTACCACTGTAAAACTGATATTTCAGAAAAACCAAAAAGCAAACACAACAATAGTATGTGCAGAAAATGGTATGTACCCATTGCAGGTTTTTTTGGGAATAGGCAAAAAAGGAAAAAGCACATGCTAATGAAAAACTGCAACTGCATATGCAACTAGTGTATAAAAATGTCACCAGTAAAACACCTATGGGATGTCATGGACTGTCAAGTTCAATGTCTACACCCTCCAGCCAACAGTAACTAATTCTGGCCTCAAAAGAGAAAGGTATGTATCCCACTGACCTCATCAGATAGATGAGTGACGTCTTCTATGTGTCAGAGAATTTTACATATACTGTAGTACCTTGACTTACGAGTGCCCCAATATACGAGTTTTCCAACTTATGAGCAGTCGCCCAGTCGATATTTTGCTTTGAGTTGAGAGCCAAAATCTGAATTATGAGCAAGCTTCAGATATGCCACTGCTAGCTGGCGCAATGAACAACATAACATCCGGCCAGCATCCCACGTCTCACTCGTTACCTCACTGAGGAAGCATCTCTGTTGTTGTGTTCACATTTTGTGAGTATTTTGCCAAATTTAATTTTTCTGACCATGGAGCCTAAGAAAGTGGGTGCACAGGACAGTGCTGAGAAGAAGAAGTGGGTGATGTCCATTGAATTAAAGCATAAAATCATAGAAAAACATGAGTGAAGTGTGCATGTAGTCGACTTAGCTAGGCAGTATGAGCGTAGTACTTCTATGATATATACCATACTGAATCTGAAGGAGTTAAGAAAGGCTGTAACTCCACCCAAAGGCATTAAATAATTTGTCTGAGCTCCAAGATAAATACACTTTACAAAACCAATTTATTTTTTTATACAATATTTGTCATTTATAAATACATTTTTTTATATTTAAAAAACGTTTACCACTGTATTGAGGCAAGGGGTGTCACAGTGATTTTAAAATCTGACCTGTTATTAAATATGAGAGTTGGTGTATGTGGTCTACATCTTATCTATGAAATTGAACATTTCATTTCTGAACCCTACTTTGACCAATTCTGATATTATTTTTAAATGTTGTATAGTTGTCATTTATAGTGTTTACTGAGTTGACATTTTGATTTCTTCAGTACATTTTATTTCATTCATGTATTTTTGTTGTTTACAACTAGAGTAATTTAAAACAATGGTAAAGTTTCTTTTAGCCTTAGGTGTATCATGATATACTGTGAATGATGAAAATTATTTAATTAAAAATCAGAAGTAGTAATTATTAGCAGCAGGGGATATATAACAATGTTATAGCCTTGAAGGAATTGAACAACACTATATTTTACATGACACAATGGGTAATGATTCTATTAAAAACATTACAGCGGTTTTCAATTTAGTTTGCAGAGGTCCAAAAAGATGTTTTTGTTCAAAGGCGTAAACAACATGGTGCACATATGCAATATACCTATTAAAAACATATTCCAGAGGTAGCTCATATCACCTGTGAAGGATCTGCAGTAAGATGATGTAGTCATGCCTGATACTGTTCCTAGTGACAGTCACTGCCCTGGTGTCTAACAGCATCATCAAGTTATTTTATATTGATCTACCTAACACAGCGTGTCTGTCATGCAGATTCTCAGAAAATTATCCACAGAGCAGAAGTGAATAGAGACTGTAACAGTGATCTTAGCATAGTTCAGATGGGATAATAATCTCATATTTTTAATTAACTCCACATTCTAAGGTAAGATATTGTTTGTTTTTGTAATTTCTTTTATATCATTTTTTGAAATTATTTATTTAAGAAACAAATTAGAATAGGAATGGTTTTATTTTAAAATTAGTTTACAAATGTTCATTCTGAAATAATGAAGTCAGATTTGAACAAATAGTTTTCCAAATTTTTATTTAAGAACAAATTATAAAGATACATACTTAGATATTATTAAATTTAAAAAAAAAAAAAATGTAAAAAAAAACCCAGTTAGAAACATTTTTTTTCCAAATTTTAAAATCTTACAAGATTATCTTTTTAAGACAAAAGAGTGGCAAGACTGTTAAATTACATTTCTTCAGAAAAAAGAAAAAAGGAAAAACTTATAAATAATTTACATAGAAAGTGACTTGAACAAGGACAAGTGTAATGTGTGACATTGCAATTATTTTTAATTAAAAAATAAATAAATGAAATAAATATTCATATATTTTATTTAGATGTCTTTTGAAGAACAGAAAAATGAGAACAGAAATAAAAATTATATTAAACAATAAAATTACACTGGAAGAGGTGGAAATTTTGTTCATGAATAAGCATTCATTATTACAAAACTAAGCCTTTCTCAATATTCCTTTTTATAACAAACTTAAGTGGAATACTGAATATTAAACATTAGAATAAAAAAACATCAATAATGACAGCTGAAACATTACTCTGAAAAACAAAATGCATAAATAATAAACTAAAAGCAAAAAGATTCTACACAAATAGAAATAAATATTGTAATTTTATCTGATTTAAAAAAAATAATAATAATAAAAACTATTTTCAACAGACAGTTGTATTAAATATAAAGCAGAATAGATATTTAAAGATATTGTTAAAAAAGCTCAAGACAAGTTGATATCGATTTATGTTAAAGAAAACTCATTAGCAACTGCAAATAAAACAGGAAAAATGGTATTTAATGGCATTTAAAAATTCAGCTAAAAACAATTTACTGTTGATCGTTTTAATACTATTTCCAAATTCATAATTAATGGTGCACCATCTGGTTCCAAAGCTTTTCCTGATATTCATTTTTCTAATAATACACTTGTGGACAAGAAATAAACTATTCCAGCACCATGCACTTCAAGGAATTTAAAACAAATATTAATTGAAATATACTGGAATACATGGTACAAATTTATCAGTACAAATTGCATCAATAAAATCAGATTATTAATATAAAAATATGAAATGTAAATAAATGAATTTCAAAAGCCCAGTCCTGGTTTTATTCAGTCTCAAAAGGCTCCAGACCAATAGTGTCCAGAAAATCAATCATGTACCAGTGTTGAAAATTTAATTCAAAACAATCTAGTGGAAAAAACATGAAATAGGTGAAGGAGGATTCATCCCGTTATATTCGTTACTACTTAGGCAAAGGCATTAATTTTAGCCTTCATTTATTGGCAAGAGCAGATATATTTTTCTGTAACAGTGAAGTTTGATCGTTATTTGATTAATATCACCTAACAACTGCTGATTAAACATTTTAAGTTAATATTTAATAATATTATTGTCCTTTGATCCATAATCTATTTGAAATATCTACTCATAAAATAAACATTCCATAAAGGGATAATCAACTGTAAGCAAAGAAGATTTAATAATAATAATAAATTATGTAAACTTCCAAATACATCAGGGACGCTGAGATAACATGATCCAACATCACAAGATGGATTTCATATTTTAAATCAATTTATTGGAATTTTCAAAAATTAGTTTGATTATTAACAATAAGGAATATGATTATTTATTATCTGTTCACTTTAATTTGGGAAAGGAAAGAAAATTTAAAGCATGAACTATAAACCAAATGATACATCTTCAATATTTTTCGTCTTTTTTAAGTCATTTTTAAAAATGTTTGCTTAAGTTAAAAAGCATTATGATAGAAACATCTTTCATTTTCTTTAACTAAATGTTTTTGAACAATATTTGAAAAAGTAAATAATTTGTAAATATCAAAATATGTTAAAGTATAATTTGATTAAATTGTTTTATTAATATGATTTAAAAAAAACAGTAATAATAGTAATAACAACAACAACAACAATTATAATAATAATATAAGTTTAATTAAAATGAAAATGTACATCAGCAGTTAGCTTACAAATCAGAGATAGAAATAGAAATTCCAACATAAGACTGTCAGCAAAAAATCCTTAAAATGAAATAAAAAACAAAACAATACCATTAATCAATACATATTAAAAATTTATACAACAAATTTCATTTCAGTGAATTAACTGCTAAGGATTTTAAATTGTAACAAAGATTATATAGCTTTAAAATATGGTCTGTTCATTTATCTGGTCTATGTATTGGTTTTAGTGTTTAATTTTTAACTACTGTATTAGTTTCAGTGATTTTTCTATTAATTTAACTTAATATTTATAATAGTTTTATTTTATTTTTTTTATATTTATCTGATAATTATAATGTATCAGTTCCATTAATTTAAATGAATCATAACATTTTTAATTCTTTGTTATTGGTTATTTAATTTGAATGTATTTTCATCTGTTATTTAAATGTACTGTATCAAAACAGATTTTTTATCTTGTAATTTAAGGTATGGTAAAAATCCATTATATCTTTATTAATAAAACTGTCATTAGGTATATTTTTATGCAAGCTCTCTGTCTGTCTGTCAGATCGTGTACTTTTTCTGCATACCCATTATAATTTTTCCAGAAATAATTTCAGTTGTTTAAAAAAAATCCTAAACTAAAATGATTTCATTTTTCACTACTATTACTGATCAATAATCAGTACTTCAGAACCAGCAGAGTGTAAATGATATTTGATCTTTTCTATGACAAGATTAGCATGAAGTATGTAAAAACTGAAATACCACAAATCCGCTTAACAGTTTTATTCACATTTTAAAAACTGAATTATTGTTGGGCCTTCTATTTGTTGTTGGGATGTTTATAAACTTTTATATATGAATTCTGAGGAAATTATTAATAATTTATTACATATATTTACATATTTTTATCGTTATTTGTAATACCATAAAAAGAGAAAAATGAAACAGTATGATAATGAGTACATTTCTTGAATGCTGCAAGAACTAAATAAATTCAGCATCATGTGTAGTGTTATTCTATTCATGACTTTAAAAATATTTATTCTAAATTTAATCCTTTATTCACCATAACAACATTCTCAGTATATGTTTTAAAATTATTTTTATTATTATTATTATTATTTTTTTTTTAATAGTAGTAATGTGTATTTAGTTTTTGAAATAAAAATATTATTTTTTTTTCTAAAGCTGCTTCTGACATAGTTAAACAAATACCATTACATGCAAATCTGTTAGTGGATTTTAATTTAAACGCAGTTTATTATTTCCATTCTAAATACAGAAAAGTGAAATTAAGTAACCAATATAAACTACTTTATTTAAGATGTTCTGCTGCTAGTTTCATTTTAAATCTTGAATACATTATAATTGTACTGAAGATAACAATTTGTGCAATGCCTTTTTTTTCAATGAAAAGTTCAGTAACCTACATTATTCACTGCAGTTTTGGTTTTCCATTAAACTGAAGAAACATGGTCTTTAGGATTAACATTACTATTTTCTAGGTCAAGAGTAATTTTCTGTTGTTAGCAATGGACAGATTAATTGTTAATTTCTGCAGTAATATAACTGGCCATTCATAGTTGTTTGTGTTAACAATTAAGCAAACCATTCACCATGGAGGTTACTGGCCACTGAATGTTTTAAAAAAATATAAAAAACTAATTTAATAATACAATAATTACAACATGAGCACACATACAAAAAAAAAATGGTGATGATGAAGATAATGATTAATACATTATTAAATTTGTAAATCAACAACACAGAAAAAAAGTTGTTCACTGTAACAGATTAATGTAACTGATGGTTTTCTGAGGTTTGATTCAGCAAGGAAAAGATCAATTATAATATTGATATTGTTTTATTATTTAATATTTAAATCTACTCTGAATGTACATTATCAGTTTTTCAATATATAACATCCTTAGTGAAAGATCAACATTTATTTGTTTTCAAACATCTGTTAGTTTTGAGTTTTGATAACCATATAAAATATTTTAATAAGGAATCTGTTTTATAATATATTTCCATTCCCATATAATAACCAGCTAGTAAGGAAATACTCAAATAAGTACACCAAAAGGATATATCCCAAAACCTACTGCTTTTCAAGTTTGCAGCAAGCAATGACTATTACCTACTCCACGGAGATTATCTGTGCTTTAATAAATATTTAAAAACCTCAGTATGCATCTAAGGTCTTGTGCAGACATATTGAAAACCAAGGTTATTAACTGTTATGTCAGTATGCAGGTATTTTAACTGACCATTTTATCGGAGCTTTTCAAATAAAAAAATAAATTAAATAATTGGATTATTATGAACAAAACCATGACTTTTGTCTTGCACAGTTAAGAACTTGTTAGCCAGTACTTAAAGATTCTTTCGGTATTTTGTTATTAGTTCTTGAAATCAAAAACCAATTATTTCTGATTTGTCAGTAAAGAAAAGTTTAATGATGCTATATTGCTTTTCTTAGTGAATATCTTATGTCCTACTTATGTTAAATACTCTATATGAAGGAGAAGGGGAAAAAAAGGAAAGATAAACTGTATTATCATAAAAGAACTTTCCAGATGTACTTTTCCCAACAGAATGACAAATAAAAGTTTTCATTTTAACCAAATTGTTTTTTTGAGTTCCCAAGTAATAAGTTTAAGGATTGTTTTTCATATACTATTGAAATTACATATTACTGAATCAGAGTACGAGTATGCCAAATTGTAATTTCTTTAGTCTTATAGTTGGATGTCTGAACCATGAATATCAAGTTAATGCAACATGTCACACAGTGAGAATGTACATAATAATAGCTATTTCCAGAAGAACAGAGCATGCATGAGTCTTTAATTTACAGAAATTTATTACTTCATTAGAAGTAATTGTAAATGGAAAGTGAAGTAAGAATTTTCCAAACATAATAGAACAGATATTTACAGAATTAATTTCAAATGGAATTTGTTTTTAAAGGCATCATGCTTGTGAAATACATTGATTAAGTAAAACTATTTACTCTTTATAAAGTATTTTTTTAATTATATTCTTACTTTTTATAATATTGATATTTTGACAGAAAACCTGCTGCTGTCACTCTTGGGCTATCCGTTCAGTTAGAAGAAAAAAATCTTTATTATGTCCTTCCAATACATAGGGACAAAAAAACACACAAACCGATAACATTTGATGAAATCTGTTACGGGGCATTGTCTGGAATGGAAAATAGTTCAACAGGAACATTATCAAAAATTGTCCTGCAACACATGTTCTCTAACCACAGAACTACAACCAATTCTCCTTCAACAAGCAAGTACAGAAAATATGCTATGCATCAATCATATGTTGATTGATTACTGGCTTCACTAGTTACGTAATATGCCGATAGGTTTAAACCTGATTAGTATATACACATTCAGAAAATTAACAGTGATGGAACGTATTGACTGGCTTACATTTTGTTATGGTTATTTAAAAACATTTTGGTATTAATTACTGGAATATCTACTTATGAATGGTGGAGTATGATTTAATTTCTAATGAGTACTTGATTTTGTCTTATTTTCCTTAAGTAGGTTTACTGACTAATTTTGTTTATTTTGTTTATTTTTATTTTTTTATTTATTTAATTTACATTTAGTTTTTTCTAACATTTTTATCTCCCAAACATTATCATTATTTTTTTTTTTTTTTTTTAAATTTGATCTGGCTTATATGTTTGCTCAAAGAAATGCATTGTTCATGAAGTACATTCACTTTCAAAAAATGTGTAAATATAGATGCAGTACAATAAATGTGATATTTTTTATCTTCACAAAATGCAAGAACAATTCAACATTTGTTATTTGCATTTCATTTTAACTTCAAAACCTAATTTTTTTTTTAATGTTAACAAATATATATATATGTGTGTACACACACACACACACACACACACACACACACACATATATATGCATGTATATCTTACACTAATTTACACATTCTTATTTATTTATTTATTTATTCATTCATTCATTCTTTTACTTATTTATTTATTTATTTATTGTTCACAATGTACAAATCCTGATTATGTTTTCCTTTTGAATTTACTCTTCTAGGCATGACAGTGACACACAGAAATCTAAGGCCATGCAGAATCATTACCACCTACAGCTGTTTCACTCTCCTCCAGCTGGTCTTTGCTAAGAAGATTTGTAAATACTACAAATTACAAACAAGTTAACATGTTCAACTAAGCAGACTTACATCTTAACAAAAACAAATCTATGTGAGGTATTCTGACATTGCCAATATGAATGTCACAGAGAGAGGAACAATTGAAATCGCAGTGGTGGCTACCATACATTTGGTTATTTTATTGATGGCCATTGTGGGCAACATTGCTGTGATATGTGCCATTTACAAATCTGTCAAACTGCGTGATGAAATTTCCAATCTGTTTCTGGTCAACCTGGCAGTGACTGATCTAAGTTCAGCAATGGTTGTCATGACAAGTGCCTTCATAGCTCTGGTAGCAGACGTCTGGCCTCTTGGATATGTGTGGTGTTATGCAGTGTGCATGGTGAATTACTTGCTAATCATAGTCTCCATGCTCACCCTCTGCTTCATCAGCATTGACCGTTATTTTGCCATTGTTCACCCACTACATTATGCAGTCAAAATGACAAAAGTGAGAATTTTCCTTCTCATTACTTATGCTTGGTTTCAAGGATTATCTTTTTCGATAGTTCCTGTCTTATTTCACTGGATAACATATGATTACTGGGAATATGTTTGTGCCATTGCATGGCACAGACAAAGACAAAAAGCTCTGTATTACGTTATTGTGGCTTTTATTTGCTGTTTTCTTGTGCCAGGAATCTGTCTGATGGTATCATACTGTCGTGTATTGAAAGTGGCTCACAAGAAATGTCAAAGAGTCACAGACATGTCCATCCCATATGCAGCACGACCCAAGTACAGTACCAGTTACAAGGCCATTAACAGTCTTCTCATAGTCATCATCATGTACTTTCTGTGCATGACACCTTTCAGTTTAACAAAACTCTATAAAGTTGCATCTAACAGCGACCAAAGTGTGCCTGGTTATCTTAATCTAGTGTCCAGTGTTATTGGTTATTTGTCTAGTGCTGTAAATCCTCTAATCTATGGCATTTTCCGCAAAGACTTCAGACAAGCTTATAAACATATCTTCAGAAAACTCTTCATGCATGGCCAGTTCAACAGAACAATTACTACTACAGAAACTTCATTTGACAGATCAGAGTTCTGATGTTTTATTGATGCATATTTCTATTTTTCATATTGGAAAAAAGAAAGAAAAAATTAAAACACAAAATGTGTTTCTTTGTAAGTAAAATTTGTTTTTGTTTCTATTTTGGATTTGTCTTCGAAAATTTGATATACTGAAGATAATGAAGGAGATGATGATGATGAAGATGATCATGATGATGATAGAGTAAGTGAACAACACCTTAATACAACAATATAATGGCTGTTACATTTCAGAGAGAATAATCTGATGATGATGACTGTACAGTATTAATATTAACAACAGCAACAACAAAAACAAAGTAGATGCAATAAAATAATAACCTTTTATTAATAAACTCATATTTTAATAGTGTGACCACCATAGAGATTTAATTTTATGGAGTTTGATAAAGGTTTTTACTTTTGTATGATTACATTATTCTATTTTATCAAATGCATAATAAGACTTATATCGTTTAATTATTTTCACTAATATTATCTGGTAATAAGATAAAATAGACACAGATTGAGAGAAAGAAAAAAAGAAAAAAGAGCAAAGAGTTTATCAGTTATTCACTCCCTACCAACATTACTACTACTACTAACTTCATCATCACTATTGTAATGATTACTATTATTATAAAAAATAAGTTTAAATTCTATCATTGGTTGGATCTGACCATGTTCTTATTTTTAAACATTTATATAATGTAGGCACATCTTTAATTATGCCTGTTCTTTTATTAACCAGTAAAGACAAATCCATTAGTGCATAAGCAAATTAATAACACTTTTTACGTGGGTGATGTTGGTATAGTGCATTCAAAGTTCATCCTTTAGTGTCAGATACAACCCAGCCTGAAATAGCAATGCTTTGAAATTGCCCACCGAATTCTTTCTCACTAATCAAGTGTTTTATACCAGATGTTATGTTCTATATGCTTCACACAACATATTCTTAATAAGATACAAGTCATGAAAATAAGAAAAATACGCAAAATCAAATCAAATGGAAAATAAATTTTATACCAGTGTGAGAGCAAAAAAAAAAAATGCCAACAGTATGATCAAAACAAAATTAATATTTTAATGATAGATTCATAGTTGATGTTAAATTTTCATTTAATTTTTTTATTTATGAATGAAGGATTTTAAACTGTATAAAGTTTTCTTTTTTCTTAAATATAGGACCCACAAAAAAGTTAACTTTTCCTTACTTTCAGAAAAAATGAATCCATGAATAATTAGTTGACCAGATCAACAAATTTTATTACTATCAGGTTTCAAAAATGTTTGTATGATGATCACATGAGAAGAAACCCACTGTTACCAATGTATAGGTTACTCCTACTTGAAAAGACAACACACACACACACACACACATATATATATATCTTACCATAGCATGAAAGTATATACCATAACATTTAATAAAACCTGTTGTTGTGGGGAAGCACTGGCCAGAACGGGAAATGGGGTAATTGAACTACTAAGAAGGACAGATCCTGTGACTAATATTTTGACCTGTCCACTAGCAACTAAGCTGCAGTATACTTCTACCTAATTCCACACAATTATAATTATATTGCTATAAATTAATCCACTATCTGATATATATTACCTGAATTGATTTTTATTAAGCCAAGTTGTTTGTGTTAGTAACGCCAAAGGATTCTGATTACAGCTTATTTAACATGCTTCTTGACAGCTGTGACATCAAATCATTTCAGTAGATATACATTTTACACGCTGCTGCAGGGTCTGAAATCTGACGTCAGTGGTCGTTTTTTGTTTTTTTTCTATTTTACTACGCAATATTTATGTAAATGATTGATTAATTATCCCAATTATGACTTGCCCAGATAAAACGAAGGAATTAGTAAACAAATAACCATAAAAGGAAGTGTTTAATGTTTGTAACCATTGTACCTAAACCATTTACATGATACTGATATGTTAGCTGCAAGATTGTAAAATTAAACAAATTAATAAATGTAGAAGTAAAGTTACTGTCAATATTAATTATTAAGGTTAACTTATGTGCTGATATACAATTTTAATGAATGAAGCAACTATTCATGACTGAAGTAAAGAATTACAACAAGCTTTAATGATTTGGTAGATATTTAAACAATGGAAAACAAATTTTAAAGAATGCTTTGATATCACAGATATTTGTATTAAGTGGAACAAAAATAAACTGCACAATGAATTGTTTTCTAAATATCCAGAATAGAGCAAAATTCAAAAAGTAGTACATGGTGACAGTCCTTGATATTCATTACAAAAGCTAAAACAATACAAAACCAGCAGTTCTAGATATATCACAGAACAAAATGTTAAAATAATAAACTAGTTTACCTTGAAATTTATAGCAACTATTTCTGTTCCAAGTTGAAAAAAAAAAAAAAAAAAAAAAAAAAAAAAATTGGAAAGAATGCAGCAGTAACATATCTATGATTAATGTGTGTGTCCAATCTGAAAACAATTTCCTGAAACATTTGGTTATATGCTAGTTGAAATTTCCAGAAAACAGTTTTTTCTTTTTTGTTCTCCCTGCTCTTAACAACAGTATTAATAATAATAATAATAATAATAATAATAATAATAATAATAATATTATTATTATTAATATTATTATTATTATTTTATTTTTATTATTATTATATCAAAGTTTATAATATTTGCAAGGAGGAAGAATTTTTTTATTTCTCTGTACTGAAGTTTCAAACAAATTTGGCTGTTAATTCATGACAATAAATTATTTGCACACACCATTTTGGACATACGTTACTTCTTCACCTGCATCAAAGATTTCTATGGAAAATAAAATATAAAATAAATATTGGTTAACTCACCTCTCCTTTGCTGACTTTCACGTCCTGACCTTTGTAGGTATACATAGCTTTGACCTGAGGTATTTTTGTTGTCTCCACAACATCCTGAGGTACCTCTCGCTGTCTAATCTCCTCCACTTCAATCTCACGAGGCACATCAACAATCTCCTCAACATATTCATCATCATCAGATTTGTCTCCATTTTCAACTGGCCTGAACTTCTCCAGAGAAATCTGAAAACATCAGTGTTTAAAAAAACATCTTTAAAAAAAGATATAGTCACAATCACCTGTGTACATTATTTAGGTATTAATAAAAACATTAGTACCACATATTCTTGTATAAATATATAATTTATTCTGATGATAAAATTTTATGATCCTAGAAGAAAGTTAATGGTAAACAGCTTAAAAAATAAAATCATAAACTCCTATGTATGTATACATCTCTGAAGATACAGAAAATAGCTTCTTCTTCTCCATAAATAAATAAAATAAATAACCCAAAAGAAAACAAAGGTACAAAAATAAAAACATAATATATATAAAAAAAATATAATTGGTTCCGTAAAAGATTTAAAATTTACATTATGTTCACTGGCAGCCTTGGTCATGAGTACAGCCAACTCTTCAAGTCTTTTGATTTCAGTGCTGAATGATTTGATATCTTTCACAAGTCTGTTATGTCTGGTGAGCAAAGCCTGCATGAGACAAATGAAATAAAAAAATTAGTTTGATATTTTAAAAGAATGAATAATGCATGTTAACTCTTTAGAACCACACTAGAGAAGAACATAAACAAAGAAATCAGAAAACATCAATTTCAGTGACAAACTTGTAATATAATAAATCACTGTTATACAGTTATTCCAACTTTCCCCCCACACACCAAATTTTAGTAATAACACTGTTCCTCTAAGATTAATAATAAAAAAAGAAGAGTTAAGCCTCCCTCCAAACAGAAACAACATCCAGTTCTGCGACAAACCTCTAATACATAATAAAATTTTGTTATACAGTTATCTGTTTAATGCCAACTTTAATAATGACCAAACAAAAAATTCTAAGAGATAGACATTTTTCCTTCATCTGATAGAATCAGGTCAGAAAGCCAACCCAGAAACTTATCTTTCACTAAAGAAGCATTTGGTGATAAAGCTTTGATTAAAGCCAACAGTATTTTTTCAAACAAACAATCAGGTTATGAAAAACAAAACAAACAGTTAACAAACAAAAATCACCTACTTTCAGTTGGCTAAACACCATCAATAGTATTCATTATTATATGTAAACTACTACATGAAGATTCAATATTTTTGATGAGCTTCATTCCCAGTCAATTACAATACATTAATAAATTTATCTGAGCTTTGTAATATCATCTTGTACAAATTTATTTAAATTATTTACTGAAAATATAAAAAGAAAATATTTTTAAAAAGTGTTTGCTCCCAATGCAAATTTTATTTAAATAACCAGACTTAATAGGATAGCCCCTAAAATCATTATATATAACAAACAGGTACTAGATTAAATGTTTGTTTTTTTTCTTAAATTTGACTCTGGAAATTTTGTTCTGTGATGACATTTTTTGACTGTAAAAAGTTGGATGAAAAAGAGTTAATGATATCCTAAGAACCATTATAATTACACATAGTAACACTTTGTTTTTAATATTAATTAAAAAGAGAAAAAAAAGACTGCTATCACACCATATGCAAGACAGATCAATTTTTTTAACAATAATTATACAACAATTATTTAAAACACTTCTTTTCTAGTATTTTAACACACTGTATGAACCAGAGAAAATACGACAGGTTTATGTTTTTGTGTGCTTGCTAGAAATCAAGTAAAGATTTTTTTTTTACATTTTCAAAATTAAAAGACAGATAAAAATATTATTACCTGTGAACTGGCCTCATCTTTGCCATAATCATTACTGCAGACTAGTGGCATTTTCTCTCTCATCCATGACTCAGCTTCATCAGCATCAGCATAATACTGAAAACCAGAGAAACAATAAAGAAACAATCAATCTTTCTATCTTGTTATCCTGTTCTAAATAAAATTTGGCAGAATCAAAGACTGTGCTCATGGAAATTATGGTTCAATAATTTTCCAGCACAAGAACCTAAAATGACTGATATCTATATATGCTGGCATTTGCTTGTATATACTTTTTCAATAGTAAATGATAACAGGCTAATCCAACCTGTCTCTAAAATATTCTGTTCCTCATTTTATGCCCACATTTTAAATTATCACCATAATATTTATAGCAACTTCTGAAGTTATAGAAAAAGAAACTGATGGTCTTATACATTGATTTAGATACTTTTGGGAACCCAATTTATTTTTAATCCATGTCAAATATGTTAAATATTACCTGCTGAGCTTCTAGTGCATCTTCAAGCAGGGTTCTTCTGGTCTTTGCCAGTTCGGGAAGACGATTCCATTTGTCCATAAGACTTTTAATATGCTGGCCAATTTGTAATCTTGCTTCATGGCCACCATTAACAAGATCTTGTCCAACTGCACAGACCTGCTCATAGCGAGGCCATCGTCCTTGAATTTCTGCCTCCATAGCCTAAAATACAAATATATTACTTTTGTTAAGATTTCTTATATTTGCATAACTGGTCCACATTTATATTAATAAATCTATCACATGAATTTCCAATTGACAATTTTTTTTTTTCAGAAGTAATATAAAATATACGAATGAATGACAGGCTACAACAAAAGAAATATAAACATTAACATAAACATTAATATAAATATAATTTTAAAGCATTTAAATCTAAATTTTCTTATGACATTACAACTGCTGTATCTCAATATGATACAACCTTTTAGCAATATAAAATCTTGTTGCTCATCCAATCTGTATATAAAAGGTTAGTACATGCCTCATGTTTTTTCAGTAATTTTAGTCCAGCATTGAGATCTTTGCCTATGACAGTGGATTTGGCCTGTTCAATCTTCTCGGCCACCCATCTCTCCTCCTCCTCAGAATCCTGCAGGAACTGATAGTAAGCTTTAGCTATTTCAAGATTCTTTTTACGGATGTCACACAGATTCTGTACCCTTTAATAGAACAAAATTATTATACCAAAAACATATGTACATACTTGAGTGTGCATAGACATAAACAAGCAACCACTTATTCACACATACCCCATATAAACACACACATATACCTATGTGCAAATCTCACGTTAAAACTCGATTTTAAACACAAACCAAGACTATAAAAAGAATATGTATTTGTATCATAAAACATAATCCAAGATATTAATAAAAAAGAAAAAAAAAATATTTTTAAAAAGAAAAAAGAAAGATGAGGAGTTCAATTAATAAAAAGTTAAAATCCAATATTCTTCCAAAAAGCATTATTACAAAATGATTAACTGGACAGGTCTAAGAGCTAATTTATAATGTATCTTAGAAGAAATTCAAAATAACAACCAACTTTTTTAATTCCTGATTCAGTTCTACCAGTTTATTATCTGGGTGGTGAGTGTCTTGACTGTTACTGCTGGAACGTCGATTGAGACGATGTACACGTTTGGTAAGTGCCTGAAGCTGGGCCTCTTGAAGACTGTGTTGTTGCAGATAGTCTTCAGTGGCCTGTAGATGTTTGCCTGTGTCTGTGACCTGAACCTTGTTCTGAAACACACGACAGTCATTGTGCAGTGAATGCTACTTGTTTTAAAGCTATTTTTTTTATAAGACTGGCCAGAAGTTTGGTTTGACAAGTAAAATATTTATCAATGAATTATAAGAACACTTAGTACAATAATATTTAATGTGCATATTTCAGCATTTGAAAGAATGTCAACAAAGAATTCTGCTGTTTTTTTTTTTTTTTTTTTTAAATTAGACATTTTTGAACAGAAATATGTGCAGTAATAAACAAAATCTTCAGTATGTCAGCTAGAGAATATTTTTATTATTGGCTGGTGGGTGTTGTCAAAGAAAACATCTTAACTTTTTTTATGCAGTTTCCTGAAACCAGTAAAATACACAATTTTCGGACACTAATATAATGGTTTTCATTGCCATTTTCCTTGTTTTCTTCTTCAGTAAATGAAATCATAACAACAATCTATATAATTACACTTTCTAAACATTTATTGAATAATGGAGAATCCATTACACTCGTGTTTAATATATGCAAAGCAAGTTTCTAAAAAATGGTTAAAACAATGCACAATTTCTAAGGGTTATTTGAAAACATTTATCAATTTTAAGAAATATTTATTATGTCAGGATTACACACATACACACACACACACAAATACATACACCAAACTTTTTGAAAAAGAAGCTTTATATTCATAACTGATCAAATTGAAAAGCTTTTGTTTATTTCTGCACATGACCATAACCACATATAATTTAAATGCCAATATATGTATGTTGACAAGCCTGCCTTATGAAGTATTTAATATAATAGTGAAAATTCATATTGATGTGTTAGCATCAACTTGGCACTGCCTGCCATTATAAAACTTGGATCAATGTATAATATATAGTTGCAGCACAAAATACAATTAAAAGCAATTTCCAATTGATAAATTAATTCATTAAAAAAAGTGACAATGCAGAAATCACAAGTGTTTTTATGATAATTATACATTACCTACATCACACCAGATAACATACTTTGACAATATTAATCAATGAATTATAAGAACACTTAGTACAATAATATTTAATGTGGATATTTCAGCATTTGAAAGAATGTCAACAAATAATTCTGCTTTTTTTCTTATTAAAAATTAGAGGTTATTGAGCTAGCATTGTAAAAATAAGAAACAAGTATCTAAGACCTTTAAAAAAGACTTGAAGTATGATGTAATTACTAAATATCAATGTGATGAAGTGATGATTCACAAGTGTGAATCATCACTTCACTACGTTTTCTAAATTCCAATTCAAATGATGCAGCATGCTGAAGTCACTTTTACACTGAAAATCGGTCACACCAAACAGAATGTTATACTTTCATAAAACCTTATTTTTAAGATACATCAAGTTCACACAGTTTCTGATGAGATATTTTATAAATGTTGAAAAAATTACTGCATTACTCCAGCACTAATTTAATGATTTAATCTGCAACTAGTGAGAAGAAAGTGAATGCATCTTTAGAAAGCTCCATAATGACAGTAAAAATAAATAATGCTTAATACATTAAGGTACTAAATTAAAGACCCAATGGAGTAAAAAAAAAGTAAGTTAGAATTTAGTCATTTGGTCATAAAAATCTGAAATTTCTTTTACCATAGCAACAACATAAAAAAAAAATGTCCCCACACTGTTAGTTATAACTTGTACATATTCTGCATTCTGCTTTAATAATAATTCTATATTTCTATTATCATCATTAAATGATGTTCTTGCATTTATTTTTGTATCTTCATCATCCATGGAGAAAAATACAATAAAGTGATTTAACACAGAAAATTAGGTGATAAATGAATCAAATCTCACCTCTACTTCTTTCAGCTCTTCTCGGATACTTTCAATTTCTCGGAACATTCCCATCAGATCATGGAAACCAGACAAGGTGCTTTTTCTAGCATCAAGCTGATCCAGCAGTTTCTTCCACCGTATCATGATTTCTTGATCTCTGTAGTGATAAAATAAAAGTAAATGTGCATAATTTAAAAAAACAAATTAAAAATAATATGTTGAGGTCACAGGAGAAGGATTTGAGATTTGGATATTATAATTAGCCATCTTTGTAACTGTTAAATCCATCAATCCACAACAATGCACATTTTTCTGCCAGTTATCTTTTCAACCTTTTTACTTCTTTTTTTTCAAATATCTTTAATCTTAAATATTTTATTATTTCTAAAGTAATTCAACCAGAGAGGAAAGCTAGAGAAAAACAAGCACATAGAAAGACATTTTTTTTAAATGAAATTCAAATGAGAAACCAACCTGTTTTTAACTTTTTCTTTAGCATGGAAGTTCCCCTGTACTAATTCATTTGCAAGATTGT
Source organism: Chrysomallon squamiferum (assembly GCA_012295275.1). Taxonomy (NCBI): domain Eukaryota; kingdom Metazoa; phylum Mollusca; class Gastropoda; order Neomphalida; family Peltospiridae; genus Chrysomallon; species Chrysomallon squamiferum. The sequence continues at coordinate 30,777,104 of CM022665.1, read as the reverse complement.
TCAAAGCTCGGAATCTGTCTTTCTACAATTTAAAGAGAGTAATTTTTTGAAAAATTATTACAATAAATATTTATTTAAATAAGTCTAGATGACTGTCTTAATTCATCTTAAATAAAACTAAATAAATCACTAAAATATGAATATATTAATAAGATTTACCCAAAAATGTTTGTTATTAAGATCAAAAATTGCACAAATTTAATAATCTCATACATTATTTTATTTCTTAAAGTAACTAGTTCAGAATTAAATATAGTATCTATTTTTCTTTACTCTGGCCAGAATTTCAGCACTAATGGCTTCATGTTTTTTTATTGCTGCCTCTGTCTGTGCTGCATTTTTACACCAGATCTTTTCCTGGAAAATCTGCTCCATATCATTGAGCCAGGATTCACGAATAGAAGCCTGAAAGAAATTTTTAAAAGCCATTTAGGTTTTTTTATTGTAAGTCATACAAAACAATTTAATAATAAAAATATATTCATGTATATTTTACCTAACTGTTTAAAATACTTTAATATATGAAATCATAATTTGCCTTTTCCAGAATATCAAATTTTTTCTTTAAAAAGAATAAAAAATAAAAAGCAATTTAAAATTTTTTTTTTTTTTTCAAGTTTTTCAAATAATTTTGGAAAAAATCTTCATTAAAATATACAGCATGAATATATGCATTCAATCCAGGACAATGTTTAATTAATAAGTATACGTTTGGTTATGAAGCTATATTTCATAAATTAAAACTATCAGTCAGTCACGACAGCTTAGTACAACTCACCTTTCTGCTGAATCGTCTTGCTAGTTGTTCTAGTCTCTCCTGTCTAAAACAGAAACACAAAGACAGTTTACAAATTACTGTAAAAAAAGAATAAATAACATTTTCTGATAGGAATATAAACCTCTGCATTTTAGATAAATGCAAACTGAACAAATTTTTCCATTATAATATTTCAATTTCTGTACTGAAATTAGTTTACCAGTTATTTCATGAAAAATTTTATAAAATGTAATATCCAAGTATTTCATCTTTCTGATCAGTTGCTCTTATGTGTTATGATATATTTAAATACTGAAGTATATGAAATATTGGTGATACCAACTGAGTGTGATATCATTTACCTGATCAGTTCTTCCCTTAGTGCAACCTCTCTGCCATGTTCAGCTTTTTCTAGACGTAGCCAGTTTGTCTCTATGTCATGTATGAGCTGTCCTTCAGGTGGTGTGTAAGTTTTCTGTCCGTTGGCCTTCAGTTGAGCCTGAATGTTGAAATACTGCACCTCAATGTTGCCTCTTTCACGATACCTGAAATAAACAGTCATTAGTAAGCTAAGAATCAGGTAAGATCAATGGATAAAGTAATTTAAACATTTTAATAATTCAAATTATTGTCTTTATATTTTATTGTCAGAGATAATTAACAGAACCGTGATCTTTTATATCAATTTTAATTCTTTTAAGGTACTATCTTGCTTAGGTGTGTTTTTTCCTTTCACCACAAGCTCTTTGAAATTAGTGGAATTATTTTTTTAAATGTTGAGTTATTTCACAATACATCATACATGGTTATTTTTCTTTTTAGTGACAAATTGTGATTTTCAGAAATTAATTTTAATACTTCGGAGGTGGTTTTGTCTTTTCTCACCTCTCTGAAATCAGACTGAATGCTTTTGAAGTTATCAATTATTTCGTAATACATCGTTCATGATTATAATTCATTTTAAAGTCTGTTGTGATTTGTAAAATTATTTATAGTATTTTGAGGTTGTATCTTACTTCGGAGGTTTCTCCTTTGTCATGTACTCTTTGAAATTGATGAGTTCTTTCTGTATTCCTTCCAGTGAGTTGGGGAGGCGTCTGTCATTGAGTGTGATGATTTTCTTTCTGATCCACTCCAGCAAATTTGATGTCAGAGTTTCATAGTCTTTCTCCATGTTTTCTAGCTGGCTCAGTTTGTCCAGAATCTTGAAGAAACCATTGTCAAAGTCAGTGTAATTAAAGTCCAATTACTTGTAGTCATATATTACAGATAATAATGATAATGATAACAATAATAATAAAAGCAACAGTAATAAATAAATAAATAAATACCTTTGCAATTCTTTTTCCTCCTGTCATTTCACTTTTCATCTTGGCAAAGTAGTGGTAGTATGATGCAACATAGGTGATGATTGACTTCTCATCTGGTCTATTTACATCAACATCTAATCATAAACAATAGAAACATTACAGATGTATGTATACTGCAAGGATTCAAATATTTCTTATAGATGTATCGTATTTGTATGAATGTACATATGTATTTGTCTAATATCTCCATCTTGCATTTGTGTATTTAGCTGAAATCTGTTACATGATTTTTGTTCACGAGCAAAATACATTTACTATGCATATGAAATAAAACAGTTACTTTCTTTCTTCATGCACACTCAAATATAATGGTTGCAGAAATCAGAAAGAAAAGAAATTTAAATTAAGGACTGTAAAAAAATTAAGAAAATGTACAAATTGAAAATCTCTCTAATAAAATCATTTAGTAATGTATTGTAGGAAGATTAAAAACAAGAAGTTTAAAATAAACATGCTTATAAATACCTAAGTAATATATTACTAATAATAATTAATTAATTATAAGCCCAATTTTGAATTCTTGTCCAGAAAATGGATACATAAATAAATTTTTTACCTTCAGCATCAAGAATCTTTGCAATGCCCAGATGATTTCTAGCGGTGTCAAAGGCATTGTTTAGATTTGGTACATGTTCACTGGGATGTAGACTGTCATAGTCTATCAGATCAGGCCTACACAACACAAACCATTAAATATTCATTCATTTATCACCTATGTGATTATAGCTAACAATGTTCATTAAATATTTATCCTATTTATCTATGTGATAATAATACAGCTAATATTTAAAAAAATAGATTTATTAGATTTATGTAGTTAAAATATTTATTCTATCTATTGATGTGATTATAGTAATAAAGCTAATAAGTTTATTAAAAGTTTACTTGTGTGATTATAATCAAGGTAATACATCTTTTAAATATCCATTCGTCAAGCTTACAGCATAAACATTTATAATGTTGCTAATTTGTTTACAAAAATTTCATTCATAGCTTAAATGAAGTTAAATCAATAATGATATAAATCAGCTATATAACAGTTCATAACTTTTACTTGAGGAGTGATTCAGAATATATTTAACAATGACCAGAATAATGATGAATTACAATGAAATGTCAGTAATAACAACAACAACAAAACAATAGTTACAATAATAATAATTATTGTTACTATTTTTGTTATTATTATTGTTACTGTTACAGTTTGGTTATTAATTAATAAAGATCAAAATAATATTGATTAAATACATCTCCTTTCCAAATCTCACCTGTGTGCATGAATCAAAGCATTAAATCCTAGCCCATTTCTCCAGCTGTTTGTGAAGTTTTTAATGTCAACACCAGGATACCTGAAAAATGGAATAAACTTATTAAATATAATTTTTTTTTAATTAAATGAAATTTATCCATATTTAAATTGTTTAAAAATCAAAACTGTTTCTCCAGGCTTTTGATCCCTATATTATTTATAAAATCGACATCAGTAGTTACAAAATGCAATGTTAGAAAAAATCCTTAAAGACTGACCCTGCAGTTTTCCGCTGGCACCAAAGCAGCAAGGCATCCTTGGCTGACTTCTTCTCACTGTTCTCTTCTTCCTCATCCTAGAAAAAAGAGAAAAAATATATACTTATTATAATTTGTCGTAAACAGACAAAATATATGACATTTTTTACCTAATTTAAAAACAATGAACACCAACAAAAACAGTATTATTATTCAAGTGAACTTTTCCTCAATATTATTTGTTAACAAATATTAAATACTGTTTTACTGACATATTTTATCTGTAACAAATAAAATAATGTCTAAGTAATCACAATGTGTTTAAGCCAAACACACAAGCAACTTTGTTCTTTAAACAAATTGTTTCTCTATCTTAACTGAGAATAATTTTGTACATATACACATAAAAAAGGGATATTCACCACATGAATAGTGATTTCCTGTATCTGAAACCTCAGAATAATAGTCCATATCAGACCAAGAATTAAACGTGGGTTTCCATCCAAAATATCTTCAGCTCCTATGTTCTCAAAGTAAACCTGCAAAGTAAAGCAGCAACAATAATATGGAGTAACAGCATTAAATAATTTAAGGTTTTTTGTTCAACATTTATAAGTGCTAGATCAATATATGGTTATATCTACAGAAAGTATTAACTGGTCAGATTAACTTAAATAATTTTGTTGTGAATTAACTATAAATATGAAAGCAAATATTATAAGAGTTTGATTTTGTTTATCATCCAGTCAGTAGTGTCATTAAATATTAATTTTTATAAAGTAAAGAATTTTTTTTTTAAACCCTGAAATCAAAATATCATATTTTACATTTATGAAATGACAAAGAAATAAACTATCCTCAATCAGAAAGTATAAATTTCATGCTAAAAAAAATGATTTTATTTAAATTTCATAAAATGAACAAGTTCATTATAACTGTCTGTGTATAAAGAAAATGTCCCAAATAACAAAAATGTTAATATAATCTAATAAAAACATCAACAATTTTAACACCTTGATCTAAGATTTCAAAATTATTGCTACAAGTGAGACATTGTTACCTTTGTGGACAAAAACTTGAGACACCTGTTGAGATTTTCAACTTTCTGTACTCTCAGCACACCTTTGTTTGGCTTTCCAAGATTTTCTCCTGAAATTATCTCTAGTAGTTTCATTAGCAGCTTTCCATCTGCCAGGTCTGTGAACAGATCCTTGATCTCCAAGCGGGCCTAGAATAAATAAATAAATAAACAGATACAAAATTTTAAGAAAGTAACAATATAAAATAAATAATAAGACATAAACAAATAATAATAATAAAATAAATAAACAATAAGACATTTGAAAAATAAATAAATAAATAAGCAATATGATAAAACAAAATGAAAAACAGAAAATAATAAACAAAATAAATTACACATAAAAAATAAATATATAAATAAACTGAAATAAGAAAACAAAATAAACCATATGTAAAAGATTTTAATGTAATTATGAATTACTGAAAATATGAATAAAGGTTAAATTGTATGGTAAAATAAAAATCAACTGGGTGTATTTCAAACATGTTTAGATTCTATCTCAACAGAAAATATTAGTACATTGTTACACAACTCAGAAGAGTAATACAATAGTAATATTTCATTGAAAAATTCACATTTTATGGGGTAGGGGAATAAATAATAATAATATTTAAATAATAATAACAGCAATAATAATAATTTCTGGTACTACTACTACTAACAGTAACAATTCATAAAGTATTTGTATTTAGGTAATGAAAACAACAACAAAAAAAAAAAAAGATAAAAAAGGATTAAAAAAAAAAAAAAAGTTAATGGTAAAACAAAATTAAAACAGAACTAAATAAACATTAACTTAAAAAAAATTACAATAAATGAACAAATAAAAATTATATTAATAATAATATACATTTGTATGTATAAAATCTGGGATTTTAAAAATGTTCTATTTCCATTTTTTTAAACGAAAGCATACACTGATATTCAACAACACAATTAAGATTTTGATTTCTATACCAAAAATCGGAAACACCCAGCAAATAAATGAAGCTAAATTTATTTTAAAATTTTTAATAAACATTTTGAAAACAAATTTGACATTAAATTTAATATTTAGAGATCTATTACTACTGTGTGTTATACAAGTACCTGATTTCCCACCATAAACACCCTTCATATCTAATTTTCTAATCTCTTGTTTATGCATAAACAATGAATTTTATCACAAAGTTTATGGAATGTAAAATATTTGTTAAAGAAGAATGTTCCCTATCTGGAGAAGTTTTGTTGGGGTTTTGGTGGTTTTTTTTAATTAATTAATTTATTTTTTCTCTTAATTTAAACTCAAGAGAGATAACACTTCTGATCTGTTTGAAACAGAAAAGACAAATTGCAGTTCTTGTTTCACTCTTTTTAAATACTGGATAAAAACAAATATGAAAATAACAAAGAATAAGAAATGGGTAAAACTTAAAATAATAATAATAATAATAATTTTGAATGCACACACAGCTTTATGTAAACAACGAGTATAAATATAAAAGTATAAACAAGCAAACTGTATTTGTATTCATCTAAACAATGCACTTTAAAAGAAATGTATATATTATAATTTAGTTTGCCGATAACAAATTAACATATTGTGATACAGGTGTAAATCTTTGGGTACAAACAACATGCACATTTTGAAACACAACAGCAAATTGAAATGAATTTGTTCGAAGCAGAACATTTTATAAAACCTAGTCAAAGATATAATAGTGCATACATTATTTTGTATGTATGTTATTTAGCTTTCAGTGTCAGCATAAGAAAACTCTAAAACCTATACCTGTATATGCTTCATAGTTTAAAATGCACAAAATATTTTGCACATATGTAAAATTTATTTGTTTTTTGTGGTGCCAATATAACAATATGTATTTTTATTATTATTATTATTATTATTATTTTTTAATTAACGCTTTATTTATTATTGCATGTACAAGTCTGTACAGTATATATGCAACATATAGCTGTAAATGTCAACATTATGAAACATTTTAAAAATGGTTTGACGTTTAATACTGTATACATTAGCTTGTACATTGTTTGGTTCTTGGTATCAATATAGTGACTAAAAAAGGTTGGAAAACTTAAAGCAACATTATTTGTTTTATTCATTTATTTTTTAAATGAGTTTAATTCATGGTTACCAATTTAAACAAAATGCTAAAATGCTAAAAAGACCTATATAAAACTATCATTATATGTTAAAATACATTAAAAATTATTAAGTCAAAAAACATTTAAATACAATCTATAAAACCAGAAGACCTCTAAAAGCGATATTTTCAAAACCCTATACAACATTATACCACATATGGTTTCTTTTTAAATGAATCTGATTCAAGGTCAAATCTTTTATACTTACAGCATTGCTGTTCTGTATTGCAGCAAGTGTGTATATCATGTACATGTATTATGTGTGTCTATTGTGTGTTATTTCTGTATATATGTAACTGTGATACATACAATTATTTTTATAAACTAATTCATACATAGTTGCATGCATGCACGCACACACGCTCACTCACACACACACACACACACACACACACACACACACTGGATTGCACCTATGTTATATAGACTGTACTGAGGGTATTTACACACATACACAGGGTATTTTCAGTAGGCAGGACATCTATAGAGATCAATGCTTATCAAGAGATAACAGTGGAATGCTGCTTGAGGTGTGCTCTTACAAAAATTCTGGCTAATCACACAGAGTAAATATTAAGTCATCAAACAAGGTTCACTTAACACATTCATTAAACTACACACTGTTTGATAAACAATTTATTATATACTCATGTCATTGTGTGAGCTGGGCAGGTATTTTACAATGCTTAGCCAGATCCAAATTTTATTAAAATAATTTTCATTGAAAATTTCTGAGACAGATTCTTAATTTTCATGTACTTTAAATGAATATAGTGCTGAGTAAAAGAAATTATCTTAGAATCAAAAACTCTGCATCAATTTTTTACTGCTGCCAAAAGTGGATTTTTTCCATGTTGCTTCCCATTGTTGGCATCACTATACAATTTCTAGTACTCATGGGAAAAGAAAAAGAAAAGCGCTCTGAGAATGTCCCCATTCAATCATTTCACCTACAGAGTGTGATAAAAAGCTGTTTCACATTTATTTCACAAGAACAAATTAAGTCCGTGTGGTAAAGAAAATCAAAGACACCACTGCACTGTGTCACCCACAGAAATATCTTCCACATACATGTCAGATGGGTGACTACTCTCTATTGTTAGTCTGGACATGACAAAATGGCCAGCTCTGGTCTGGGTGGGTCATTAACATTGACTGAGTCATTGTTTCCACAAACAGGACTGAATGTGCACCAAGAATACTTCTTACAAACATATGTATGTGTTTTGAATATTAAATAGTTCACAGAGAACATTATAAAACTTGAAAGTTTACACACATACACACAATATATAAACATGAATGTAAAAGTGAGCATGCGTGCACACACACATACACACATACACACACACACACAAATGTATATCAACACACAATATATAACATATGCAACTTATACACAACACACAAACACATTAACAGTAGCTCAAGGCTGAACATTTTTTCATCATTTGAGTTATTTTTTATTCTAAAGCATTTGTCATCATTTACTTATTTATTTCTTGGACTACGTTAATTTAAAATGACATGAATACACACATATTTCATTAGTTTTATTTTTGGAAAATAATATAATTAACTGTTGATTTAAATGAACCATTGATAAAAAATTTAAAAAATTAAAAATTAACATTGTAGCAGATGAATTAAAGTTTATGTTCTGTTACAGGTTTTGGCAATAGTGAGTGTTTTTGTGAGAAAGATTTGAGCACATATGTTATTCACCTCTATTAGAATTTGGTAAATAATTACAGAAGTGAGATGAATGAAAGGATTCAACAAGTGGGAAACCATTATCACAACTTGATAAGCTCCGATGACAAATATACCACAAACATGACACACCCATCTACTCAGCATTTTATACTGTAGTAGTTTTTAAATATATATACCTAAACACTAGCATCTCTCTCTCTCTCTCTCTCTCTCTCTCTCTCTCTCTCTCTCTCACACACACACACACACACACACACACACACACACACACACACACTTTTAAAGAAACAATTTTATTTATGTTCCACTGGATCTACTGAACAGTTTTGTTAGTAAAATAATATATATATATACAACCATATGCATACATGCATCATGCATGCACCCATATGCACACAATACAAGCCAACATAAACATATATATTTATAATGGAGACAAAATATATACATTATTTCTCAGCTGTTAACAAGTCTCTACTTGTCATGAGCAAAACCAGTTGTAAATGTAACCTGTCTACCTACTCTTAATCTGACATATGTAACATACCACTATGATATTTCTATAAATAATAAAAGAACCCTATATGTCTGTAAAAAGAAAAAAGAAAAAAATGAAGGGGTAAAAACAAAAAAGTATTTAATTTAATGACGAGAAACATTTTTAATCACTGAATGAATGACCTGTTCATTATAGATAATGATAAAATTGTCAAGAAAGGAAACTCACTATTGCCATGGAACAACAGTAGCAATAATAATAACACATTCCATAAAGCAGTCTACTGAAAGCCATTAAACTGCAAAAAGTTTGATTTGTATTATTTTTGTCAAAAACAACTGATCACAAAAACAAAAGTTATTTGCAAGTTATACACAGATACTTAACACATAATCTAACTATAAAACAAAGACATACAGGGATCAAGATAACCACCTTTGACAGAGTGGGTGGCAAAGTGCCAAGAAATTAAAACTGGATCAAGACAGCCTGCAGCAACAACTGATTAGCAGTAGAACAGCCTGAAATTATCTCTGCCAGTTGAACTGTCAGGTGTGTGGGATGACACAAGAAGCAACAGTAGCCTTAGGCAGAGTTTGCCTGGTCAGGGATCAGTGACTGCACAGTGGGTATTATATCACTCATCAAAACTGGAGAGTTTGAATCGCAATAATATAGTATGGAATTTTATCATTTATGTCAGTACTTTTATTATTACAGTTTAATTTATTGACACTAACAAGCCTTCAAGTTTACTGTTCTGGCACTGAGTTACAAAATCAAATTTTGTCACTCGTTTTGTTGTAATTTACCTTCCAAACTTAATAACAGGTATATGCTTAAAATTTTTATCTTCGTAATTTAATAACAGATATATGTCTATAATTTTTTTCCTGTGAAGCTTTTCATATTTAAAAATAATTAAAGAAATTAAAGAATAAAACATTAAATGATTTTTCTCTTTGTATTGTTTAACCACTTTAACTTGTAACTCATTTATTCATATAAAAAATAAAATCTATAATCTGGAATTAACATTTAACTTAATAATATTATTAAGTTGGTAATAAATATTAAAAATGCCAAAATAAAAGTAAATAAACAAATAAGGGTGCTACTTTGGTGTGTGATCTACAACTTGAAGGATGATCTATAGAAAAAAAATATCTAGGAAATTTCTGTAAGATAAGAGGCAGATCTTAAAATCCTTAAAGATTAATGCATTGATACAAATATAAGAACATCATATCCAGGCAAATTTCATTTCTGATTAGATATACGATTTTTTATTCATTCCAGCAAATCACCAGCATATTCTAATTTAAATCGTCTAAATTTCCAGTACTTAAGCAATTCAACGAGCTTGGTTGAATTTGAAAATTCTTATTTTGAAAAAGATGAGAAGAGTGAACCAAAGAACCTTCCAATCATACTTTGATTATTTCTATTGACTACAGATTAGGAAGAAAGCTGCAGATTTTTTTCTTGCATTTGTAGCAGATGTTCACTCAGTTTATCGAAAAAATCATTCAAATTTGAATACTTTTTAGCCCTTGTTCCTATAAATTATAAATATATAAAAAAAGGAAAATTTGTTTCATTTATGCACTGAAAATTAATAATAAAAAACCAAGAATAAACAAAATAATAATTAAAATAAGCTCAGAGATCACACACCAAAGAAGAATTTGCTTGATGTAGATCAACACACCAAAGTAGCACTTAAACAAGAATATAAATATATTTTTTAAAAATAAAAATTGTTATCTGGCATTTTATTTCATTAATAAAATTTCAGTTTTGTTAGCAGACAATTCAGAAAAGCTGAAATAAAGAAAACAAAGTGATGTAAGAGGTTTACATTCCAGCCTAGAGTAAACAACTTCAGGTGGCAGAGAATGTAACTGATGTTTACACAAAGAGTTAGATGCACAAGTCCAGACTTGTCCAGGTGTGATGCCAATATCTTGTGACTGCACTTACAACACTATGAAAACACAGTTGTAAACCACAACATCAGTTAGCAAAAAGACGTAACTAATACTAATATACAGAATATATTTACATTACAGAACATAATTAATCCTGTATGTGAAGCAGTAATATTAATAATCTTTGTACATTTTCAACTAACTTTTTCAGTAGTCACAAAATTTAAAAAAAAAATATATATATATATAAAAAATAAAAGTTAATAAACTGTGTCTCATCTTGAGTGTTACATTACCTTTTCCTTCCTTTATTTTATGAAATCTTTGATTTACCTCAAATCTGTGTTCTCAAATCATCATTTAATACAATTTTCTGGTTTCTATATTCCTCTGTGTGGGAATGTAATCAAGTCAGTAAAATGCAAAATGTATTTGTGTTCAGTTATAAAAGTAGAGATTCTTTAACAGCAATTTTTCATACTAATTTCTAAACACTTAAAACAAAATTAATATTACAACTGTAATATTATATAAAAATTATAAGCCTGTGTGTGTATCCTAAAATTAAAACAACACAACAAAAGAAAATATCAACAAGTAGCCTTTATAAACTAATTACTCTACAACTTAATCAACAGTTTGAATTTAATTACTGTGCTACATAATTCAAGAAAATGATGAATATTTTATGAAATGCATTATACATGAAGAGATTAACTATCAGTTGGTTTATTCAAAACCAGGGAATTACTAAAATGAACAGTAGTATTAATAACGACATTAATCATATACAACTGCTACCATTTGTAATTTTATTATTACTCAAAACTTTCAATTTGTGCAGTCTGGAATCAAACCGTGAATGATTAAAATATTTTAATCATGATTTTATAGAACGGCCTGGATAAACAGCTTAATGCTACAGAAAAGAACAGAAGAAAGCAAAACATGCATGAAGAGTTAGAAAATTATGTTAATGGTATAATATCATAGCCACAAGCTGTATTAACTTCCTGTATCTATTTTACCATAAAAGGTAAATTAAGGTAAATTGTGTTATGATTCTGACACAAGTTTATTTAATGATGTGGCTATATATAATAAAACCTTTATTTAACTTCCAAGAAGAATGTACTGGCAGTTTTCCTAATACCCTGTGTTTTCCAGACAATGTCACAGGACTACAATTGCAGGTAACTGTCAGATAGTGACAGCTGACAGAGCAAATTTCCATATTCTGCCTGAGGTGCAACAACAAAACACATTCCTGCTACCTCAAATTAACTATGACTACTGAGGAAAAAATGTTTTAGTGTTGCACAAACAATGATGAACAGTGAAGCTAGGTCAATGTGAGCTGTCACAAAGTAGGTCAACTGAAGACAACACTAGCAAAATAACACTATGAAGAAAAACCAAATATGAATGACAAAAACCCCCTGATTTAATCAAGAGAATGTGGGGATAAATTCATAGCTACATGGGCCACATTCCTTGGGTATTATTTAGCTGATAATAAATTCCATGAAAATATTAACATTTGCAAGTGGCTTGCACAATCAATGAAGCGATGTACAGTTAAATATATATAGTATTCAGTCCTGTATAAAATACTTCTTGTATTGTACAGTCTGTTAAATATCTTTTATTATGGATCAGTTAATGTGAACAAGGTGAACAGATGAAACCCATGAAAGCAGATATCCTAAACACACAATGTGTAACTAATGAAGCTGTGTCTGCACAGGACTGTAATACCTCAAGTAGGCCTAAATGGTGATGTATAGTTTAAAGATAATCCACATCCAGTTTATTTCACAGGTTACTGTCACAAATAGCTCAGCCCATGTGTTTGTCTCCAACAACTATCAGTGTTATGGAGATATATTCTTATTTTATTTTGCTTCTTAAGTATTCTGTTGACATTTCAGATTTTGAAATATGTTAATGTAAAATTTCAGTAAAAAAGGAACAAACACTTTGCAAAGCATTTATTTTTATAATTATTTTTTAATTATTTTAATTATTTTTATTATTATTATTTTTTTTACTCTTGTATTCTCCTAAATGGAAAGGTTTTAAAAAGTTAATGCAATAAATAAAAATTTGGAAAAACGTAACAGATTGCTTGTTCTTTTATAACACAGAAATATAAAGCCCATGTCAAAGTGTTTAAAATATTATTGTGTTTATTTGTTTTAGATGATTACCAGAAGGCCATGGCTCTTCTACATAAGAATAATTTAGTAAAATATTTTCTTTGATTTGTATAAACAACATTTAATCCAGAGATTAAATTACAGTTTGGAAGAATACTAAATTGTGCAAATATTCATATTTTTGTATCATAAGCTTCATTTTGTTACAGCTCTTATTTCCATATGTGGTTTCAAAATGATGCTCAGTTAATTATCCATAATTCTGAGCAAACTTGAATTTGAATATCTTTGGTCTAGAGTTCAGAGAAATCCTTCATTTTAGCATTAAAATTTATAACATGTCATTAAAACTATTATTCACAAGATAATTTCTCTTTTCATGTCAATTATTTAATCTACTGGATAAATAATGTCATTTGACACATACATACACATACATATTTAATGTATTTCCAGATATTTTGTAACTTTTTTTGATCAGTATAATTTAAGATTACCTTTTCAAGGAAAGCATTGGCCCACTTGGTGAATGTCTTCTTCTGAATGTACACTCTCTCATCCTGCAGGTATTTAATCCTGCTCTTTTCAAAGTTCTGAGTCTCTTTTATAGACATGTTGGTCAAGTGGCTAGCATCTCCACTATTACATTATATCCACCTGTTAAAACAAACAAATTTATAATTAAATAATAATCATTATCATCTACAGGTTTAAAAAAAATAAAAATAAAAATAAAAATGTATTAGTTAAATTTCTTATACTTTCAGATGAATACAACCTAATATACTGAATCAGCGTAACAACAAAATATTCAGAAGATACAACTAAAAATCTTTTTTTTTTTAATTTGTTTATTTCATGGCCCAAACTTATTATATCTAACAAACTGTCTTTTTTGTGTTTTTGTTGTTGTTGCTGTTTTCGTTAAACAAATTTTTAAATTATTTTGCAAATCATTAAACAAAATAACACTACCTGTAAAACTTTCCCAATACTGACATCATCAATCTAATCTGCATACAGCATACCAAGAAGAAAATATCTCTAACTAAATTAGCAGTATCAGTTTTATTTGAGATTTATTATTATTATTATTATTTTTGGATTATTTTTTGTTTTTATCTTTTAAAAAAGAAAGTACCTTTTAAAAATGTAATAAAAAGTATACAGAGATATATTATATAAATGAAGTTTAGTTATTACAAAAAATGTTGCAGTCTCCAAAAGCAAGTAATACAGTTTATTTCTGTCATTTAGTTTATTTACACATGTGAAGTCCACTCAGAGCAAAATGTCAAAATGTTTAAGAGACAACTGTTTCTGTTTATAAAACTAAGTGGCAAGTTTAAAGGTCACTGCCACAGCATTGCTAATGAAATGTATCTTGTAATGACCATAAGGAAACAATTAACTTGTTATACTAATTATGACCCAGGTCTGAACTAATTTCTAAAAGAGAAACTGGGGGGGGGGACTCCAAAATTAATTTATCAAGAAGTTGTGCTATGTGCTTTTCTGACTATGAAACATATCATTTCAAGGATTTTCTTCTCTTGAAAAAAAAAAAGAAAAGCAGCCCGTTAATTAGGCATTCAATAAAATATTTATTTTTTTCCTACAGATCACCAAAAGTATTTATTTTAGAGTCATTTATTCTGTTAATTTAAAAATTATGATGATTTCCTTCTGTTTATGATTTTATTAAATCTGAATACTTAATGTACAGCATTGGTAGTAAATGCAGATTGTTTAAAGACATTTTATACATTTCCAAGTTTCTGGTGACAAATATATAAATGCAAAGTTTTGTCACCAGAAACTTGGAAATGTATAAAATGAATAAAACAATTATATAAATAAATAAAATAGTCATACATTTCTTTCCTTCAGACATCTCATTGGGCCAGTAAAAAATAACAAACCAACAGACATTATCATTTCATACACAGAAATGTTTATGGGATAATTATAAATACAGAGATTTATATTTATATTTTGGCATTACCACAGAAATAAAAGAAAGATGTTAATAACAATTCAGTGTAAAATGTCTCTCATGTTAACTTTGATGAAAAGAAATGCTTACCAAGTAAAATTAGATAAATAAAATTTCTGTCATGTCATAATATAAAACATGTTTTCAAAGGCTGAAACTAATACTACACTAACTACTATTTTAGTGTCAGTTATAGTTTTAAACATCGATGTGCTAATATGAAACCTGCAGTATAATTTGTAAAGAAATTATGATCAAATAAAGTGGCAATAAATATAAAATCAGTGATCAGAAATTGTCTAATCAATAAGACAAATATGTAACCTGCATGAAAAGACCATGACTTAGTGAGCCAAACATCAAATAAATAATCAAACATGAAATAACTTCTAGAATTACATAGCCAAATCTTTGCCAAACTTTAAAGAAATAACAAAATTTCCCAAATACTAAGGAGATTACACATACCACTAAGACAAATGAACCAAAATGAGACTTTACTTACTTATCCCTAGACAGAAATGATTTTTAAAAATAGTTTTAATTACCTAGTTTTGAGGGTACAGTTAGTTCAATTAAATAGACTGATTACTTTTCTGTTCATATTAATTGAAAATAACTGAAAATGATGTTAAAAATAATGTTACTCATCACATCTCTTCTAACATGTCAGTTTGATTTAGGATCAAAGACTGAAATTTTCAGTTTAATATATTTCTCCAGAAAAGTTCTGTTATCAAGTAGGTGCAATAACTGAAGTCACATATTTCAAAAGTTTGTCTTTAAATTGTCAACAAAAGGGATAGTGAGGATATTAAAAAAAAATCTGTTAAATTACTGATAAAAAAATCTGAAATCATTATCTTGTTTGATAAAACTGGAGTATATCAACAGTGAAATAAAAAGAACATTCTGATCACTGATGAAACCTCAGAGCAAATTCAGTGTTTGGCAGAACTTTGTGTTTGTTAGGGATACTGGCTGTGTTAACATAAGGCTTGATTTGTGACCAAAAGAACTTAAAGTTTTAAGTGGAATTTCACACAAGAGTTTATACACATATTTACCCAGGCAAAGTTTCTACACGTACCTCAAACTTTGAAAACAATACCTGTATTTGGACCATGTGCCAGACATCAATATTTAATCACAGGACAAACTGATGCTGCCAGAGACCTATTCATTAACATTTGCCAATTTTTTACAATCAGTATTAATACATCAGTGTTCTGGATGATGTCATCTGGTCCTAGATTTGTAGTCTACTAAGTACAAAGGAAATGAATGAGTAACAAATGCTTAATGTGCATTCAGAATAGTGTAATATTAATGGTTATTAGATATAATAATATTTTTGTATAATGATATACGAAAGTACATACCAGTCATGGAGTGCAAATTGAAAATGGTACATAGGATTTTATGTTGGAAAACAAAGCAAGACTGAATACAAACTACTTGAAATTGGGAAATGTTCCCAAATAATCCAGTGAGTAGATTAATTCTTTGACCTTCTTTGGCCTTTCTGTATTTTATTTTTCAAAGGGAATAAATAAAAACTGTTAATGTTTATTTTTTGTTTGTTTACGTTTTTAAATAAATGTTCTAATCATATTTTGAAACTTAAAAAATGTATTTAGAATAGCCCTTTAAATGGTATGACCAGAATGTTTTTTCTTCATTAGATAATATTTTTTTTCAATAATTAATAAAATCAAAATGTGGCCAAACTATTTAACATTAAGCCTATCAGTCTCTTAATTACTATTCAGAGTTTAGTGACAAAGTTTGACTCAAAAGATTTCAGTAAAATTTTGTTTATGTATTTGCTACATTCATTTAAACTTTGAAAATAATGTCAAATTAAATTCCAATTAAAGATAATATGTTGTTTTCACAAAGTACCACATGATGTCAACTGTCAGTTTTTGATCAGTTTGATACACATACAATGAATCATTGTCCCATTGACATAGTTTCCATGTATAAACCATTCAATAAGCACTGTAATCAATTCATCTGTTAAACATTATAATAATACCTCTCATATATCACCAGAGTAAATTTCCAATCAGCTGTTGACACACTCCAAACAATACAGAAAATTTTCTAAATTTAAACAGCAGATGTTACACGTTTGTCATAAATCAAATTCATCTTGATCGACAGAACAAATAACAAGCATAAGGATAATTTTAGATAACTCGAAGAGATGAAAAGCCTGAACATGTGCACCTGTTTTAAAAACTTGGCATCGTTAAGGAAGACCTTGAAATGCAAATCTTCAAACAGATCCAAGTAGGAACTGAGACAGTTTTTGTTGTTGTCCTGGTCTTACTCAAACAGCCGATGTTGTAACAGAGTCCATATTTGCAGACAAACACCTCAGTGCAAGCTTATGTTTGGTGTTAATGTTTTCTATAAACACTCTGATACAACAGTTGTTTGTGAAACAAAACACCATTTTCTGTCTTCAACAAGATTTTTTTTTGAGGGAGGCAGTGTTTGAAATGTTTCTCTCTTCTTTTTGCAGTGTTTTTAGACCATATGTAATGAATTTTCCAGACCAAAAAAAGACTAAAAAAAAGATAAAAGGTTTTTTTAATCAAACTTCTTAAATTACTGTTTTTTGCAGTTGCATGCTAATTTGTGAAAAATAATTACAATGAAATGATTTGGTTATCCTTATCATGAAATCTCAGTTTTATTAATAAAATAAACGACTGTAATACTGTAATCAAATAACAACCATTTGCTGATGAAACCCAGTGCTGTACTGAATTACACACACTAGCAACATAAAGAGTATAATTAGCTTTGAGATGTTTTATTTACTATTTATTAAAATATTTTCATACATAGAGTTTAAGACAAGATAATGCAAGAAATTCAATGTTGAGAACTTTTTTTCAAAAAAATGTTTGGATATGTAGCAATGATCTTTATATTCATTTTCTGAAAGACAGGAAAGCACATATTGATATATCTGTTGTATGACACAGGTGTGAATGGAAAACTGTGCAGTGGGCACATGAAAGAAAATTGTGCAGTCTTTCCTGCTCCATTTTTACACGCTAACCAATAATATACAGCCCACTTTAACCCAAGCTTTGATCTTTTTTCTTCTTTTTAAAAAAAATAAATAAAACAAACATATTAAGGATTCATTATTGTTAAGTAGTCCAAACTCATACTGGAAACAGCTATGTCTGAATATATGTAAATTAGTACAGTGTTACAGAATAAACTCTATAATTAGTGTTCAGATCTGTCAAAACATTTGATGAATTTAACATACACAAAGGATTATTAAATGTTAACTGTTAATCTTCACCGCCATAGATCAAAGGTTTTGATAAACAGATGCTAAAAGTGTAGACACTTTAAAACTAACAGTAAACTGGTTGATAAATTCCAGACACACTCATCTACTCCTAAACACTCCATCAAATGTAAATGTAGACATCTGATACTTCTGATAGTATTCACTTAATGACAGGGATTAGCTCCATCATAAACAATACAGATAAAAAAAAATATAAATAAAAAAAACAGTTCTCATTATCACAGCACTTTCAATGAACAATTTAGATTACACAGCATTTAAAAAAAAATGTTTAGAGATATTTATTTGTAATAGTAGTGGTGGTATATTAGTAGTAATTGCAGAAGCAATAGCAGCATAGTCATATAAGTAGCAGAAGCAGCTCTAGTAGCAGAGGTGGTTAAGCTGATAATAATAATAGTAAAATTATTAAATGCAGATAATTGCAGTAATTATGGTACTAAGCAACAGTAACATTTTCAGCATTGATAGTTACTGTAGTAATAATTGACCAGTAGACACTGAAGTTTTGTAGCTGTAGTAAATACAGTAGTTAAATTAGCAACGAGAATAGCATTAATAACAATCAGTTTTAAATACTGAAGTTAAATTAGCAATGATAATAGCATTATTACTAACATAATCAGTTTTGATAGCTGCAGTAGTAGTTGTGGTAGTAATAGTAATAATAGAAACAGCAGTAGTTATAAAACAGTAGCAGAAGCAGTACTAGTATTGATGCTGCCACATGTTTGAAAATCATGTAGGGTTTTGAATTAACAGTTTTAACTCTATGTAACAGCTTAGACTGATATATGTGGGCAAGCATCTGACTGGCACAAATACAGATCTGAACCAACAAGGCATTAAATAGATGAACAGTTAACCATACTACTGGGTGGGCAAAGAATTTTTTTTTTTTTTTTTTTTAAATTAATAGAATTAAGTTAAAGGCAAGCATTGTATAAAAAGGTCACAATTGTTATTTTTAAAAATATTTTAGAGAATTTAAATAAATCACATTATTTTTAAACATTTACAATTAAAAATAATAACTAATAACTAATAAGAACATAAATTAAACAAAAATTAATAGTAAAATAAATAAAAGTTAAAATAAAGCAAAGTAAAACAAATATAAAATAAATTTTTTAAAAATAAATAAAAATAAAATTAAAATATTAATATACAACCTAATCTCAGCGTGGACAGTATCAGTTTGTTATATTCACTAAATTTAAAATTAGCCATTACCTTTTCCATAAAATTATTGATAAAAGAAAACAACTAAAAAACACCTTGAATCTCCCTCAAGTCTCTGCATATTACCTGATTAAATATACTGTGCAACCAATCCTATGTTGTCCTTGCACCCCAGTATGCACAATATGTTTTATAACAGAATAACCAATGACTCACTGGTGTATATGGTGGTGAATGCAGACCACACATTAACATACCTTTGCCTGCACTGCACCTCCACTGTCACACAGATCTGCAGAGTTAACTGCAGCTAAATGTAACTACAGACAATTACAACAATTTGCTATCATTAATTTCACTGACCTCTTTAAAAACTAAACATCTTGCAGGAAATGTTATTTCCTAAATCAGAATGTCATGCCATTTATTGAATTTCAAAAGTTTAAAGATATTAATAAATGTCCAAAGACACAACCTGCTTGAATATTTCATGCAACAAGTCATTTACACTGACCCATAATACTGCATGCATTATTAAAAAGAGAGTTTAAATCTTCAATCAATACCACAGCTCTTTGTAGCACCTGTTGAAAAAAATCCGAACCTGAAAGAAGATGACCCATTAAACAACAGGCCAGCTCTTTCTTTCTGGGACAATTTTAAGAGAAATAAAGACATTCCATTCTGAACAATAGCAAGTGTATCAGACCGTATGTCTCTTGCCTACATATAACTTACCTTTTTTTTCCAAAAAAATTAAAATGTGTATGTGTGAACAGCAATAGAAATGATAATCCAGGTAAGCTAACAAAAGAAACAAAAATTCAGCCGAGTATGTAGCTATTTCAAGTATAATGATTTTAAAGTGTCCAGACTTCTGCTTGAAAGGTAAACTCTCACAGCCTTAGTAAGTGTCCACAGAGCTAGCACAAATGTAAAGCAGATTGGCGCAACTTGGCTGACCCACAATAAAAACAGGCTGAAATTCCCGCTTCACTCATTCATCAAGTATTAGGGCTGGGCTGTCAAAAGACCTGGTTTATACACAAGTCACAGCGATACAAGATCCTGTCTTCTTATTTTAATATCTCCAGATATTAATATCTCTACAGGACAAATGGTGTCATAAATCTACACAGTAATGAAGTTTAAGTTAATAAAGAGAAAGTTTTATTTTTGAAAACTTGCAAGTACAGATAAAGAAAAGGAAAATTCTGCTGTTTAATTAGTAACAGGTGATCATTCTATCTAACTTTTAGAAGCAACCCATCTAGAGCTAAATGACTTTCCATCACCATATCAGATGTAAATTATTTACATTTCATGAATAGATGTGTTTAAGTAAAACTGGTGTAAATACAGAAATGTCTAGAGAAGTCTTTTTCATTTGTAATTGATCTATAATAATCAAAAGAGTAAAAAAAAAAAAGTAATATTTGTAATTTATGTATACATTTACAACAGATTAAGTTTTACAATCATTACACAGATGAATGTGCCAGTGTATTATATTAACAACACTTGGCAACTGACTATTTGTTTTCATCTTTATTTTGATGTAAAATTAAAGAATTCAGTACAAATGCTGGCAGCTGTGGGCGTTATACTTTTGTTGATAATATTATGAGGTGATCTTTCCATTTATCAGTTTGAACAAATATTCAGCCTTGAGACATTATCTAACAGGAACTGGTGCAATACTGAAGATATTTTCACATTTGTCTTACTGTCTTCATGTACAGCTTGGGGCAAGTTACCCATCTCAGTACAAATGAACCTATATACTGTGAGTGGTTTCAAGAAATGTTATGAATTCTGTAACTGAAAGGAAATTTGTCATCTTAAATCAATAAAAGAAAATGTAATATGTTTATGGCAACAGGTGGTTAGACAAAAAAGAAAACTAAATAAATGGATATGCAGTTGAATGAACTGATATTTTTTAAATGGCACCTGAACATATTTTAATAGCAATTAAATGTTAAAATATGATAAAAATAGATAATACATGAAAACTAAGGACAGAAATTTTCTTCCATTAGTTCATAATGAACTTTTAGTAACAGTTAGGACACTTTTTATATTCCTTCTAAAAATAGGAAGGAACAAACATCAATTTCATTTAATGTTGGACTCCACATTTTTCATATAGCTACAGGGCATCACACATGGTAAAGGATCAGATAGATGATTAAAAAAACAAAAAACAAGGATACCTGTTGCCAGTCTTTTACAAAAAACATGGACAGATATTTTATTTGCACATTCTCATACATCAAAAAAAAAAAAACAATTTTTAACTGACCAGTCATGGTAAACGTTGGTGCACTGAAGAAAACCAAGCTTGATTGAAAGAACAATGAACTTATCTGACACACCAGGAAAAAAATATACTGTAAAAACAATAGTGTATATTAATATTTTAGAATTTGTCATCATCTTCAATGATAACATTAGCCTTTTTTCTTTTTCTTTTTTTTTAAATATACCTTAATCAACAAATGTATTTCTCTGTTAGATGACTGAAAAGATCACAGATCATTGAAAGTATAGATAAAAAAGTAAATAAATAAATAAATGCACAATGTTTTGTATAATCTATAAATAAATAAATGCACAGTGTTTTGTATAATCCATCAATGTATTTCATTAACAGACAAGTATTATGCTAGGAAGAAAATAACCTGATCAAGTGGTCTTGTTATGTTTGAGGTCTGAAATAACTTTCTATCAGAGCAGAGACAGCTAAAATAACAGGAAATTGAGAGAAGAAAGCTTTGTGTTCCAATACACCACAATAATAAATCAGCCACAGATCAATGACCAGATGTCACACCCAAACCAGACATGTCAGATCTGCATGGGAAATGAAAAATGCATTGTTAAAATTACTGTTTACAAAACTTGTATTGCTTAAATAAGAGAAACATGATTACAAACAATACAGAAAAAAATGAAATGATAGAGAAATAAGTGATAAAAGGAGAGACAGACAGAATGAAGGGTGTGGGAAAGTGATAGAAGACATATGTAGATCTGAGTATGTGTAGTGTATGTGCCAATGCATAAGAAACAGAGAGAGAGTGTATATGATGATAAAAAAAATAAAAATAAAAAAAGGTATATCAGAAGAGCCTGAGACAGAAAAACAAACAAGCTAAGATTCTTATGTGCAACAAATGTTCAAATATTTAAATTTTAATGTCAAATAAGTCATTAAACTTGCACACTATTTTCATGGACAACACAAATGGAGAATCCAGATCAACATTGTAAGTTTACTTAAAATCCTTGGACTGCTGCTTACTTAGTGGTAAATCTCACTGTTTGTTAATTCACACATGAATAGATACTGTCTTCTGTAACAATACATATTTGTTTACACCTGACTGGAATTTATTCAACAATACAAGCATAAACATATATACATTGTACAGTATATATACTAAAATACTTGAACTGGATTATTTTTTGGTAATTTTTGTTTTGTTTTTTAAATTCTTATTACTGTTTCAGAAGAGGTTTATGTAAAGGTGTCATTGTACAAAATACATACTATGATACTTAATTTAGATTTTTATTTACCGCTTGTTTTTTGTGTGGTTTTTTTGTGTGGGTTATTATGACCTTCATAAAATGTATATATGAAGGCTGTCTTACTTCAAAAAGAAAAATACAAGTAGTTAAAGCATCTTACATTATTATGTTGATATAGGCAGATGCCTCCATTATTTATTTATTTATTTGTTTTTTCTCTTTGCTATTTATAATTTTATCATGAAAGTTCCCTCAGTAATGGCACTGTCTTGACTAAATCCAATTCTGCAGCCAAATAATCTCTCTTAACCCCCCTAAAAAAACAAAACAACAAAGGACAGAACATACAAATAAACAAACTAGCTAAAAAGGTCTGCAGAAAAATATGATTTTACAGTGAAAGATGGTAACTGCAAGTGTGACACCAAGGATGAGTGTGTAAGGAGAACACACTTGTTGCTACTACCAGACCATAAATAAAAACAGAGGCAAGTCAAATTCTTCTGGGTCGCCAGCTATCTCATAAGAATGTACTCTTTTCTCTTGGCCTGACACATAAAAGCTGGTCATTCATCAAGTGCAAACCCCCAAATGGATGACAATAAAATTGCACTTGGCTGTCAGTGTGAGGTATCTTGACCTAAAAATAAGATTTCTACTTTATACATGCATTTACTTTTAGTGGGTTTGTGAATGTTTGCATCAGAGAGCTTTCCTGTGATCTGAAGTTATCAGTTCTTAATCTAGAAAAGAGTTTAACATATGTATATATAAATCAAGATGACAGATACCTCCTTTAGCCAAAATGTATTAAAGTGACAATAACTGTTTGCACTAGATCAAAAATAATATTTTACCACGACAGCTATACAAAATTCTATAGTTTCTCCTACAACCAAATCAACAGTATCTGGCTTTACATACTACAGTGATAACTAAAATATTTGTAAAATTTTGAAAGTTCAATGACCATCCATTATGCCTTCAGGTAAGACATTACTTGTTATTAAACAAAATTACTTTATTCTGTAAGTATGTAATAGTGAATAAATAGTTACATTATATCACACACACGCACGCATACAGAGTAAGACACACAACAATGACACATCCACTTTCTGAAAGCCTTGTTTTCCCATGTTTTGTAAAAATTAATTTACAAGTGATTAGGTCACATAAAAAGAGAGAATCACAGGAAACTTTATTTATAGATTTTTTTATATGTTTTGAAAATAAGTATAATATTTATTTCAAACAAGAGCACTCATGTGTAAATCAAGGACAAGGTTTGAATATGGCTATGTATTAATCACATGTGCAAATATGTGTGTCTATCATTGAAATTATGCTTTTTATCTGTATAGGTGTACATGCAGATGCATGTTTATATAATATTTGTGCTTGTGCATGCATAAGTGTAGTCTGCATGTATGTGTATGCAATGTTTATACAAGTTGTGTCTATATATTTGGATTTGTTTTCTTTAATTCCAGTCATCAGCAGATTACAAAAAGAAAAAGAACAATGTCTATTTCTGTAGATCCAGTGTCATGGAAATTGCTGGTGTAAGTCTTTAACTGTTCAGACAAAACTCTGTTATAACATCTGTTACCCTGTATTACACATTCAGTTTCAGCTGGAACAACATTGTGTAAGCAGTTCAATAAATCATTACAGCACAACTGATTGACATTTTAATGTTTCTGCTAATAAGGAGCTGATTTTAACATATTAATCTATTTTACTTAATTAATATTTATTGTACAGAAATTCAGTCTATTATGCTAGCTTTTTTTCTATATATATATATATTTTTTTTTCCCCAGAGATTATTTTAGTAGCAGGGATAATATCTGCAAGATGAAACATGCTGATAAGGTGTGTATGTATATGTAAAATATACATTAATGTTTGATAGAATTTCATTCAAAAATGTTTTCATGGTTATAAAATCTACAACACAGATATATTTATCTGATGATATATATAATCTATTAGTGTTACAGTTAAATAAAACAAAAATAAAATCATTTAAAAATTTTGGATTCAAATTATGTGCATCAAATATGCATACTTGTTATTTTTACTTTTATTAAATTTCCCTTATTTTTTTAACAAGATGAATTAAAAAAATAAATAAATAAATAAATAAAAATGAAGACAACCTTCTTTTCCTGAAATGTTAAATCCACCCTTGTGTAACAGACTTTCACTCTGAGAAAATTGATAAGAATATATTTTATTTAGAAAATTTAAATGTTTCCAGATCAAAGATTCATAACTTTATTCATTTCAGTGTTAATTAATTTTATGTTCAGCTTATAGTAAAGATAATAATAATAATAATATCAATACAATAATTATTTTAAAGAAAAATGAAAGAATGGAAAAAAAGGCATTCAGTCTGCTCTGAATTATAATGTCTCGTCTGAGATATTATACTTGGGAATTCAGATGAGTAAAAATTTCACTAACAAATATTTAAAAAAAAACAACCAAAAAAACCAAAACCAACAAATTTTCAAGTGAATAGTAAGTGTTATTTACATTATTTATTTTTAATGAAGGAAAGTTTCACTTCAAGTCTAAAGTATGGAAACTTAACACTAAACTAGGGAAGATTGAAATGTTTCAACACTGAATGGAAGTGCTGCTCTTTTGTTGTCTGTAATTGAAATGTTTACTCTCCAACAATCCTTTAAGTGAATAATCAAACAAGCCTGTTGTCTTTTTGGACCCATGTCAACCTCTATGTGTGAGATGAAATGTTTTAGGTCTGTGAAGAAAAGAGAAATCGATGACACAGAATGCAGACAACTAATACAACCCATTCACAAATATGAATAGTAGATGATGTATTGTGAAATCCATATAATCAAATAATAGAGATTATTGACAGTTTCTCTTAATCTTCCATTCCAAATGCACAGCTGACTGAATACTGTCAATACATATATGTACAGGTAAGATAATAAATAGACATGTTTGTCCACTTCTGATTTAATGATGTCAATAAAATCTTTTTTCCCTTTTTTGTGCTTTATTAAACTCAGCCAGTTATATTTTTAGACTAACAAATGTGAGGTTATATAAAAGATGAGTACTTGCATTTTTCTTACACTATAACTACAAAGTTTGAATTTGTATGTTTCACATCCAACACCAATAAAACAAAATAAATCAATATGATCTAATGTCTTTTTAAAAAAAAAAATGAAACAAATAATTACATTAAACTAACTTTAGCTTTTTGTATATATATTTTTAGTTTTAACAAATCATCATTATGTTTATATAAAAAAAAAAAAAAAAATTATATGTGTTTTGTGTTTATTTGTCAAGCCGTAAAGGCAAAATCAGCAGAATAAAAACAACAAGTAAACTTTTAAGCAACACTTGATGTGTTTCAGCTAAATAATTAATTTAAAAATGTTTAAAGCAGAAAAAAAAATAAAATAAAAAGCAGATGTTAAGGGTTATTTTTATGTAGGATATAATATACAGTACAATTTAAAGAAGAAGTAAAAAATATACACAAAAAAACAACACAAACAAAAAAATAATATTTGAATATACACGAGTAAAACCAGTCAGATACACAACTCTACATTTATGCTTTTGTTGCTTAGGTTAAGTGTTGTCAAAAGTACACGAAAATCATGACCATGAAAAAGTAGCTACAAATTAACAATACAGACAGAAAAAAGATGTAAACCTAACCCATCTACAGTGTCAACAAGAATTTGAAGCATGCATGGTGACAGGAAACAGCAAATGGTATCTATAACAGATAAGAAAGAAAGGGAGACAGGTCTTTATAAAACCTTGCAAAAAAAATATAGTAATACCATTTTGGATCTTAAAGAACATCTTTGATGATGTGATGAAAAATGTCAAATCACACTTTATTTGTTTTATTTGTCACCAGGTAATACTTAATAAATGGCTCATGGAAATACACAAGGGGCTAAAAACAGTGTATCTCTCAAGTATAGAAATTGCATTTAGCTATATGTGTATCACTTTTAGTGATAACAAGAAACAATGTATGTTGCATATACAATATGTATAATCGAAGGTACAAGATAAATTCATACATGGATTGTGGGTTCATATGCATACCTTAAGTTATATACCTCCTGTTTAAAAACAACTGCTAATTATCATTTCAATAGTGTATGTAATTTCAGTGAGAATGACATTATGATAATGTCAATGTTAATGTGATCTATAGCAACAGGAAAAACATAATTCTTTATATTGAGCAAAACATTTCACAAAAAATACATTAATAAATTATATATTAATCTATACTTTTAATATGTCTTTAAAAATAAGACAAAAGTATATAAAAAACCATAAACAAACTTATAGGTGCAAGTAAATATTTTGTTTTAACACCAGATAAACTGAAAATGATTTCAAGTACAGGTATACAAAAGTTCTTGCTATAACTAAACACATTTGCTGATAAAAATAAAACAGCTCTGGATTGAGGTATGTTGCTGATACCTGTATTATTATGCTGCACCATGGCTGTCTAGCTACCATTGCTTTGGTTTATCAATGCAGGTCACAATGAACAGAGGTGACTCATCACTCACTACTGTATGCCTCTCTCTCACATTTGTCATCTGTTGATAATATGTATAATGATATTCATCCTGTGTGCTGGAAAGTGGGATTAAAAAAAGTTTTAATGCACTAAGGGAACAAGCCCACTGTCTTAGAGGACAGGTTATGTGCATAAGTGAATGTTACCTGAACAGGATAGTGTCTTGAAGGACCAGTCATCTGCACAAGTCAAGGTCACCTGCATATGACAATGTCTCACAGGAGGAGTTAACTGCTTAAGATGATGTCTTGAATGATAAGTTGTCTACATAAGACAGTGTATGGTTGATTTGACAGAAGATGACTTGTACAGAAGAATGGTCATGGTGGCTTTATACATCAAATGTTAGCTCTCTGTAGAACTTTATCATTAACTTATTCTCAAGAATATGTAGGTGCATTATAGATATAAGCATTCAATAAGTACCACCAAAAAATGAGTGTACCAACTTTGATATTTACAATCAATAAAAAGTCAACAAGCTGAACAAAAATTTCCACAATTGCAGATTACAAAAGATAATGAAAATGTTTAAAGTATTTAATATTAATTTCTGGACATGTGAATTTGTATATTTTTCATGAACTAATTATGCTTGAATCATCAAATGAATATCAGAATTAACACGAAGTAGCCAATAATAAAGAATTAATCAGTGTGCCATCATGATATCTTTAAATAAAACCAGTGAATGAATGAATCAGAAGCAAATAATTAACAAATAATAAACAATTGTGGAATGAAAACTGTGCAAATGTTAGCACTAACAAAATACATGTACAAATGCTAGTCTGGTATATATAAATATCAAGAGGGCATGATCCCAAAACAAAATGTCATCATCTATGCTTACCTATTACAGGAAAAAATAAAAGGTCCTTTGTTACTTTTCAAATGAAATATGTGTCTAACTTCTGATACCCAGCAGTGCTTAAATGATATTCTATATTTCATTTCTCAGTTTTATCCATATGACAACTATAAAAATGCTGTTTATGTCCTCCTTTATTTTTATACTTGTAGCTAGGCCTGGAATTAGAACTGACACCAAATGTTTTAAAATTTTAATACCTATTTCTAGGTATAAGGCATCTGTATAGAGGTGTAAAATTTTAATTTGATATGCATGTGACATTGAGTAAGTAACTAGACCCCAGCTATATACGTTACACAGACATCTTCAACAGGTAGCTCCATGTTAGGTAAATCCATTAACACTGATTTTAATTCTCAGAAACAAACAAAATAAATAAGAGAGAGCAGTTTGATATCATTTTTCTTAATTATTATATTCCATTAAAACTTCTTTTTTAAATTCAAATTTACAGACATATTTGAATTATTTCATAATTCATTAAATTGATTAAACTGTGCAGACAGTAAATTCAAAAATAAAATCAATGACTCAACATATTATTTTTAAATAAAGAATTTTGCTTTTGATAAAATGGCAGATGTGGATAAATGTTTTCTGGAATATGGAAGGTCTTTCATTAAGGTATGATAATACAACTTCCAAAATGGAAGAAGCATCACTGGGATGAACAACAAATTTGTAGTCAATAAACAGGTAAGTTCCTTCTGAAATCTGCATGTCATGTGACAGTGCCAATGAGAATCAAACAATTGAATTAAAGGAATACTTAAAATACTCTTTAAAGAATTTTCATTTCTACATCTTTGCTTTTCAAACTGATCAGTTGCACAGTTTCTAATACACGTGTCAATTACATTTAAGACAATATGGAATCTTATGACTGTCACGTTATCAAGACAAACCAAAGTCAAAAACCTATTTGTGGATTCAGCTTGAATTAGGTCAAAAGTCAGTGTTAATATGGACACTTGACAGGTTGACACAAAGATGAAAAACCTGACTAGAATGCTGGACGAAACAGTGACCAGAATGTAACATAAAACGGGAAAATGTATTAACACTACAACATGAGGAAGAAGAAAGCTGTCAGGTCAGTCAGCTTGGAGATGTAACTGTCACCAAAGACAATCAAAACTTGAAATAATAAACAACAGAAACTTGAGATAATAAACAACTTAAAATGTTAGGAAATGGTCTGCTGGTACAATATATAATCAAACCATGTATAATTAATAAGCACATATAATGAATAAATATGTAATTATTAAAGAATCAGAAATAATCAGATACACAAAGACTGTGCAAAGATTTTTTATGTAAGACTGACATCATAAAAGTTATTTTGATATAGCCATTCAACTTATTATAAATTAGTGTAAATTTTGTTCTAAAGTGAAATGACAACTCACAGTCATTAACAACAGTATCACCAGTAAAACTTCAAACACGTTAATATTTATGGAAATATCAATTGTTATTGTAACTATTGCAATTATGAAACTAGTAAATTGGTAATTATAAATTTTATATATAAATGTTTTCTTTTTCTTTTTTCTTCAAAACAGTTTAAGGACTGCAGAAATATATATATAATGGAAAAAAGAAAGAAAGACTCCTTACATAATATTTTAATAGTTACAATGCTTGTTAAATTACCCATATTTGAGCAGTTTGAAATCTGCATTTTTTTAAATAAATGGATTTTAAATGTGTATGCTGTGGAGAACTGACATTATTGATATGAATGTCAGAGATGAAATAAAAGACACACCTTGCAGTTTTTTGCACCATGTTTCTTCAACTTTGTAATGCATACACACACTTGTAAGTAAAAATACACACACCTAATAGTTAACAATATACACATCTAATAGTCAACAATACACACACCTAATAGTTAACAATATACACACTCCTTATTTAAAAATACAGCTAATGTTGATAATAGATACCATCCTACAAAAAATATTTAAATATTTCATCTCACCTGATTCTTGGCATTTATAATAATGAAAAGAAAGAAAAAATGACATGGTTTTTATTTTGTTGTTTTGTTTGGAGATTTTTTTCTGTGGGTTTTCTTTTATTCATTCATTCATTCATTTATTTTCTTATTATGTGGTTAAATTCCAATATAAAAATTAATGTATTTTCTTCATTGTTGATTTTTTTTTCTTTTAAATTTATGAAAACAGCTACTTGGATTAAAGACAGAATCCTACAAAATGTGTGATATGGTGAGTCTGCAGCAGTAGCTAAATTCAGAAATTTACTCATTTAAAAAAACATTCAGTAAGTTATTCACCATTTTAACATATGTAATTTTATTCTAAGATGTTGTCAGACTTTCATTTCTTTATTTGCATTCACTGATCCATCTGGATTTTTGCTTCCTCTCTTTTGAACTTAGATTTTCAGCTGCTAACTATTCTTGAATGATTCATCTGAAAAAAATTCATCTACACTGATATACTGTAAGCATTCTTTTTTTCTTCTCCAGACAATGGCCTGAATGTCAGATGCATATGGAAGAAATTTTAAAGCAATCTTTTAATGCTGATACACAACAAATTAATCTGTTTTTTGTCATTATTCATTTGTTTCCTTCACAACTGATACAGAACTGTTCAGCAATCCATTGTATAGTATGAAATGTGTTTTACTTTAAATTCTCAGTTTATCTGGTTGATCGCAGGACATTTGCTCATTAGAAATTTGCCTACTGGGTAGTTGCCAACTTCAAAAGTTGGAGAAAAAAAAAGAAAAGACAAAAAATATAAATATATATATATATATATATATATATATATATATATAATTTCCCCTGGATATTTGTAGAAATGTATGAGATTAACATGATTGTTAATTGACATAATTGAAATTATTTTCATATACCAGTTTCTTTTATAAGAACACATAATTCTCCAAGATCACAAGATTCTTCAATTTGTGCTTGAGTTGATCTAGTAATTGAAATATTGAGTTATTTCAACGGATGGGAAAACAGAAGTCTCAAAAGCTTATAAAATCCTTTGATATGTATGTTATCCAAGTAACTCAAAGACTGTGTTGTTCTGACTGTCTGTTTTAAAGTTCTCCCTGATATGAATTCAATTCAGATCAGGACTAAAAATCATTCCCAAATTCTAAAGCAATATGGAAATTACTAAGTCTAGTAGAGGTAAAGATTGCATTTACTGTGTCTGCCATAAGCAATATTCCAATGGATATAAAGGTGCCCTGATATTCAGCATTATCTCTGAGCATCCTAGGTCATTTATGGATCACAATCAGCTTTGACTATGATTATCCATTTTCAATGAGGAGGTGACATCATTCAACCCCAGAAATGGGTGCACCAGCATCACAGGTGCCTCTAAACTCTGCTGTTAAATTTTTCAGGACAAAATTCTGTGTGATTATAAATGAATGTTGTAATTGTTGTTGTCACTATATTTACATGTATGCTTTTGTTTAAATAAACACCCTTATTTGATATAATTTCCACTTGTCTGGCAGTAGGCAGCAATAAATCCTTTTACTTTTGGTGTGAGCAAATGTCCTGGCATCATTGAATTAATGACATTTAGACTTTCAGCTTTAGATTTTAGGTTTTCAATACAAAAAGTTTACATATAAAATTGGCAATCAAGGTACACTCACAAAATAAATAAAAATAAATTATATTTTTGTTACATATTAATTCTCTTACTGAAATCATTCCTTTAAAACAAATCATGTTTATTTCCTTACCTCACAGATGTAGTACAATAAAGATGACAAGCAATTCAATAAAAGGGTTTGAAAGAAAAGATTAGACCACCACCAAGAATACTGTTAAAAGTTGTTAAAATTATATAACAAACACTTAAAACTATATACCATTTCTATGTGAAAATTTTACATTAATGAATTTCCTGGATGTAAAATGATAAAATGTCTTTCAAGATACTGAAGAGATCAAGATCCACACTAGGCATTTTAAAAAGAGTACCAAGTCATGTTTCAAGTGAGCATGTCAATTGCATTGTCTTAAAGCAAACCTGACAAACAAGACAACAATAACAGAAGTAGAAGTTGAGTGTGAAACTGACCTATAGCCTGTCAGACATGTTGCAGAACTAACACTGACCATCAAAAATGTTAATATTTTATACAATTATGGTTATTATTAATACCTTTCAGTTTTTATCTTAAACCTCTCAATATTTCAAACAAATAAACAAATAAACAAACAAACAAATAAATAAATACATAAAAATCATAATTATTTTTTTCAAATAATAATGAATCCAAAGACTATGGAACTAAAAAGGAAATATATTTTTCCAGAAGACTTGCATCACAGAAAATATTAGAGCCAGTGTGATAATGGTACTCTTTTAATTCTTATAATAGATCTGTTATTGTAATGATTTTCAGAAAAAACAAAAAACAGATAGAAGTATTAGGCATATAGAAAACTGATTATTAAAGTTATTGTTTAGTTTATTATGTCAGTTTTATCGATATTTGCACAAATTATGGCCTGTCTGTATCCAGTTAAATACATATTGTGGCTAGCTCTAGGGATCATACTTGTTTCACCAACATATGATAAAAAAAAAATATAAAAAAAGTTCAGGTGCATCATCCAGTCAGTGATACCTGAACAAATAGTGGCTGATATTCAGCTACATCTGTCTTTCAATGATACCTATACAAACTGTAGGTGTACATCTCCAACAATCCCTCATGATCCTATAATATACACAAAGTGGCTGTTTGGCCTCAGCTCTGGCAGCCTGCTCATTGTGTTACTGTGTTTAAGCAACAGATTATGAGACAGGTAGTAAGCACACAGGAAATGTTTACCCAAAACCACCTAACCTAGTTTCACTACATGTTACATAGCTAATTTGCTACGACTTCGAGATGCAACATCTACTCCAACAGCCATTTGAATAATGAAGGGTGTATTCAGAAAAAAACATTTCTTTATTGAAGTGATAACAGTACATACCTTAAACCCTTTCTTTACAATGTTTTATTTTTGGTATATCAAAGCTGTGTAACCAGATGCCTTGTTGGCATATTTGATACAGTGAAATCTTAGGTAGCCTGATCACTGTCTATATTTAATATTGTCAGGGTATTATTTTATAGGAACTTCTGAAATGAATATTTAATGCCAATAATGAATTTATAATCTGACATGGCTAATAACTAATTGAAGTCTGATGTTTTCTAGTAATGAAACAGAATTTTAAGTCTACCCAGTATGTAACATTCTGAAATAATGCAGTCAATCAGTCTGATAAGTACTTTATATATAAGAGGGGCCATTTTTGTTTGCTTTATTTCCTGTTAAAAAGTTGGCCTCCAAACCTGGAAAACCATCATAAATATTATAGAAACTTTTCAACGATAATACAATCTTCTGACATAAAATAAAACAGGAAATTTAATATTTATTTCATAGACAATGCTCTTTGTAATATTATTCCTGTGAAGAAGTTTGCAAGACAGTTTTAAAGACAAATTAAACACACTGTACTTTATAATGTTTTGTAAGGAAGTAATAGAAACCACTTGAAGAAGAGTCAATTACTGTTATCATCAGATATCACTGTCAAACCATAGAGCACATAATAGTTATACAAAACAACATGGGAGGAACATGGGATCTGCCAACAGCATTGAGCTTTTCTTAGAGAGCAGAAGGGCTATAAATTGTCCAGTGGCTTTTGGGAATCGGTCAAGCATGGTTCAGGGAAACAGTAGATGGCAGGTCAGCTAATCTGACTTTGCTGGAAGGTCCATGACCTCACCAATCAAACCTGTATGGGTGTGTGTATAATGGTGTGCTAAAATATTCAACTGGTGAATGGCCATCAACTCAATCCTGTCAGCTACTGAAAGAGACATCTCTTTTTTTCTCTCCCTCTTTCATGTGTTTTGTACATACCAGGATAATTTTAAAATACCTGACCTTGTATAACCAGATTTCCATATCTGAGAATAGTTTTAAACCTATCAAGATACTGAAATAGCAACAAATACAGATGACCAGAAACAGGCATCAGAATAATTTACAAAATTTTTAAAAATGAATTTAAATTATAATCTTTTATAATATGCAGTAATGCATATAAAAGGAACCAGTAAAATACAAGTTTATATCACAGTTTATATTTTTAATTTAGAAAACAAACCTACAAATTTACTTCTATTTTTGTAATTATCTTTCATAAATGTTTTTATATATCATTACAAGTCCATTTTTAATTCTGTAAAGTTTGTGAAAATACTAAATGCATCATGTTTTTTTTTTTTTTTTTTTTTTTTTTTTTTTTTAAATTATCATTATTATTCAGGCTACCAAATTACAGGTGTGCCCCACACAGGTAAGAGGATATTCTATATGTATTTCATCATGGTACATTCCATCTGTGCTAAGATAACGTGGTGACTATCTTGTTCAACCAGTTCACACTGCATTGTTGTTTGTTTGCCAGATACATTTATATTCACACAAGGTAATGGGGAACAGGATTTGGTTAGTGTTTGCAATCAATAAATTAATGTTAACAATATTTAATATGTGGCTACTGACAGTGACATTTATATGTATATTCAGACAACATACTTTTTAAAATTCAAAGATAATTAATAAATAATGCAAAAGTCCAAGGACCTTTATAAATTAAAAATATTTAAAATTTATATTTAACATTTTCGTTTTAATATTCATATATATACAGGACAGTTATGTAACTCAGATGAGTTACTTTGGAATTTGTTTTTAATTTTTTAATTTTTTAAAGATGATTGATTTAATGGCCCACTGCTTGCTTGTGCCTGCATACATGACACTGTAATAAATAATGAATATTTATCAGGTACAAACCCATTGCAGGTGCTATTTTAATCTAGCACTTAGGTCTTTCTATGCACATATCTATCTTTCTCCAGATCAGGTCACACAGTCTGGACATCATAAAGCAAAAGAAACTGGATGCATTTTATATCACAGCTATCAGTCTGTGTCCAGTTTAAGATTCTTGATAAGTTGTAATTGATGTTCTTATTGCAGATAGCCAGTGTCCATTAACTGGCCTCTTGGACCGAATTGATGTGCGAAATCTAAAAGCTGTCACAGACCACCAACTGCTTAGTGTTAGTTTGAGTAAGATGTACATGACATCTTGAGGGTGGCCCTTCTCGGTATCTTTGGTAAAGAAATTATGCAGATTAAGAAAGGGGAAAATGGAGATGACGATTATTTCCATTAGTGTGCATTTTTCTGACAGAAGAGAAGCATAAAAAATTAAATACAAAGACAAATACTAGATTTTGCATGTACATAGATTTTATAGAACTGATAGCAGTTAGAAAATGTTTATTAAAGTCAATAAAAATATATATAGAATTAAATGATATTACAAATACAACACTTACAATTAAGTAAATAACCACATCAGTTTTCTTTTGCCATAGAAGGAAAATAGAGCTCTTGTCATTTTCCACAGAATATTACTTTTGTTATTATCCAGCACTAGATTAAGAAAACAAAACTCACCAAAACTCTTAATTACAGCATTAAGTAATTTCTGGATGGAATGTGCATGGCCTTATTGTTTAATCATACTATTTACAAATACAGACTATAATAGTCTACCAGTGTTTTAAATTTGTATTTTTGTAAACTATAATCATTATGCTGCAAAGTCAGTGCTGTGTCTTGTTACATGTTTATATCCTAATTGAAGATATTTATTTTTTAAAATCACTGTAGTCATTTAAAGAAGAAGTTTCCTATACCTTTCATATCACTTGTGAATTAAATATGGATATGTGTATCTGTTTAGATGTGCTGGTGTATATATGCATAGATCTCCAGTCAATGAGTCATACAGTTCTTCTGTTTATGCGTTTATCTTCATATATTATAATGACACTTTAGATTTATTTTGTTAGCATTTATGTGCGTTAGTTTAGTACGTGCTTTTATTTTATATGTAATTGTACGTTTATTTTAAACTATAAATAATATTAACGTGTCATTCGATACAAGTCACTGAACTGCATCCATTCTCGTCTGCACGTCACTGTCAGTGACACACCACTGCCACTGGCAGAAACATTTGACGTTACTGTCGAGATTTAACGACAACCACAGCTTCTCGTTATCGTCGCCTGCAAAAACACAAACCGTATGACAACTCACCTCAAAAAGATCCACTCTTAAAACAATAAATCCTCGCTTGCTTCCGCCACTGTCCTGGTACACCTGTATGTGCGACACACCTTCTTTTTTTTTTTTTTTTGAAACGAGATCACCTTTGAAGAGCTATCGCAATCTCTTTGAATAAGCAATGGCCGCACACACCTCAAGCATACCTGTATCAGCGCCCCCATGCGACAGGCACGCCAATTATTTGTTAGGCGGGACAGTGACGATACATAATATGACCCGTGTCAAAAAAAAAAAAAAAAAATAATAATAATAATAATAATAATGATAATAATAATAATAAAATTAAATTAAAAAGAAAAGTAAGGAAAGAAAAAGAAAACTCAAAAGAAAAATATAACTTGATAGTTAATATGTTAATTTTTCACTCGGGAACTTTCAAAAGGAAATTTTATTATATAATGTACCTTTTAGCAGCATAGTAATTTATTTATTTATTTAGTTATTTTATGTTACAAATAAATATTTTATAGAGGTAAATTCGTAATTATCGATTAGGCTAATACAAAAGATTCGAATTTCTGTTGACTATTTATAAAATGAGGGTTTTTTTATTATCCTGGATATTATGTACTATTTAACCTAATCAATTTTATTGGGATGCCGCCCTGCTGCAGAGGTTTAGCTGTGAATTTGATATAGCACTATATATTTGATTTCTACATTAGACTGTTACAAACACAAGACTTGTTTAAAATTACAGGTTATTGGCCTAATTATCTTTTTTGTAATGTGGTTTAAAAATAAATACATTTTTAAATACCAGTAAATATCTATGTAAAAATGTTTTTATGATGGCTGGCGGATTATGTAGGTAATATTGACATTACGTGTATAGCATTAACTGCAGCTGAGTGCTTTTAAGCCCATCCTTTTTCTCTAATAAATTCCAGTTATTCAAACACGATTATTGTACAGAAATTTCTTTGGTTTAAAATAATAATAATAATAACAACAACAACAACAAAAAATAATAAATAATTAAATAAATAAATAAATAACAACAACAACAACAACAACAACAACAACAACAACAACAACAACAACAATAAATAATAATAATAATAATAATAACTCTTTATACAGTCAGTTAAAATATGCAACAATTCACATTTCTAATGATTTAGAAAACAGTGGTGCAGCTTGGCCGGAGCCACAGATCTAGTTGTCCCATGCTCTAAATTCCAAAAAAGAAAAGAAAAATAAAGTACTAAAAATTTCAGAATTAAAAAAAGAAGAAGTTTGATTTATTTACAATTTAATATCTTAAAAATTGTTCTTAAAATTAAACTTTTTTCCTATATTAATGGCATGGACTCAAGGCAAAATTAAATATTTCTATATAAATAAATTCTCTACTGGACTGGGGGAAGGGATTTTGTAATAACTAAACTGTAATAATTGAAAAATCTAAACAGAATGTGACAACTCACAAGTCAAATGAGTTAAAAAGTGTAATAATTGAAAAATCTAAACAGAATGTGACAACTCACAAGTCAAATGAGTTAAAAAGTGTAATAATTCAAAAATGTAAGCAGAATGTGACAACTCACAAGTCAAATGAGTTAAAAAGTGTAATAATTCCAAAATGTAAGCAGAATGTGACAACTCACAAGTCAAATGAGTTAAAAAGTGTAATAATTCCAAAATGTAAGCAGAATGTGAGAATCACAAGTCAAACAATAACAAAAGTCAGATGAGTTAAAAACTAATAATTCCAAAATTTATAAATGTGACAACTCAAAGTCAAAAGTTAAAAAGTGTAATAACAAAATCACAAGTCAAATGAGTTAAAAATGTAATAATTCCAAAATTAAAAACTCACAAAAAAGTTAAAAAATGTAATAATTCCAAAATGTAAGCAGAATGTGACAACTCACAAGTCAAATGAGTTAAAAAGTATAATAAAAAAAAAAATCTAAAGTGAATGTAACAATTCACAAGTCAAATGAGTTAAAAAATATAATGATTAAAAATCTAAAGAGAATGTAACAACTCACAAGTCAGATGAGCTGAAAACTATAATAATTTATAAATCTAAACAAAATGTAACAAATCACAAGTCTAATGCATTAAAAACTAAAAATTAAAAAATCTAAACAAAATGTAACAACTCACAAGTCTAATGCATTAAAAACTAAAAATTAAAAAATATAAACAGAATGTAACAACTCACAAGTCAAATGAGTTAAAAAAAAGTGTAATAATTCAAAAATCTAAACAAAATGTATCAACTCACACATCTAATGCATTAAAAAAGAGTAATAATTCAAAAACCTAAAGAGAATGTAACTATTCACAGGTCTAATGAGTTAAAAAGTGTAATAATCAAACAATCTAAACAAAATGTAACAACTCACAAGTCTAATGTGTTAAAAAGTGTAAGAATTAAAAAATCTAAAGAGAATGTAACAATTCACAGGTCTAATCAGTTAAAATTCAAAAGTTTAATGATTTAAGATGTGCAGATAATTCAGATTTCTGAAGAGTCACCCAGAAAGAGTAACAGTCATAAAATCTAAATGCACGGAAAGTGTAATATTGCAATAGTTCAAAATTCTAAAGAGAAAATTACTAATAATTTTTTAAAATATATGGAGTTAAAAAGTACAACAGTCAGAAAATGCGATGAGTTTTAAAAAAAATAATAATTCGAAAATCTAACGAGTTATAAATTAACAGCTCAAAAGACCAAAGAGTTAAAAAATATAATAATTAAAATGTTTGACAAGTAAAATGTATGTTGAAAAATATTAAATCTGCAACCTATCAGTATCATCTTTTTGTAATAAGGCGATGAAAGAAAGAAGAATAAAATTTTAAAATAAAAAATAAAAAAATAAAAAATACCCATCAAAATCTCATCTATCAAATGAAAATATAGGGTTTCCTTGTATTTTACTTTATTTATTTCTTTCATTGTTTGATTGTTTGTTTACTTACTTATTTATTCACTTATTGACTTATTTAGTTATTTATTGCATAGTTTGTTTGTTTGTTTACCTATTTATTTATTCACATATTAACTTATTTACCTATTTATTTGTGTATTTATTTATTCATTTATTTATTTATTTATTACAGAACTTAGCTCACTGATCCACCAAAGTGTCACTGTTCCTAAAAGCTTAACATTCTCTCCTCCTGCCCACTGAGTTATATATGTAATTACATGCCTCTATAAATTTACTTTAAACTAATTCTGGCCGAGCACCTCAATTACTCCTGCACATTTTAACTGGACTGGAATATAAAATATCAACCACAACAACTATAATAATAATAATAATAATATAAACTCCTTAAAGATATAAATAAATAATATGTCTTTTGGAGTTTAAATGCATTTTATGCTTGTATGTACAGTTCGTATTATTATTATTATTATTTGAATTGCTGAAATGATTAATAATACAATATCTAGATTAAGATTAGAACAAATTAATTCTTTCTTTTTACAAACATTAACGTTAAATCTACATTGCACTTGGTATTAGAGACTCAGTCATTATTGGTGTTTTGAGTTCATAAACTAATATCACTGTATTTACTGAGAAAATACTTGAATAAATTTATGAACATTTCTGAAATAAGCCACAGAATAATAAAAATAATAAAGATAATAAAATATATTCATAATACAGAATGATTATTGTTATTAGTTTTCAAACTAAAATGATTTATTAAACTTGTATCTTATATAATTAAAATTTTCAAAACTCTCAGATACACAGAAGTAAACATCAGCAGATGAAATACTCGCTGTAGCCAGCTTTGATTTGTAGCTGACAAGGGCAGGTATATTATGAAACTAATGAAGCTTAAATATATGGGCCCCTAATCCAGGTGTGATCCCAAAAATACTTGTACCAAAGGTCTATTGAACAGTCCTGACTTGGCTGATATTGGTTATCCAGTTTTATTTCTGGGTTTTTTTAATTTTCAAAATTCTGCATTTGTCCTAGTTTGTTGATTGGTGATTCATACACCTGTCTAAATGCGTTTTGAATTCTTCCATGTGACTGTTCAGCTAATTTTAAAGTATATTTCCTTTTTTAGAAAAGTAATGTTATATGAAAAAAGATCAGTTATAAAAGTCAATTTAGACTGAGTATATTTATTAATATTTCCAGATTGAATGTCTGTAAAAAAAAATTATTTATTTATTTATTTATTTATTTATCATCTTCATCAAATAGCATTTTCAGTGTATGAAATAATGTTTCAAAAAAAGACAAAATCTCAGTTTCCATGATTACCATCATTTTGCTACATTATTACAATGCTTTTATTATATGCAACATTTGGTGTTCATAAGAAAAAATAAAACACTCATTTAGACGTATAGAAAATAAATTTAGTACATATGCCACTTTAAGCTGAACTCTTGCCTTTTTTTTTAATTTATTTATTTTTTTAATTATATATTTCGGTTGTATTTCTCAGTGTTTTAGTTAAAGCAATCATGACACGATTATTGCAAAATGGAGGCCTGTATATTACAAGCCATTTGATTTATTATTGCACTGGATTGCAAGTTAAACAAATACTGAATTTATAAGGTATAAAGTACTTGATAATAACACGAAACAGCACTTGCAGGACTTTCAAAACGGGTGTATGCAGTTAGCTTTTAAAAGCTTTTCTTGGTCAACTGAATTACAGTGGTATCCAAACTTGGATCGTTTTGGTAAACTTATAGACACTACTATATATGTATATGTATATGCGTATATATGTGTATGTATATGTATGTATGTATGTGATTTTTTCACAGTGAGAAGGTGCATATAAAAGATCCTTATTGCTAACTAATAGGAATAGCCTAGTGTTGTTATAGCAGCAAGTTATCTTTTTACCCATACACAAAGATTAAGAAAAAATAACAAACAAAAAAAGGAATGACATAATACATTTTATTCTAAGTATTAGATTCAATAGAAATAAAATAAAAAACCTTCAAAAAAGATATTTAAATATAAAAGCTGTTTTGAGGGAACGATTACAAATCTTCACATTCCATAATGTATATTAATTGACAGCAACCTAAAAAAAAAGAAAAGAAGAAAAATGAAGAATAAATTACGTTACGTTATTAATTATCTTGTCGTTAACTATTATTATTTTTTATATGGCTCAAAAGGTATCCATTTTTGATTCATAACCTTATTATTCATAACCTTATAATATCTAAGGTATCAGTAATTAAACAAATTCTCTAACTGTTCACATTGATAAATCCTTACTCATTTTTCGCTTTGCTCTGAAATGAAACATTGTTTGCATTCAGTTAGAAATCGGAGTGCTGACTAGTCGTATATAGCCACATTTCTGCATGGTTAGCCACCACTGAGTGACATCCAGATCTTCCTCCTCAACCTCCTTCAGCGCGTCCTGTCGTGCCCACAGAAACTGAGCCGTTGACACAGTTTTTGCCCATCTCTCTGCTTTGACTAACACTTTTTCATATTCTGTTTTCGGTTCATCATATTCAGTTTTTGTTTCCTTTTCTTTATCTATAGCTGACAGTTTGGAAATGCTGCTCTCTTTATTTATCAGTTTATTTACGATGGGATCTCTGTTTAATAACATAGGATTCACAATGTAGGAAGCATGGACGGTCGGAGTAGCGTACGGAACTCCATGATGACCTTTTTGATAAACCCTTCCCGTCTTTATCAGATTTAAAACAGGGATATTGTCAGAAGATTTTTCCCTACGTCTCACATACTCCAGGTAGTCGTTAGTATTTTCCTTGACAAATCTGAGATACTCGGTCAAAGCCTTATGTTCAACTTTATGCAGATCTTCGCACGATTTTCGCCATCGTGCAGGTATCAAAGGTTTGAAGAGAGAGTTAATTACAACACTGGACGGTTGATCAGACTCCGATACCACAATTTTTGGCACTGATACTTCTTTATTTTTCAGATGTTGGTGTCCGATAATACTTTCTTCGAGAAGGTTAATTTGTCGCATCTTCCTGCGCTCGTTTCTTTCATTATTCCTTCTTTTAAGCACATCACTCATGTACCCAGCTTCTCTCAGAGTTTTGTCGTGACAACTGAAGTTACTCCTTCGCGGCAACAAAACTCCTAGATGTTTTCTGGTCAGACTTGGCATGTAAACATAACGTTTTGTAGAACTTTTCTGCGAACATGAAAAACTGTTAGATTTTAACGTACCTTTGCTTTCACTAGTGCTAATTACTTCCAAACCGCTGGACAGGTCATCTCCATTAAAGATGAACGTTTTTGATTTACTACCATTTTCATCAAATCCAACCACATCCTTTGATGCTTTTACATTTTCTAATCTCTGATTATTAGTTGCCATCGGTTTATAAGTAGTTATTGACATTTTTGTTTATAAGTCGGATTAAAATAATCATTATCATTCCTAACTGTTGAATCAGCGATTGTAAAGTGTGTAGTTATGTTCTAAAGTCACAAGTAAGCAACATATTAATCTGTCTTTGGTAACAAGTTGTTATGTGAAACAGATCAAATATTACATCTTGTAAATATTATTTTGAAAATAAGACTTTATTGCTTCTGTTATTTTTTTAAAAGTCCACATCTTTGTTATCAGCGATGATATTCATTGTTTGACACTAGGAAATAACTATTCAAGAAATAAATATTACTCTTTCCATTGTTTGTGTTTCGATTTTCCGAAGTAAGTTAGACTTCACGTATTGTAATTAAAATCAGAAGAGATTATTAAATCGTTAGCAGCTTTTTGACACGTATGAAAAAAGTTTTCAAGTTCATCCAAAATATATCAAGCCAGAAAACAAATGTCAGTAAGAAACCTTTGTTTTGCTACAAGCAGTATAATTTGTAGCAAATAGTCTGTTTAACTGCATCCAGAAAGAGATCAAATATCTTTTAAAAGAAAATTGAAGAAGAATAAAATAATACTTCCAGCACACATAAGCGCACGTTCCTTTTTGTCATCTTCAAAATGTATGTATGCCTTATTTACGTTATCTACAACAGGCTAAGTTCAGGCCGAGAGTTAAAGTGTTTATTAGATAATAAACATCTTGAAATATTATGAATGATCTCTCAAGGGACATGTTGTTATGTAGGAAACGCGTAAGTGTTCCACCAAGAATGTAATGATATTTGATTAAAAAAACAAAACAACATTAGCTGTTAACGTGGTCCAAATGTCAAAACAGGAGATATATATCTGGGCATTTAAGATGTGTCGTTGAATGAATAAAAATAGGCAAACTGTAATGATTTTTTTTCTTTGTTCAGACGATATCGGTTGACTTAATTTCTCCTGGCTTAAGGTATTTGAACTGTGGTTTTAATTATGGTTACATTCAGTTTACTTGATATATGGTTTAATTTAGTTGAAGTTATTAGGTCAGAACAGCACTCGAACAATGGAAAGTC
The DNA here is from genome assembly GCA_012295275.1 of Chrysomallon squamiferum. Classification (NCBI taxonomy): domain Eukaryota; kingdom Metazoa; phylum Mollusca; class Gastropoda; order Neomphalida; family Peltospiridae; genus Chrysomallon; species Chrysomallon squamiferum. The sequence continues at coordinate 30,732,742 of CM022665.1, read as the reverse complement.
TGGCTACATGAATAACGTCAACACGCAAACACTCCATTAGTACTTTTAATGGCAAATAAATTGTCATGCATATCTTTGATATGTCTTGAGGGAAGTAACATTATTTACTGCCATTTTTTGTAAAGTAGTTCACAATTTTCTCTCTCTGTCAGTCTGTCTGACTGACACACACACACACACACACACACACACACACACACACACACACACATCGAGCATGTGTGAATTTAAAAAAAAAAAATGGAAAAAAAAAAAGAAAGAAAATAAATTGTACAGCTTTGGATGTTTTATATTCCAATAGATAATAATAATATTCTCTTGAGTAAAAACCGACATTCAGTTGTTAATTACATTATATTTTAATTGTAAATACATAAAGAATATAATTTGCATAAAGATGAATTTCGGCAAACATCATAATCATCATCAGCTGCAGCAAGAAAAAAAAAAAGTATCAATATCAGTATCATTATCATAAACTGAGTGTATAATATAAAAAGAAAGATAATTCGTATACCGATCTCTGTTTTATGAATGAATGTTATTATTGCAGATCTAACACAAATTCAGCAAATCAGATAGCTACGGTTCATATAAATTATTATGAAAACATTCGTTATTGTTCATTTTAGAATACGTTTCTGACAACAAAAACAAAACAAAACAAGAAACTTGTGCATGTATTATTTCTCAGTCTATTAGGAATCTGTAACAGAAAACAGAAAATATGTTTCAGTGATAACATACGTTTACAGGTCATATTATAAATAAAGAATATTTAGGAAATATACTAAATGTAATTAGACTATTCATCGCTCGTATCATATAAGCAGACTTTATATCATAACGCCATAGTTTTATGTAAGTCAGTTAATTTCAAATTCAGAATTTATTTTCTTTATAAAAAGGCAGTCATCATGAATCGAGTTTACAAATGTTACGAAACTGAAGCTATGGTTCTTGGTTTTGTCTTGCATTAAAGATACCGTTAAACTCAGTGCGTACAGTACATATCAGTTTAATACCTTATTAACCCGATCGACGTTTAATCTCGACTACAGACAATAAATAGTTATGTAATTATAAGATCAGGTAAAGCTCATGTACTTTTAACCGTGAATGAATCTGCTTATAGACTGAATAATTATGTCAGTGAATTTATCATTAAATATATTTATCAGTGTTAAATATGATCACATTGTATATTATTAAACGGATTTTTCGGTTTTACTCTACTTTTCTTTCTTTCTTTCTTTTTTTAAATCCCTTTTCAGTAATAATTATATTTCATTTAAGAATCTCCTTACGATTTTCAAAGTTCTAAACAAAATGTTAGAGAAAAATACAATACATAGATACGCGCTAAGTCTGTTCTTAAAGTGCGATTTTTTAGCTTTATTCATTGTTACCGTTCTTTCATGTAAAGTTTTATCTCTGGAATAATTACACACTATGCAGATAATATATCTGTTCAGTTAAATGTTAAATTATAGCCGTAGTCAGAAGTCAAATGAATATTTGTGTCAAATGATACCAATCGTGTCATCAAAACAATATCTGTTTTTTCTCAAATAATTATATTTTGTATTCACTATCAACTAAAAATCATCAAGAATTTACAAAAACATCAAAAGTCACTTGACTATGATTTCTTGTTATTTTAGCTGATTAAGCCGTGTTGCAGATTCAAAACAATTCAAAGAAACAGTGTTAGTTCAGAAATACACACACAAATATTCTGCATCGTGTGTATATATATATACATATAGAAAATCACTCAGTTTTTCACGGTCGAGTCGAGCCTGAAAGAACATGAGCTAAACTTCCTTGTTTAAGTGAAACGAAAGTCATCCTTTGTCTCCAGCAATTTAATTTCTTTTCCCTTTCTCTATCATCATCTTGTGCTTGTTTGATAAAAGCTATTGAATCTCTATGGCTGTGAATCTTTGAACGGCGAGGTGTCATAAGGCCTGCCGAAATTGTTTGCGGGGCTCTGGTCATTCGCGCGCTAACATTTGCAACGCCAGTATTTTTATCGAAAGCAAGATAGGTTTTTCCTTTCTGCCTGTTGGGATCCATATACAGGACTCTTGGACTCAATCTTTGATTAACAGCTGTAGGAACAGTGTATGGAAGATCGTGAAAGCCTAATCTAACAACCGCCATCTCTATTGCAGATCTACTAGTGGCGGGTAAGGAATCATATCTCCGTGCTCCTGCATCCATGTAACAGTCAGGGACATCAGTGGTTCCAGGGGAGTAAATTGAACTGTTTCTTATTTCTACTTTCCTGATACCGCCATGATTGTAGCTACTATAAGATTCTTCATCATCCTGGTACTCATACTCATCGTAATACATATCTGGTTCATCGTCCACCGATCTATTCGCTGCTTTCATGCCCATCATGTTTATACGTTTATTCCTCTCAGATGGAGATTCTTCGTCTATTTGAACCCTGAAGAGTCTGGCTTTCCTTTCGTTAGCCTTACTCATAACTTCTTTCACTGTCATCCTTTTAGAAGGCAGGCCTTGCAGAGATCTTTGTATCGCTACAATATTATTGATTTTCAAATCTGAGGAGAGCGTCGGAGATTTGAAATTTGTTCGACGTCGTATTAAAGCCAGTTTTTCACGGGTCTGAATTTGCTTTTGTCCGGGCACACTAGGAACACCAGGGACTCCAGCAACGGCAGGTGCACTTTTAATTTTCTTCTTGGAAACTGGTTTCATAATAAACTTTCCTTGTTTATTTTGAAATTTGACATCTATCGGATTTGAACCCAATTTTACAAAAGCCTCTTGGTTCATCTTCACCTTCCTGTCGGAAGAGTAATCAGCTTTCTGATCCATTACACCATCATAAGATGCCGCAGTGCCCACAGAACGTATACTTTTAAAGCCATCCAATCCTCTTTCATTTCTTGGGCAAAATTCTGGAGTTGAAGTCATCAGACCTTGGACAGTCTTAGGTCTCTTGAACTGAGTGATGAAACCACCTTTACGCAATCCAGCACCACTGAATATTCTTCCCGAGACAACAGCATTGTTAGCCTTGTCCTGTGTCTTTAGTTTCTGAAGTTGTTTCTTAACTATGGTTTCTTCATGGAAATAGTTACTCATTGTCAGCAAAAAATCGTCGTAGATCTTTTTGCATTCTGATTTATAAGCTCTTTGATTGGCTGCAGATGCTACTAGTCCACCGTTCGGAACAGTGATGTCCAACCCAAATGTTGTGGACAAATCTTTTATCTCTAATGTAGGCATCTGAACTTCCATTTTGTTCGCTTTGTGCTTTACTAATTTTTAAAAATATTTATTTGTTTTCCTTTTCTTAAAACAAATGTTTTGAAAATGTATTTAAATAGTTCCACCTTCACGTTTGTTTTCCACGTACGACCAGTGTTCGAAAGTTGATTCCCATGTAAATTATTTCACTTGGCGACGTTATCGTTTTTCGGTGTATTATCAACTGAGCAAATTCTATATTCGTGAAAAGAAATTTGTATTTATTTATTCTAATTTATGCTGATATTTCCTTGAATAGATTAGAAATATATTTCATCTAACTTACCCAATTCTGCACTATCGGTCTGAAATAACGTTTGAACTTACACTTAGAACATTTTCTTTCACAATGCTTTAGTTATATGGTAATTATGAACAAGATAACATATGACAAATATTACTGGCACGCATATTTTGAGTTCATGCACAAGCCTTTTGTTATAGCTACGTAAGTACAGTTGGAAAAACAGATTTACAAGATTATCCCTTTATTAAGTCTTAATACCAGACCAAAACGTTAATAACTCTAATTGTATTTTTCCGTTGCAAAGCGTTATTAACACACTCTTGCATTCTAGATTAAGTGAGATTATTTTGCAAAAGAAAGAAAGAAAGACAAAAAAAAGGACATTTTAATTTTTATTTCTTTATTTCTTTATTTATTATTATTAAATTATTTTTATTTTTTATTATTATTATTCATAAAAGCACGTACAGAAAATTATGTAATTGGTCAAAAAGTGCCTGTCTTTTGAAAACATCGTGTTAACTGCATAACGGAATTAACAAAGTAAACATTATCGGTGGTAAATTACAAAAATATTTCAAATACTTTTAATCGAAATGTTTAATATGTGTTCCACTTTGCATGGGAAAGGTATCTGACGAGAAGAGGAAATCAAATATTTAACGTTATTTGGATATCATTTGCATTTATTTTTATCGAGGAATGAATTTTTGTTCAAAAAAGTTTGAAACTAATACTGGCACTTATTTTTGTTATATATATATATATGTTTTGTTTTGTTTTCTTCTTTTTTATATTTTTATTATTATTATTATTATTATTTAATTTTTTTGTTTCTAAATTCTTATTATGATTATTTATAATGAATGAAGTGAAAAAGCTTGCTATCTTTGACGCTAGAGATAAAGTACGACAGGTATGGTACGTTCCCTGGGCGCCACTTATCACTTTCTATTAAACAAAACTGATATTTTTAAACTGATCGTTATGGTAAAGTTATCTAAAAGATGGAAGTCAGATGTTTGAACATGGGTGCAATTTCATTGCTTGCCATATGCGCTATGTTCCGTAAATATTCGCTTCTGGTCACTAGTCTTCCCGGAAAACAGTTCAGAAATAACAACTGATCCTGTAATAAATGAACCATATCACAACAGAACATCACTGAACTATTCCCTTTTTATATAGATTATTTTCTTATTAAATATTAATTATTATGCCAGGTATTGGCACCCAAAATTCCATTTTGGAACATTAACTGTAATTTACTCCATATGTTATAGAACAGGTATGGGCAACCTTTTTCGAGAAGCAGGCCACATGAGACATAGTCCATCCTCGGGCGGGCCGCAGGTATTAATTTAGGCGATTTTTTGTTTTTACGTAGAGTTTATTTTAAGATATTTTTCATTTTCATTTACTCCAGGAACTGTTATAATTTAAAAAAATTACATGTATTTTAGTATATTAGTAGATACAAAATAGACTCATTTTATAAAATTTGAATTAACGCTATTTTCCTTGTGAAAGCCCATGACCGTTATAGAACGTTTTATTTAAAAAAAATTCTATCTTTATTCCAATTTTTAAGTATTAAAAAAAATAAATAAATAAATAAAATAAAATAAAATTCCGTTTTGAGAAAATGCTAATTTTGCCAGTTGTTTTTCACAATATTATACACAAAAGCTTGAAAATGCACAGACTTCCAGCATTTAACAATTTTTTCCACATTCATCTAAAGCCCAGAAATTGGCAATATTTTATTATGGAATAAAATCTATAATTATAATCCGATTTTTATAATACAAACATCACTAACATGTTTAGCATGAAAAGACCTGTGTAAAAAGATTTTACAATATACTTCAAACCACAAACATGGTAGGATGTTAACTGGGGAGTGGGGGGGGGGGGCAAATGACCGATCACGCTTGCACGACAAGCTATCTTTAATTTTACTAGCCTGTCTTAATAGAGCAATACGCTAAAAAAGATAGATTTCAGTTGTATTTCTCAAGGGCACTTATCAAGTCCCTGATGATTATCTAGTTTCCACATGCGATCATTTGAGGTTGACATCATCTGACAACTATCGGGTACTCGCCAAAATGTTTTTATTATTATTATTCCTTCAGCTTGTCAGTTCAAAAAACTGTTCATTAAGATTACGAAACAATATTCTGATCGATTTTTGAAAAGAAGGTTGTTTTGAAGGAAAATCCATGCTTCGTGAAACTATTTTGGGAAATAAACCTGAGACGGGTATTTTGCAACGGGTATTTTGAAATATATTTCTAATAAGAAAATCTAACACTATATGACAAGCATGAGTCTTCGGGTGGGTGGGGAATAAAAATTTAATATAAAATAAAATAGCACACTTGCATAAAACTAAAAACAAGCAGTACATGGGGGAAAAAAGAAACGTTGCTCTTTATCGTGGTAAACATTACATGCTCTTTTGAACAACACTGTCTCTGCGCCGAGCTGGCAAAAGATAGCAATTCCCAGCCGATTCAGGTTTTGTGGGTAATAGAATCATATTCGTAAAACAATCTTCCTCATCAGTTTCATTTATAAAGTACAAATGGAATATGTGATGGCAAGAATGTTTAATAAAGAGAAATATATTTTTATTGTTACTTTTTAACAGAACAGAGATGTTACTTCCTGTTAATGGGTTTGAGTAAGAAGGGATGTATAAGCGGAATGCAAGCAAAACGACTAAAATTGCTCATAACAGAAAACAGAAAAATATTGTGAATTGCTTTATTTCTTGATCCTGTGGCTGATCTGTATAACATGTTAACGTGTAAATAACTTCATAAATTACAAAAAAAAAAAAATTTCTCTCAACAATGGATCCTGATCAATCAACGTAAATCACACTGAAAATAATCGAAAAAGTTTTTTCGCAAGAACAAAACATTCTCTCTCACAAATTCATTATTTCAAATGACTTTATATTTTAAGTAAAACTGTTAAACAAGTGAAAACTGATAAATATGTCTAGAAATTCACGAAAAATAGATTACATTATATTAAAATAATCTCTTTTTTGTTATTTATTGGGACTGTTTTGCCTTTGATACTTAATTTTCTTGACAAATACTCTTGACAGTTGACTACAAAACTCAGAAACTCCTCTTCAGAATCCCTTTCTGGTAACATTTAGATAGCCACTGTAATTTGAATTGAAAAAAAAACCCAACACCCCCCCAAAACCCACAAAAAAACAACATTTTTTATTTTTTTCAGTTCAAAATTTTCTCTTAAGAAAACCAGAAAGCCATTCTGAAAAGGAATTTCTGACTTTTCTGTTCAATTAAGTATCGAAAGGAAAACAGCCACATCAAATAAATGAAGAAAAACACAACAAAAAAACAAAAACAAAGACAACATAAAAACAAAACAAAAAAACCCCAGAAAAATATTAGAAAATGTGTTTAAAAAAAGAAAAGAAAGAAAACCCCCAACTCCGTAAAAAAAAAAAAGAAAACAAAAAAAAAATTTAAAATTATATTCATGAGAGAAAAAAGCTAAGAAATTACCACTGCTGAATTCACTAAATTTTTTTTTTTTACTCAACGACAAAATTCAATAGTCTTGCATGTCATTTTTTTATCCAAAAGTTCCGAATAACGGACTTTAGCCCACACTTGATTTAACTAAGATAATTGAATGTGTAATATTAAAGATGTCACTAAGTAAACGCATAAACCACTCAATTGGTTGGATTAACAACAGCAAATGCAAACATACTCCTATTTTACAGAAATGAAGTGAAACAACATCAATCTTCTATATGAAGGCAATGAAACATTAATCCATATTAGATTTAAGCAAAGATATTCGAATGTGCACATATACTCTTAATTAACCAGTTACAGAGAAGAAAAAAAAAAAAAATAATATTAATAATTTTCATGAAAATGATGAACCACCAATAAACAACTGGGAATTATTTTACACTGCATGAGAAAAATAATTAGCCTTGAATTAATCTGGTTTGGGTTTTTGGTTTTTACTTCAAGACACCGCACAATATATTAATATGATTTAAATACTGCACCGACATTACACAAATTGACGAATTCTTTCCTATAGGAGGATTCATTCTACCAATTCTGATATTGCTGTTTCTAAGAAATAGATCTACATAGATATACGGGATGAAAAACAAAAATTCTGTTTTGTGCACACTTCAAAAGTCAGTGTAAATAGAGTTATCCACACCTAAAGCCTCTTTACGGATATTCTCATGAATTAACGTACATTATAATAATATCAATCTGAAAATAATGGACTAGATTTTTTCTTAAGAACAAAATATTCTTTCACAAATTCATTATTTTAAACGACATAAGTTATTATGTAAAACTGTTAAACTAGTTAAAACTGAAAATTACGTCTAGAAGTTCAAGAAAAATATATTCAAATTTATTATATTAAAATAATTTCTTACTAATTCTATAAAATTTTTTTTTTTTTTTTTTTTTTTCCCAATTCAAATTACAGTGGCTATCTAAATGTTACCAGAAAGTGATTCTGAAGAGGAGTTTCTGAGTTTTATAGTCAACTGTCAAAAAAAAAAAAAAAAAAAATAAATACAAAAATTAGAAAACAGTCATCATTGAAACAGTAAAAGTCATTATACATGTTTACTAAAAAAACCCACAAAAAATCCATATGCTGACGCTTTTTAATTTTCTTTTTCAGGAAAGAAAAAACCCCATTAATAATAAAAATTATTTTCATGAAAGACAAAAAAGCTCAGAAATTACCACTCCTGCATTCACGTAAAATTATTTTTTACTGCACCAGAAAATTCAATAGACTTGTATATAATTTTTTTTTTATACAAAAGTTGTGAATAACAGACTTTAACCCACACTAGATTTAACTAAAGATAATTGAATGTGTAATACTAAAGATGTCAACAAGTAGAAGAATAAACCATTAACCACTCAACTGGTTGGATTAACAACAGCAAATGCAAACATACTCCTACTTTACAGAAATGAACCCAAAAAGGATGGATCTTCTATGTGAAGGCAATGAAACTTCACAATTTGCCATTAATACATACACTGAAAGTTATATTTTTTACTGGACATGAAAAAATTCACTAGCCTTGCATCATCACTTTTTCCTTCAAAGATTTGAATAACATAATTTAATCCACGTTAGATTTAAGCAAAGATAATCGAATGTCCACATATACTCTTAATTAACCAGTCACAGAGAACGAAGAAAAAAACCAATAATTTTCCTGAAAATGATGAACCTCACAATTCACCACCGATGAACAACTGGGAATTATTTTACATTCCATCAGAAAAATAATTAGCCTTCAATTCATAAGTTTTTATTTTTCTCAGTTTTTGTTTGTTTCAAGAACCAGCAAAATATGTTAAAATCATTTAAATATCAAACTGACATTACAGAAATGGACAAATACTTTCCTATAGAAGGATTCATTCTGCCAATTCTGTTATTGCTGTTTCTTAGAAATAGATCTACATACATATAGAAGATGAAAAAGAAAATTCCTCCTAATCTACAAAAATGAACCCAGAAGTGATGTATGTTCTACGTGAAGGCAATGAAATTTCACATTTTGCCATTGATGCATAGACTGAAAGTTATTTTTTACTGGACATGAGAAATTTCACTAGTCTTGCTTCATCACTTTTTCCTTCAAAGACTTGAATAAAAAAATGCAATCCACATTACTTAAGCAAAGATATTCGAATGTGCACGTATACTCTTCATATACCATTGGTGCATTGGGAATTATTTTACACTGCATGAGAAAAATAATAAGCCTTGATTTAACCAGGGTGTTTTTTTTCTAGTTTTTTTTTCAAGAACCTACAAAATATATTAAAGTGATTTAAATACCAAATTAACATTACAGAAATGGACAAATGCTTTCCTATAGGAGAACATTATTTTTTACAGCTTGAGAAAATTCAATAGTATTGTATGACATTTTTTTTTATCCAAAGGTTACAAATAATGGCTTTAACCCACAAAAGACTTAACCAAAGATAACTGAATGTGTAATATTAAAGATGTCACCAACTAGAAGCATAAACCATTAACCACTCAACTGGTTGGACTAACAACAGGAAATGCAAATATACTCCTAATCTACAAAAATGAACCCAGAAGTGATGTATGTTCTACGTGAAGGCAATGAAATTTCACATTTTGCCATTGATGCATAGACTGAAAGTTATTTCGTACTGGACATAAGAAATTTCACTAGTCTTGCTTCATCACTTTTTCCTTCAAAGACTTGAATAAAAAAATGCAATCCACATTACTTAAGCAAAGATATTCGAATGTGCACGTATACTCTTCATATACCATCGGTGCATTGGGAATTATTTTACACTGCATGAGAAAAATAATAAGCCTTGATTTAACCAGGGTGTTTTTTTTCTTGTTTTTTTTTCAAGAACCTACAAAATATATTAAAGTGATTTAAATACCAAATTAACATTACAGAAATGGACAAATGCTTTCCTATAGGAGAACATTATTTTTTACAGCTTGAGAAAATTCAGTAGTCTTGTATATAATTTCTTTTATCCAAAAGTTACAAATAATGGCTTTAACCCACAAAAGACTTAACCAAAGATAATTGAATGTGTAATATTAAAGATGTCACCAACTAGAAGCATAAACCATTAACCACTCAACTGGTTGGATTAACAAGAGGAAATGCAAATTTACTCCTAATCTACAAAAATGAACCCAGAAGTGATGTATGTTCAAAGTGAAGGCAATGAAACTTCACAATTTGCCATTGATGCATAGAGTGAAAGTTATTTTTTACTGCCTCACAAAATTCAATAGTATTGTATGACATTTTTTTTTATCCAAAGGTTACAAATAATGACTTTAACCCACAAAAGACTTAACCAAAGATAACTGAATGTGTAATATTAAAGATGTCACCAACTAGAAGCATAAACCATTAACCACTCAACTGGTTGGATTAACAACAGGAAATGCAAATATACTCCTAATCTACAAAAATGAACCCAGAAGTGATGTATGTTCTATGTGAAGGCAATGAAACTTCACAAGCTGCCATTGATGCATAGACTGAAAGTTATTTTTTACTGGACACGAGAAAATTCACTAGCCTTGCTTCATCACTTTTTCCTTCAAAGACTTGAATAACATAATTTAATCCACATTATATTTAAGCAAAGATATTCAAATGTGCACATATACTCTTAATTAACCAGTTACAGAGAAAAAAAAAAAAAAAAAATAATAATTTTCCTGAAAATGATGAACCTCACAATTCACCACCAATGAACAACTGGGAATTATTTTATACTTAACGAGAAAAATAATTAGCCTTGAATTAATCTGTTTTTCTTCTTTTTTTGTACAATTCAAATTACAGTGCCTATCGAAATTCTGAAGAGGAGTTTCTTAGTTTTGTAGTCAACTGTCAAGACTATTTATCAAGAGAATTAAGTATCAAATGAAAAACAGCCACAAGATCTAAATGAAAAAAAAAAAAAAACACCCAAAAACACCCACCAAAATATTAGAAAACAGTCATTAAAATAGTAAAAGTCATTACACATCTTTATTAAAAAAAATAAAAGACCAGATATTCAGTTTCAATTTTCTTTAAGAAAAACAAAATAATAAAAATAAAAAATAAGAATATTTTGTTACTATCATTTTCATGAAAGATAAAAAACCTCATAAATTACGACTGCTGAATTCACTCAAAATTTTTTACTACACGAGAAAATTCAGTACTGTTGTATCTAATTTTTTTTTTATCCAAAGGTTGCAAATAACGAACTTTAACCCACACAAGATTTAACAAAAGATAATTTGAATGTGTAATATTAAAGATGTCACCAAGTAAATGCATAAACCATTAACCACTCAATTGGTTGGATTAACAACACCAATGCAAATATACTCCAGCTTTACAGAAATCAACTGTGATGGATATTTGTCAAGAGAATTAAGTATCAAATGCAAAACAGCCAGAAGAGATAAATGGCAAAAGAAAAAAAAAAAAAAACAAAAAACAGTCACCAAAATATTAGAAAACAAAGATATTCGAATGTGCACGTATACTCTTCATATACCATCGCTGGACTGGGAATTATTTTACACTGCATGAGAAAAATAATTAGCCTTGATTTAACCAGGGTTTTTTTTTTTTTTTTTTTTCAAGAACCTGCAAAATATATTAAAGTGATTTAAATACCAAATTAATATTACAGAAATGGACAAATGCTTTCCTAAATGACAAAATTATTTTTTACAGCAGTAGAAAATTCAGTAGTCTTGTATATAATTTCTTTTATCCAAAAGGTACAAATAATGGCTTTAACCCACAAAAGACTTAACCAAAGATAACTGAATGTGTAATATTAAAGATGTCACCAAGTAGAATCCTAAACCATTAACCACTCAACTGGTTGGACTAACAACAGGAAATGCAAATTTACTCCTAATCTACAAAAATGAACCCAGAAGTGATGTATGCTCAAAGTGAAGGCAATGAAACTTCACAATTTGCCATTGATGCATAGAGTGAAAGTTATTTTTTACTGCCTCACAAAATTCAATAGTATTGTATGACATTTTCTTTTTTATCCAAAGGTTACAAATAATGACTTTAACCCACAAAAGACTTAACGAAAGATAACTGAATGTGTAATATTAAAGATGTCACCAACTAAAAGAATAAACCATTAACCACTCAACTGGTTGGACTAACAACAGGAAATGCAAATTTACTCCTAATCTACAAAAATGAACCCAGAAGTGATGTATGTTCTATGTGAAGGCAATGAAACTTCACAATTTGCCATTGATGCATAGACTGAAAGTTATTTTTTACTGGACATGAGAAAATTCACTAGCCTTGCTTCATCACTTTCTCCTTCAAAGACTTCAATAACATAATTTAATCCACATTATATTTAAGCAAAGATATTCAAATGTGCACATATACTCTTAATTAACCAGTTACAGAGAAAAAAAATAAAAAAAATAATAATTTTCCTGAAAATGATGAACCTCACAATTCACCACCAATGAACAACTGGGAATTATTTTATACTTAACGAGAAAAATAATTAGCCTTGAATTAATCTGTTTTTCTTCTTCTTTTTTTGTACAATTCAAATTACAGTGCCTATCGAAATTCTGAAGAGGAGTTTCTTAGTTTTGTAGTCAACTGTCAAGACTATTTATCAAGAGAATTAAGTATCAAATGCAAAACAGCCACAAGATATAAATGGAAAAAAAAAAAAAAAAACCCCAAAACACCCACCAAAATATTAGAAAACAGTCATTAAAATAGTAAAAGTCATTACACCTGTTTATTAAAAAAAAAAAGACCAGATATTCAGTTTTAATTTTCTTTAAGAAAAAAAATAAATAAATAAATAAAAAACAATAAGAATATTTTTTTTACTATTATTTTCATGAAAATAAAAAACCTCATAAATTACTACTGCTGAATTCACTCAAAATTATTTTTTACTACACAAGAAAATTCAGTACTCTTGTATGTAATTTTTTTTTTTATCCAAAAGTTGCGTATAACGAACTTTAACCCACACAAGATTTAACAAAAGATAATTTGAATGTGTAATATTAAAGATGTCACCAAGTAAATGCATAAACCATTAACCACTCAATTGGTTGGATTAACAACACCAATGCAAATATACTCCTGCTTTACAGAAATTAACTGTCAATGGATTTTTGTCAAGAGAATTAAGTATCAAATGCAAAACAGCCACAAGATATAAATGGCAAAAAAAAAAAAAAACCCACCAAAAACAGTCACCAAAATATTAGAAAACAAAGATATTCGAATGTGCACGTATACTCTTCATATACCATTGGTGGACAGGGAATTATTTTACACTGCATGAGAAAAATAATTAGCCTTGATTTAACAAGGGTGTTTTTTCTTCTTTTTTTCAAGAACCTGCAAAATATATTAAAGTGATTTAAATACCAAATTAACATTACAGAAATGGACAAATGCTTTCCCGACAAAATTATTTATAGGAGAAAATAATTTTTAAGCAGTAGAAAATTCAGTAGTCTTGTATATAATTTCTTTTATCCAAAAGTTACAAATAATGGCTTTAACTGCCCACAAAAGATTTTTTTTTTAACCAAAGATAACTGAATGTGTAATATTAAAGATGTCACCAACTAGAAGCATAAACCATTAACCACTCAACTGGTTGGATTAACAACAGCAAATGCAAATATACTCCTAATCTACAAAAATGAACCCAGAAGTGATGTATGTTCTATGTGAAGGCAATGAAACTTCACAATTTGCCATTGATGCATAGACTGAAAGTTATTTTTTACTGGACATGAGAAAATTCACTAGCCTTGCTTCATCACTTTTTCCTTCAAAGACTTGAATAACATAATTTAATCCACATTATATTTAAGCAAAGATATTCAAATGTGCACATATACTCTTAATTAACCAGTTACAGAGAAAAAAAAAAAAAAAAATAATAATTTTCCTGAAAATGATGAACCTCACAATTCACCACCAATGAACAACTGGGAATTATTTTATACTTAACGAGAAAAATAATTAGCCTTGAATTAATCTGTTTTTCTTCTTCTTTTTTTGTACAATTCAAATTACAGTGCCTATCGAAGTTCTGAAGAGGAGTTTCTTAGTTTTGTAGTCAACTGTCAAGACTATTTATCAAGAGAATTAAGTATCAAATGCAAAACAGCCACAAGATATAAATGGAAAAAAAAAAAAACCCAAAAACACCCACCAAAATATTAGAAAACAGTCATTAAAATAGTAAAAGTCATTACACCTGTTTATTAAAAAAAAAAAAAGACCAGATATTCAGTTTTAATTTTCTTTAAGAAAAAAAAAAAAAAAAAAAAACAATAAGAATATTTTTTTACTATTATTTTCATGAAAATAAAAAACCTCATAAATTACTACTGCTGAATTCACTCAAAATTATTTTTTACTACACGAGAAAATTCAGTACTGTTGTATGTAATTTTTTTTTATCCAAAGTTTAACAAAAGAAATTTGAATGTGTAAATAACGAACTTTAACCCACACTAGATTTAACAAAAGATAATTTGAATGTGTAATATTAAAGATGTCACCAAGTAAATGCATAAACCATTAACCACTCAATTGGTTGGATTAACAACACCAATGCAAATATACTCCTGCTTTACAGAAATCAACTGTGATGGATATTTGTCAAGAGAATTAAGTATCAAATGCAAAACAGCCACAAGATATAAATGGCAAAAAAAAAAAAAAAAAAAAAACAAAAACAGTCAGTCACCAAAATATTAGAAAACAAAGATATTCGAATGTCCAGGTATACTCTTCATATACCATCGCTGGACTGGGAATTATTTTACACTGCATGAGAAAAATAATTAGCCTTGATTTAACCAGGGTGTTTTTTTGTGTTTTTTTCAGGAATCTGCAAAATATATTAAAGTGATTTAAATACCAAATTAACATTACAGAAATGGACAAATGCTTTCCTAAACGACAAAATTATTTTTTACAGCAGTAGAATATTCAGTAGTCTTGTATATAATTTCTTTTATCCAAAAGTTTTGGCTTTCCAAACCAAAGTGAATGTGTAATATTAAAATAATGGAATCCTAAACCATTAACCACTCAACTGGTTGGACTAACAACAGGAAATGCAAATTTACTCCTTGAACCCAGAAGTGATGTATGCTCAAAGTGAAGGCAATGAAACAAAATAGAGTGAAAGTTATTTTTTACTGCCTCACAAAATTCAATAGTATTGTATGACATTTTTTTTTTATCCAAAGGTTACAAATAATGGCTTTAACCCACAAAAGACTTAACCAAAGATAATTGAATGTGTAATATTAAAGATGTCACCAACTAGAAGCATAAACCATTAACCACTCAACTGGTTGGATTAACAAGAGGAAATGCAAATTTACTCCTAATCTACAAAAATGAACCCAGAAGTGATGTATGTTCTATGTGAAGGCAATGAAACTTCACAATTTGCCATTGATGCATAGACTGAAAGTTATTTTTTACTGGACATGAGAAAATTCACTAGCCTTGCTTCATCACTTTTTCCTTCAAAGACTTGAATAACATTATTTAATTCACATTATATTTAAGCAAAGATATTCAAATGTGCACATATACTCTTAATTAACCAGTTACAGAGAAAAAAAATAAAAAAAATAATAATTTTCCTGAAAATGATGAACCTCACAATTCACCACCAATGAACAACTGGGAATTATTTTATACTTAACGAGAAAAATAATTAGCCTTGAATTAATCTGTTTTTCTTCTTCTTTTTTTGTACAATTCAAATTACAGTGCCTATCGAAATTCTGAAGAGGAGTTTCTTAGTTTTGTAGTCAACTGTCAAGACTATTTATCAAGAGAATCAAGTATCAAATGCAAAACAGCCACAAGATATAAATGGAAAAAAAAAAAAAAAAAAAACCCAAAACACCCACCAAAATATTAGAAAACAGTCATTAAAATAGTAAAAGTCATTACACCTGTTTATTAAAAAAAAAAGACCAGATATTCAGTTTTAATTTTCTTTAAGAAAAAAAAAAAAAAAAATAAAAAACAATAAGAATATTTTTTTACTATTATTTTCATGAAAATAAAAAACCTCATAAATTACTACTGCTGAATTCACTCAAAATTATTTTTTACTACACGAGAAAATTCAGTACTCTTGTATGTAATTTTTTTTTTTTATCCAAATGTTGCAAATAACGAACTTTAACCCACACTAGATTTAACAAAAGATAATTTGAATGTGTAATATTAAAGATGTCACCAAGTAAATGCATAAACCATTAACCACTCAATTGGTTGGATTAACAACACCAATGCAAATATACTCCTGCTTTACAGAAATCAACTGTCATGGATATTTGTCAAGAGAATTAAGTATCAAATGCAAAACAGCCACAAGATATAAATGGCAAAAGAAAAAAAACAAAAAACAAAAAACAGTCACCAAAATATTAGAAAACAAAGATATTCGAATGTGCACGTATACTCTTCATATACCATCGCTGGACTGGGAATTATTTTACACTGCATGAGAAAAATAATTAGCCTTGATTTAACCAGGGTGTTTTTTTGTGTTTTTTTCAAGAATCTGCAAAATATATTAAAGTGATTTAAATACCAAATTAACATTACAGAAATGGACAAATGCTTTCCTAAACGACAAAATTATTTTTTACAGCAGTAGAATATTCAGTAGTCTTGTATATAATTTCTTTTATCCAAAAGTTACAAATAATGGCTTTAACCCACAAAAGACTTAACCAAAGATAATTGAATGTGTAATATTAAAGATGTCACCAACTAGAAGCATAAACCATTAACCACTCAACTGGTTGGATTAACAAGAGGAAATGCAAATTTACTCCTAATCTACAAAAATGAACCCAGAAGTGATGTATGTTCAAAGTGAAGGCAATGAAACTTCACAATTTGCCATTGATGCATAGAGTGAAAGTTATTTTTTACTGCCTCACAAAATTCAATAGTATTGTATGACATTTTTTTTTTATCCAAAGGTTACAAATAATGGCTTTAACCCACAAAAGACTTAACCAAAGATAACTGAATGTGTAATATTAAAGATGTCACCAACTAGAAGCATAAACCATTAACCACTCAACTGGTTGGATTAACAACAGCAAATGCAAATATACTCCTAATCTACAAAAATGAACCCAGAAGTGATGTATGTTCTATGTGAAGGCAATGAAACTTCACAATTTGCCATTGATGCATAGACTGAAAGTTATTTTTTACTGGACATGAGAAAATTCACTAGCCTTGCTTCATCACTTTTTCCTTCAAAGACTTGAATAACATTATTTAATTCACATTATATTTAAGCAAAGATATTCAAATGTGCACATATACTCTTAATTAATCAGTTACAGAGAAAAAAAATAAAAAAAATAATAATTTTCCTGAAAATGATGAACCTCACAATTCACCACCAATGAACAATTGGGAATTATTTTATACTTAACAAGAAAAATAATTAGCCTTGAATTAAACTGTTTTTCTTCTTCTTTTTTTTTCTACAATTCAAATTACAGTGCCTATTGATGTTCTGAAGAGGAGTTTCTTAGTTTTGTAGTCAACTGTCAAGACTATTTATCAAGAGAATCAAGTATCAAATGCAAAACAGCCACAAGATATAAATGGAAAAAAAAAAAAAAAACACCCAAAAACACCCACCAAAATATTAGAAAACAGTCATTAAAATAGTAAAAGTCATTACACCTGTTTATTAAAAAAAAAAAAGACCAGATATTCAGTTTTAATTTTCTTTAAGAAAAAAAAAAATAAATAAATAAAAAACAATAAGAATATTTTTTTTACTATTATTTTCATGAAAATAAAAAACCTCATAAATTACTACTGCTGAATTCACTCAAAATTATTTTTTACTACACAAGAAAATTCAGTACTCTTGTATGTAATTTTTTTTTTTATCCAAATGTTGCAAATAACGAACTTTTTAACCCACACAAGATTTAACAAAAGATAATTTGAATGTGTAATATTAAAGATGTCACCAAGTAAATGCATAAACCATTAACCACTCAATTGGTTGGATTAACAACACCAATGCAAATATACTCCTGCTTTACAGAAATTAACTATGATGGATATTTTTGTCAAGAGAATTAAGTATCAAATGCAAAACAGCCACAAGATATAAATGGCAAAAAAAAAAACATCACCAAAAAACAGTCACCAAAATATTAGAAAACAAAGATATTCGAATGTGCACGTATACTCTTCATATACCATTGGTGGACAGGGAATTATTTTACACTGCATGAGAAAAATAATTAGCCTTGATTTAACAAGGGTGTTTTTTCTTCTTTTTTTCAAGAACCTGCAAAATATATTAAAGTGATTTAAATACCAAATTAACATTACAGAAATGGACAAATGCTTTCCTATAGGAGAAAATTATTTTTTACAGCAGTAGAAAATTCAGTAGTCTTGTATATAATTTCTTTTATCCAAAAGTTACAAATAATGGCTTTAACCCACAAAAGACTTAACCAAAGATAACTGAATGTGTAATATTAAAGATGTCACCAACTAGAAGCATAAACCATTAACCACTCAACTGGTTGGACTAACAACAGGAAATGCAAATTTACTCCTAATCTACAAAAATGAACCCAGAAGTGATGTATGTTCTATGTGAAGGCAATGAAACTTCACAATTTGCCATTGATGCATAGACTGAAAGTTATTTTTTACTGGACATGAGAAAATTCACTAGCCTTGCTTCATCACTTTTTCCTTCAAAGACTTGAATAACATTATTTAATTCACATTATATTTAAGCAAAGATATTCAAATGTGCACATATACTCTTAATTAACCAGTTACAGAGAAAAAAAAAAAAAAAAATAATAATTTTCCTGAAAATGATGAACCTCACAATTCACCACCAATGAACAACTGGGAATTATTTTATACTTAACGAGAAAAATAATTAGCCTTGAATTAATCTGTTTTTCTTCTTCTTTTTTTGTACAATTCAAATTACAGTGCCTATCGATATTCTGAAGAGGAGTTTCTTAGTTTTGTAGTCAACTGTCAAGACTATTTATCAAGAGAATTAAGTATCAAATGCAAAACAGCCACAAGATCTAAATGGAAAAAAAAAAAAAAAAAAAAAAACCCAAAAACACCCACCAAAATATTAGAAAACAGTCATTAAAATAGTAAAAGTCATTACACCTGTTTATTAAAAAAAAAAAAGACCAGATATTCAGTTTTAATTTTCTTTAAGAAAAAAAAAAAATAAATAAATAAAAAACAATAAGAATATTTTTTTTACTATTATTTTCATGAAAATAAAAAACCTCATAAATTACTACTGCTGAATTCACTCAAAATTATTTTTTACTACACAAGAAAATTCAGTACTCTTGTATGTAATTTTTTTTTTTATCCAAATGTTGCAAATAACGAACTTTAACCCACACAAGATTTAACAAAAGATAATTTGAATGTGTAATATTAAAGATGTCACCAAGTAAATGCATAAACCATTAACCACTCAATTGGTTGGATTAACAACACCAATGCAAATATACTCCTGCTTTACAGAAATTAACTATCAAGGATTTTTGTCAAGAGAATTAAGTATCAAATGCATAACAGCCACAAGATATAAATGGCAAAAAAAAAAACCCACCAAAAAACAGTCACCAAAATATTAGAAAACAAAGATATTCGAATGTGCACGTATACTCTTCATATACCATTGGTGGACAGGGAATTATTTTACACTGCATGAGAAAAATAATTAGCCTTGATTTAACAAGGGTGTTTTTTCTTCTTTTTTTCAAGAACCTGCAAAATATATTAAAGTGATTTAAATACCAAATTAACATTACAGAAATGGACAAATGCTTTCCTATAGGAGAAAATTATTTTTTACAGCAGTAGAAAATTCAGTAGTCTTGTATATAATTTCTTTTATCCAAAAGTTACAAATAATGGCTTTAACCCACAAAAGACTTAACCAAAGATAATTGAATGTGTAATATTAAAGGTGTCACGAAGTAAATTCATAAACCATTAACCACTCAACTGGTTGGATTAACAAGAGGAAATGCAAATATACTCCTAATCTACAAAAATGAACCCAGAAGTGATGTATGTTCTATGTGAAGGCAATGAAACTTCACAATTTGCCATTGATGCATAGACTGAAAGTTATTTTTTACTGGACATGAGAAAATTCACTAGCCTTGCTTCATCACTTTTTCCTTCAAAGACTTGAATAACATTATTTAATTCACATTATATTTAAGCAAAGATATTCAAATGTGCACATATACTCTTAATTAACCAGTTACAGAGAAAAAAAATAAAAAAAATAATAATTTTCCTGAAAATGATGAACCTCACAATTCACCACCAATGAACAACTGGGAATTATTTTATACTTAACGAGAAAAATAATTAGCCTTGAATTAATCTGTTTTTCTTCTTCTTTTTTTGTACAATTCAAATTACAGTGCCTATCGAAATTCTGAAGAGGAGTTTCTTAGTTTTGTAGTCAACTGTCAAGACTATTTATCAAGAGAATTAAGTATCAAATGCAAAACAGCCACAAGATCTAAATGGAAAAAAAAAAAAAAAAAAAAAAAAACCCAAAACACCCACCAAAATATTAGAAAACAGTCATTAAAATAGTAAAAGTCATTACACCTGTTTATTAAAAAAAAAAGACCAGATATTCAGTTTTAATTTTCTTTAAGAAAAAATAAAAAATAAAAAACAGTAAGAATATTTTTTTACTATTATTTTCATGAAAATAAAAAACCTCATAAATTACTACTGCTGAATTCACTCAAAATTATTTTTTACTACACGAGAAAATTCAGTACTCTTGTATGTAATTTTTTTTTTTTATCCAAATGTTGCAAATAACGAACTTTAACCCACACAAGATTTAACAAAAGATAATTTGAATGTGTAATATTAAAGATGTCACCAAGTAAATGCATAAACCATTAACCACTCAATTGGTTGGATTAACAACACCAATGCAAATATACTCCTGCTTTACAGAAATTAACTATCAAGGATTTTTGTCAAGAGAATTAAGTATCAAATGCATAACAGCCACAAGATATAAATGGCAAAAAAAAAAAAATCACCAAAAAACAGTCACCAAAATATTAGAAAACAAAGATATTCGAATGTGCACGTATACTCTTCATATACCATTGGTGGACAGGGAATTATTTTACACTGCATGAGAAAAATAATTAGCCTTGATTTAACAAGGGTGTTTTTTCTTCTTTTTTTCAAGAACCTGCAAAATATATTAAAGTGATTTAAATACCAAATTAACATTACAGAAATGGACAAATGCTTTCCTATAGGAGAAAATTATTTTTTACAGCAGTAGAAAATTCAGTAGTCTTGTATATAATTTCTTTTATCCAAAAGTTACAAATAATGGCTTTAACCCACAAAAGACTTAACCAAAGATAACTGAATGTGTAATATTAAAGATGTCACCAACTAGAAGCATAAACCATTAACCACTCAACTGGTTGGATTAAGAACAGCAAATGCAAATATACTCCTAATCTACAAAAATGAACCCAGAAGTGATGTATGTTCTATGTGAAGGCAATGAAACTTCACAATTTGCCATTGATGCATAGACTGAAAGTTATTTTTTACTGGACATGAGAAAATTCACTAGCCTTGCTTCATCACTTTTTCCTTCAAAGACTTGAATAACATTATTTAATTCACATTATATTTAAGCAAAGATATTCAAATGTGCACATATACTCTTAATTAACCAGTTACAGAGAAAAAAAATAAAAAAAATAATAATTTTCCTGAAAATGATGAACCTCACAATTCACCACCAATGAACAACTGGGAATTATTTTATACTTAACGAGAAAAATAATTAGCCTTGAATTAATCTGTTTTTCTTCTTCTTTTTTTGTACAATTCAAATTACAGTGCCTATCGAAATTCTGAAGAGGAGTTTCTTAGTTTTGTAGTCAACTGTCAAGACTATTTATCAAGAGAATCAAGTATCAAATGCAAAACAGCCACAAGATATAAATGGAAAAAAAAAAAAAAAAAACCCCAAAACACCCACCAAAATATTAGAAAACAGTCATTAAAATAGTAAAAGTCATTACACCTGTTTATTAAAAAAAAAAGACCAGATATTCAGTTTTAATTTTCTTTAAGAAAAAATAAAAAAAATAAGAATATTTTTTTACTATTATTTTCATGAAAATAAAAAACCTCATAAATTACTACTGCTGAATTAACTCAAAATTATTTTTTACTACACGAGAAAATTCAGTACTCTTGTATGTAATTTTTTTTTTTTATCCAAATGTTGCAAATAACGAACTTTAACCCACACTAGATTTAACAAAAGATAATTTGAATGTGTAATATTAAAGATGTCACCAAGTAAATGCATAAACCATTAACCACTCAATTGGTTGGATTAACAACACCAATGCAAATATACTCCTGCTTTACAGAAATCAACTGTGATGGATATTTGTCAAGAGAATTAAGTATCAAATGCAAAACAGCCAGAAGATATAAATGGCAAAAGAAAAAAAAAAAAAAACAAAAAACAGTCACCAAAATATTAGAAAACAAAGATATTCGAATGTGCACGTATACTCTTCATATACCATCGGTGGACTGGGAATTATTTTACACTGCATGAGAAAAATAATTAGCCTTGATTTAACCAGGGTGTTTTTTTTCTTTTTTTTTTCTCAAGAATCTGCAAAATATATTAAAGTGATTTAAATACCAAATTAACATTACAGAAATGGACAAATGCTTTCCTAAACGACAAAATTATTTTTTACAGCAGTAGAATATTCAGTAGTCTTGTATATAAT
Organism: Chrysomallon squamiferum; assembly: GCA_012295275.1. Lineage (NCBI taxonomy): Eukaryota > Metazoa > Mollusca > Gastropoda > Neomphalida > Peltospiridae > Chrysomallon > Chrysomallon squamiferum. The sequence continues at coordinate 30,709,671 of CM022665.1, read as the reverse complement.
TTCTTTTATCCAAAAGTTACAAATAATGGCTTTAACCCACAAAAGACTTAACCAAAGATAATTGAATGTGTAATATTAAAGATGTCACCAACTAGAAGCATAAACCATTAACCACTCAACTGGTTGGATTAACAACAGCAAATGCAAATATACTCCTAATCTACCAAAATGAACCCAGAAGTGATGTATGTTCTATGTGAAGGCAATGAAACTTCACAATTTGCCATTGATGCATAGACTGAAAGTTATTTTTTACTGGACATGAGAAAATTCACTAGCCTTGCTTCATCACTTTTTCCTTCAAAGACTTGAATAACATAATTTAATCCACATTATATTTAAGCAAAGATATTCAAATGTGCACATATACTCTTAATTAATCAGTTACAGAGAAAAAAAAAATAAAAATAAAAATAATTTTCCTGAAAATGATGAACCTCACAATTCACCACCAATGAACAATTGGGAATTATTTTATACTTAACGAGAAAAATAATTAGCCTTGAATTAAACTGTTTTTCTTCTTCTTTTTTTTTCTACAATTCAAATTACAGTGCCTATCGATGTTCTGAAGAGGAGTTTCTTAGTTTTGTAGTCAACTGTCAAGACTATTTATCAAGAGAATTAAGTATCAAATGCAAAACAGCCACAAGATATAAATGGAAAAAAAAAAAACCACCCAAAAACAGTCACCAAAATATTAGAAAACAGTCATTAAAATAGTAAAAGTCATTACACATGTTTTTTAAAAAAAAAAAAGACCAGATATTCAGTTTTAATTTTCTTTAAGAAAAAAAAAAATAAAAATAAAAAACAATAAGAATCTTTTTTTTACTATTATTTTCATGAAAGATAAAAAACCTCATAAATTACGACTGCTGAATTCACTAAAAAATTTTTACTACACGAGAAAATTCAGTACTGTTGTATGTAATTTTTTTTTTTATCCAAAGGTTGCGAATAACGAACTTTAACACACACAAGATTTAACAAAAGATAATTTGAATGTGTAATATTAAAGATGTCACCAAGTAAATGCATAAACCATTAACCACTCAATTGGTTGGATTAACAACACCAATGCAAATATACTCCTGCTTTACAGAAATCAACTGTCAAGACTATTTATCAAGAGAATTAATTATCAAATGCAAAACAACCACAAGATATAAATGGAAAAAAAAACTAAAAAACAGTCACCAAAATATTAGAAAACAAAGATATTCGAATGTCCAGGTATACTCTTCATATACCATCAGTGGACTGGGAATTATTTTACACTGCATGAGAAAAATAATTAGCCTTGATTTAACCAGGGTTTTTTTTTTTTTTTTTCAAGAACCAGCAAAATATATTAAAGTGATTTAAATAGCAAATTAACATTACAGAAATGGACAAATGCTTTCCTATAGGAGAAAATTATTTTTTACAGCATGAGAAAATTCAGTAGTCTTGTATATAATTTCTTTTATCCAAAAGTTACAAATAATGGCTTTAACCCACAAAAGACTTAACCAAAGATAACTGAATGTGTAATATTAAAGATGTCACCAAGTAGAATCCTAAACCATTAACCACTCAACTGGTTGGACTAACAACAGGAAATGCAAATTTACTCCTAATCTACAAAAATGAACCCAGAAGTGATGTATGCTCAAAGTGAAGGCAATGAAACTTCACAATTTGCCATTGATGCATAGAGTGAAAGTTATTTTTTACTGCCTCACAAAATTCAATAGTATTGTATGACATTTTCTTTTTTATCCAAAGGTTACAAATAATGACTTTAACCCACAAAAGACTTAACGAAAGATAACTGATTGTGTAATATTAAAGATGTCACCAACTAAAAGAATAAACCATTAACCACTCAACTGGTTGGACTAACAACAGGAAATGCAAATTTACTCCTAATCTACAAAAATGAACCCAGAAGTGATGTATGTTCTATGTGAAGGCAATGAAACTTCACAATTTGCCATTGATGCATAGACTGAAAGTTATTTTTTACTGGACATGAGAAAATTCACAAGCCTTGCTTCATCACTTTCTCCTTCAAAGACTTCAATAACATAATTTAATCCACATTATATTTAAGCAAAGATATTCAAATGTGCACATATACTCTTAATTAACCAGTTACAGAGAAAAAAAATAAAAAAAATAATAATTTTCCTGAAAATGATGAACCTCACAATTCACCACCAATGAACAACTGGGAATTATTTTATACTTAACAAGAAAAATAATTAGCCTTGAATTAATCTGTTTTTCTTCTTCTTTTTTTGTACAATTCAAATTACAGTGCCTATCGAAATTCTGAAGAGGAGTTTCTTAGTTTTGTAGTCAACTGTCAAGACTATTTATCAAGAGAATTAAGTATCAAATGCAAAACAGCCACAAGATCTAAATGGAAAAAAAAAAAAAAAAAAACCCAAAACACCCACCAAAATATTAGAAAACAGTCATTAAAATAGTAAAAGTCATTACACCTGTTTATTAAAAAAAAAAAAAATATTCAGTTTTAATTTTCTTTAAGAAAAAAAAAATATAAATAAAAAACAATAAGAATATTTTTTTACTATTATTTTCATGAAAATAAAAAACCTCATAAATTACTACTGCTGAATTCACTCAAAATTATTTTTTACTACACGAGAAAATTCAGTACTCTTGTATGTAATTTTTTTTTTTATCCAAATGTTGCAAATAACGAACTTTAACCCACACTAGATTTAACAAAAGATAATTTGAATGTGTAATATTAAAGATGTCACCAAGTAAATGCATAAACCATTAACCACTCAATTGGTTGGATTAACAACACCAATGCAAATATACTCCTGCTTTACAGAAATCAACTGTGATGGATATTTGTCAAGAGAATTAAGTATCAAATGCAAAACAGCCAGAAGATATAAATGGCAAAAGAAAAAAAACAAAAAACAAAAAACAGTCACCAAAATATTAGAAAACAAAGATATTCGAATGTGCACGTATACTCTTCATATACCATCGGTGGACTGGGAATTATTTTACACTGCATGAGAAAAATAATTAGCCTTGATTTAACCAGGGTGTTTTTTTCTGTTTTTCTCAAGAATCTGCAAAATATATTAAAGTGATTTAAATACCAAATTAACATTACAGAAATGGACAAATGCTTTCCTAAACGACAAAATTATTTTTTACAGCAGTAGAATATTCAGTAGTCTTGTATATAATTTCTTTTATCCAAAAGTTACAAATAATGGCTTTAACCCACAAAAGACTTAACCAAAGATAATTGAATGTGTAATATTAAAGATGTCACCAACTAGAAGCATAAACCATTAACCACTCAACTGGTTGGATTAACAACAGCAAATGCAAATATACTCCTAATCTACAAAAATGAACCCAGAAGTGATGTATGTTCTATGTGAAGGCAATGAAACTTCACAATTTGCCATTGATGCATAGACTGAAAGTTATTTTTTACTGGACATGAGAAAATTCACTAGCCTTGCTTCATCACTTTTTCCTTCAAAGACTTGAATAACATTATTTAATTCACATTATATTTAAGCAAAGATATTCAAATGTGCACATATACTCTTAATTAACCAGTTACAGAGAAAAAAAATAAAAAAAATAATAATTTTCCTGAAAATGATGAACCTCACAATTCACCACCAATGAACAACTGGGAATTATTTTATACTTAACAAGAGAAAAATAATTAGCCTTGAATTAAACTGTTTTTCTTCTTCTTTTTTTTTTCTACAATTCAAATTACAGTGCCTATCGAAGTTCTGAAGAGGAGTTTCTTAGTTTTGTAGTCAACTGTCAAGACTATTTATCAAGAGAATCAAGTATCAAATGCAAAACAGCCACAAGATATAAATGGAAAAAAAAAAAACACCCAAAAACACCCACCAAAATATTAGAAAACAGTCATTAAAATAGTAAAAGTCATTACACCTGTTTATTAAAAAAAAAAAAAGACCAGATATTCAGTTTTAATTTTCTTTAAGAAAAAAAAAATAAATAAATAAAAAACAATAAGAATATTTTTTTTACTATTATTTTCATGAAAATAAAAAACCTCATAAATTACTACTGCTGAATTCACTCAAAATTATTTTTTACTACACAAGAAAATTCAGTACTCTTGTATGTAATTTTTTTTTTTATCCAAAAGTTGCGTATAACGAACTTTAACCCACACAAGATTTAACAAAAGATAATTTGAATGTGTAATATTAAAGATGTCACCAAGTAAATGCATAAACCATTAACCACTCAATTGGTTGGATGGATTACAACACCAATGCAAATATACTCCTGCTTTACAGAAATTAACTATCAAGGATTTTTGTCAAGAGAATTAAGTATCAAATGCATAACAGCCACAAGATATAAATGGCAAAAAAAAAAAACCCACCAAAAAACAGTCACCAAAATATTAGAAAACAAAGATATTCGAATGTGCACGTATACTCTTCATATACCATTGGTGGACAGGGAATTATTTTACACTGCATGAGAAAAATAATTAGCCTTGATTTAACAAGGGTGTTTTTTCTTCTTTTTTTCAAGAACCTGCAAAATATATTAAAGTGATTTAAATACCAAATTAACATTACAGAAATGGACAAATGCTTTCCTATAGGAGAAAATTATTTTTTAAAGCAGTAGAAAATTCAGTAGTCTTGTATATAATTTCTTTTATCCAAAAGTTACAAATAATGGCTTTAACCCACAAAAGACTTAACCAAAGATAACTGAATGTGTAATATTAAAGATGTCACCAACTAGAAGCATAAACCATTAACCACTCAACTGGTTGGATTAAGAACAGCAAATGCAAATATACTCCTAATCTACAAAAATGAACCCAGAAGTGATGTATGTTCTATGTGAAGGCAATGAAACTTCACAATTTGCCATTGATGCATAGACTGAAAGTTATTTTTTACTGGACATGAGAAAATTCACTAGCCTTGCTTCATCACTTTTTCCTTCAAAGACTTGAATAACATTATTTAATTCACATTATATTTAAGCAAAGATATTCAAATGTGCACATATACTCTTAATTAACCAGTTACAGAGAAAAAAAATAAAAAAAATAATAATTTTCCTGAAAATGATGAACCTCACAATTCACCACCAATGAACAACTGGGAATTATTTTATACTTAACGAGAAAAATAATTAGCCTTGAATTAATCTGTTTTTCTTTTTCTTTTTTTGTACAGTTCAAATTACCGTGCCTATGGAAGTTCTGAAGAGGAGTTTCTTAGTTTTGTGGTCAACTGTCAAGACTATTTATCAAGAGAATTAAGTATCAAATGCAAAACAGCATTAAAGAAGACGAAAAATATATTAAAATGATTTAAATACCAAACTAAGATTACAGAAATGGACCAATGCTTTCCTATAGGAGGATTCATTATGTCAATTCATATATTGATGTTTCTTAGAAATAGATCTACATACATATAGAAGATGAAAAAGAAAATTCCCGTTTTGTGCACACTTCAAAAGTCAATGTAAAAAACTGCTCAGCTAGCATACTGTTATCCAGACCGAAAGCCTTTTACGGATATCCTCATGAATTAACATAAATTATAATAAAATCAATCTCTAAAACAATGGACTAGTTTTTTTTCTTAAGAACAAAAGATTCTTTCACAAATTCATTATTTTAAATGACATAAGTTATTAAGTAAAACTGTTAAACTAGTTAAAACTGAAAATTACGTCTAGAAGTTCAAGAAAAATACATTCAAATTTATTATATTAAAATAATTTCTTTGAAGTTTTCAAAATCTTTTTAAAATTTTGTTGAGTTCAAATTACTGCAGCTATCTGAAAGTTATCAGAAAGTTATTCTGAAGAGGAGTTTCTCAGTTTTTTATCCAGCTGTCAAGAGTATTTATCAAGAAAAGTAAGTATGGAAGGCAAAACAGCCGTATGAAATAAATGAAAAAAAACAAGACAAAAAAAACTGCAAAAAAATATTAGAAAACAGTCATCATTGAAACAGTAAGTTATTATATTTGTTTACTCAAAAAAAAAAAAAAAAAAAAACAGGTGAGATGTTCGGGTTTTTTTATTTTCTTTTTAAATAAAATAAAAAATAATAACAAAAATAAAAATTAATAATAATAATAATATTTTTTTAATTTATTTCTAGAAAGTAATTCTGATGAGGAGTTTGTGAGTTTTGTAGTCAACTGTCAAAAGCATTTATCAAGGAAATTAAGTTTGAATGGCAAAACAGCCAGAGGAAATAAACTAAAAAAAAAGAAAAAGAAAAAAACATACCAACACATAAATGTTAAAGAACAGTCATAACTGAAACATGAAAAGTCATTATACCTGTTCACTCAAAAAAAGAAGAAAAAAAGGTCAGATATTCGGGTTTCTTAATTTTCTTTTTTAAGGAAAAATAAAAATCATAATAAAAATAAACATTAATAAGTTTTTTTTTTTTAATTATTTTCATGGAAGAGAAAATTCAATAGTCTTGTATGTAATTATTTGTATCCAAACGTGGCGAATAACGGACTTTAACCCACACTAAATTTAACTAAAGATATTTGAATGTGTAACATTAAAGATGTTAATAAGTAAAAGCATAAACTATTAACCACTAAACTGGTTGATTTAACAAAGTGAATGCAAATATACTCCTAATTCTGAACACACACACACACACACACACACACACACACAGAAAAAAAAAAAAAAAATTAATTATTTTCATGGCGAAGAAAGCTCTCCTGCTGAATTCACTGAATTCAATAGTCTTCCAAGTCATTTGTTTGTTTGTTTTTATAAAAAATTTGTGAATAACAGACTTACCCACAGTAGATTTAACTAAAGATAATTGAATGTGTGATATTAAAGTAAAAGCATAAACCATTAACCACTAAACTAGTTGGTTTAACAAAATTGAATGGAAATTTACTCATTTGCAACTGATATACAGAGGCAAATAAAAAAATAAAAAAATAAAAATTTACTTATTTGATGACAGATATGAAGTGTCAGAAATTGCCACTGATGAATTCACAGCTTGCTTAATGTTTAAAGAAACAGAGCCTTTTTATCATATAAAAAGGGGCACACATGTTAACCTAAAATAGCAGTCTGTCACAAAGTAGCTAAATTAAAACAAATTAATCAATCTTCTTTAAACATCATAGTATTCAAAATATGTAAAAATGTATCTATCTTTGATATTTTAGTACCCAGAATATAGTGATTCAAAACATTTGGTCTGTTTCAAAATTTAAAGTAATAATAATAATAATAAAAAATAATAATGAAATAAAATAAAGAAAATTAAAATTGCATATAACTAATAAAACAAAATATTTTTTCTAGCAGTCTTTTAAGACCTAAAACACTATTGGTTTAAACCATTTCAATTCAGAGATTAATCCAAGAGACCAAATTTGTAAGATGTTGTCTGCCTGTATGTCTCTCCAGGTCGCAATATAGTGTTTGGAAAATTTTCCTGAAAAGAAAGGACATTAGCATAAATAATCTAAAAAATATAATAAAAATAAATTTAAGTCAAAATTCACTAAAATGTTTTTGAATTTTTCCATTATTTGACAGAACTTGAATTAAAAACATTTTCATTATTGTATAATTCTTTTAGAAAAATATAAATTAATTTTAGAATCTCCAGACTAATTTGCACTTTCATGATCAGTGAGTACATGATGTTTTTATTCAAGAAACATAAAGATACACTAAATACAGCTACATATTTACATTGTTCAAACTTGGATAAGTTGAGTGTCTTTTTGTTAAGTTGGTAATTAGTCAAAATGATCTTCAAATAATTGATACATTAAAAAACTCTATTTACTTGAAGTCATTTACAGTCCCAAACAACTAATTTAATAGTATTTAGCTGCTGAAAAATAACATTGCTGGAATGGTCAAGTTATTTTTTTCCTTGATAAATACACAACAAAGCATCATTGATTAAGTGGAATGAAATATGCTTGTCTTGCTCATCTGTGCTTTTAAAGTGTCAGGCCTCTTTACATAATACATAATTGAAGACAGACTTCAAAGCAGTTTTTGATCTTAATTGATAATGTTCATTCTCACAAAATACTAACAGGTTTGTGTGGATTTATAGACACAGTAATGAATGACAATTTCTTTAAGAAACAATGCAAACAGTCTTTCATTACTAACTTTTTGCAATAATATTTTAGACTTGATAAATTTTAATGTTTGTTAACTGTTATATGTATAGAGTAATAATATACAGAAGAAGAGGTATCAATTACTAATTAAGTTAAAGTGGGTCTTTTGTAGAATGTTTGCGACTTGAAATAGTTTTGTTGTGTATGTGATTGCACTTTGCAGTGTAGTTAATGGGCAAAGTCATCTTTAAAAATATTATATAAAGCTGCCATACAATAAAATTATTTATTTTGGAGAAAACAAATCCAAATCAGTATGACTTTCTGTTTTAGCAGTAAAATAATAATTTTAAAATAGCTGTCTGCATCTGCATTCTGAGGTGTCTATTGATCTAAGGGACACATATACTGAAAATTAATCGAGACTCAGAAAAAGTGTCCATATATTGTAGGTAGTTGTTCATCTCCAACTATGGAACTAAAGACAGGTACCTCTCTGTGTTAGGCAATCTAATCTATGGCTTTGCGAAACTAATTGGCATTAGCCACAATGTTCTTATCACTCGTTTCTGAGTCTAGTAAAAAGGCATGGTCATTGATTTTCACATCTAAATTTAATCTTCATTATACACGAACGAACCAGAACAATCCAGAACTTATTTTAATAATTTCTTTTCTTTTTTATTTTTTCTTTCTTTTTTTTTTTTTTTAAATGTTCAGTTAACATCTGGAACCAAATATATTTAATGTAATGAATAACATCTTTAGGTTCTACTGGTTTTAAGATAGAGATATAGAGTAAGATGGAGAGAGAGTATACAATGACTTATGTTATACCAATTTTAAGGATTTTTACCAGATCTCTACAAAACAATATGCGTTAACTTTCAATCCAAAACTGCCCAGCTAATTTTAAAACTTTTAAATATGACTTACATGATTTACACTATCAGGATAATGTTGTGCTTCAAAGCAGAAAGACCCAAATGGGCCATACTGAGCCCCACCCTTCCCCTTGATAGGCTGAATTCCATAACCAGTATAGAACTGAATAGCAGGCTCAGTGGTGTAGCATTCTAGATATCGACCTGTTCCTAGATGTTCAGCTCTTCAACAAATATAAAATTGATAAGTTAAAAATTATTTTATTATCTAAATGATTCACAAAATGCAAAAGGCTAGAAATGAAGTGACAGAGGTTGAATGAAGTAAAAAGAAGTATGAAATATTGCACAAATCAGTTAATGCTTTTTATCTATGACAAAACTGCTTTATAGATGTTTCTACCTCACAGTACATAGATTACCAAAACAGAAATGAAACAAAAGAACAGACACTGCAGAACTAGTTTTTGCCTTTCAATAAAAGATTTCAATGAAAATACTTGGATCTATTAAAGAAAAAAAAAAACACACACACATATAAACAAACTGAGCTATGTACTAATTAGTACTGAATGTTTATTATTTTTTTCTTGATTTAAATTAATATTTTAAGTTGCAAACAAAAAGTATATTTATGAGATAAGATACAAATATTCAAATATTTGGACAGCCTCTAAATGGTTTATTTATTGACAAAAACCAGATTCACTGAACATTCTTAGTCTCTACCTTGTAGCCAACTGCATTTTTCCTGTGTTACTGAGGTTGTAATTACAATCAAAGCCATTTCCTCCTGCTATATCATACAGTACATCACCAAGACGAACCTTCTTCCTTAAATCGTGTTGAAGGCCATCAAGACTGCGGATTTCTCCTAATTAAATAATATGTAATATATAGTTATATTACAGCAATAGTTGTATACTATTAATTTCACCTAGTGTTTATTTCCATGAATGTTAGAGTGCTAGCCTGAGAGCATCTGGTTTCAGGATCAACCCTGCTCAGTGAAGCTGTCCAATTATTTTGTTATCCAGCCTGTAGTTCTGAACTAATTATCAACAAAAGCTATTTTATTCCTATTTGTGAACAGTTCCATAAAAAAGATGATGATGATGATGAAAATAATAAAAATAAACATGTGAACAAACCTGTTGGAATGCTAGACTCATTCAGTGGTAAATATGTATCTGCTTTGATAGTTACAAGATGATCGTCAATGTTTCCATGGCTCTAAAATACAAAATCAGATGGCTATATATATCCTTAGAAAAAATAAATTAAAATTAAAATTAAAATTAAATCTTCTTCAGAAATGAGTGCTATTATCCATTAATTTTTTATATGTATTTGAAATTTTGACTATTTTCTTTTATATTGTGTAAACCACAATGCATGTTATGTAATGAGCTCTGAATGTTAATATTTTTTATTTATGAGCTACATAATAAAATAAAAAAATAATAAAAATAAAAAGTTTGTAAAAACTAAAATTAAGTTAAAAAAGAACAGAGAATTATTCATAAAATAATTAGGTTTAAATTTATAAATATCATTAATATTATTAACTCTTACGGTGCTGTGTTGTTGTTATTATTAATAAAACATTGTACACCAAAATAAATTTTCTTTGCTTAAAACACCACTACTAAATTGAGTGAACAGAGAAAATTTAACGTTATAAATGTGTATAACATTAGTGACGTCAGATGACATATAAATGTGTATAACATTAGAGTGACATCAACTGACATAGGTCCCCTGATGGTTAAATTTGCTTTATTTTAGTTTCCTTTTTTCCATTTCTGTATTTTACTGAAATAAGTACTATGTGTATGTGTATGTATATATATATACAAAAGCTTTGCTCAGTTTGACTTACTAATATGCATCAAAAATAAAAAATGAACTTGTCCAGACTAAGAGAAAAATGCTACAGAACTTTAAAATTCAAACACTAACATGTCCTGCAAGATTGAAGTAGGGATGACTTGTTATATTGAGAGGTGTGGGCTTTGTTGTTGTAGCAGTGTAGTTTATAAGAAGTTCATTGTCATCTGTCAGTTCAAAAACCACAGTTATAGTTACTTCTCCTGGAAATTTCTCCTCACCATCAGGACTGATGTATTTCAAAATCAATTTGTTATTCACCACACTAGAAGTCCATAAAACCTGTAGATTAAAAAAAGAAGAAAAACAAATCATTAAAAATCAAGCACTTTTGTCATATTCTGAGAAATTTATCTGATCATACTGTGTTGTAAAGGAAATTTATTTAAATATAAATGTTCATCATATTTTACCTTAAGAAAACCCTTGAATCCTCCATGCAAATAGTTTGGTTCTTCATTGACAGGAAGTGTATATTTTTTACCATCAAGTTTAAATTTACCATCTGCAATACGACCAACTACTCTACCAATCAAACATCCAAAATAATAAGGATTTTTCTCATAATCTGAAACAAAATGATAGTTTTTTTAAATAAAAGGTAATTAAAATTAATCTGTTTAACAAAATATATTTATGTTATTCATCTGACTTGGGTAACATATTTTATCATCTATTTCCTTTAATTTTTGACATACATGCTGTAAAAAAATATTGATCATTGTAAGCAATAGTCCCATTACCTTCCATGTCATCAAATCCAAGAGTGATGTCATCAAATTTCCCATTTTTATCAGGAACAATAACCTCTGTTATAATTCCACCAAAGTTGATTATGCGAATTATCATCTTATTCTTATTTGTCAAGGTAAATCTATAAAAAAAAAAATTAAAAATTAAAATATAAATTAAATTGCACTAATAACACAGTTTAAATATATATAATTTTATAAATGAATCTATGAAAATAAAGCACAAATGCTAGTCTGTACATCTGCCAGTTAAACTATCAAACATGAAAAATATTTTAAAATGTGTTTTTTTTTTTTTAAATTATAATTAAATACAATACTAATTAACAATAACAATAAAATAATAATAATAATAAACTATGTAAAAATATAAATTAATTTAAAAAATAGAGAATTATTGATAAAATAATTAGGTTAAAATTTATAAATATCATTAAATAACTCTTACAGTGCTATGATGTTGTTAATTTTTTTTAAATAAAACACTGTATACCAAGTTAAATTTTCTTTCCTTAAAAAACGACCTGTGCTTGTACTAAATTGAATAAACAGAGAAAATTTAACCGTTATAAATGTGTATAACATTAGAGTGACGTCAGATGACGTAGGTCCCCTGATGGGGGAATAATGATAGTTACATTTGCTTTATTTTAGTTTCCTTTTTTCCATATTTTACTGAAATAAGTACTATATATATATATATATATATACACACATGCCTTGCTCGGTTTAACTCACTGTATCTAAATTAAAAATGGATGTGATGAAGATGAACTGTTCTGGTGTCCAACAATTGTGGTGGAAACAGAACAAACAAACTCCCTGCTGCATTTTAGTTAAAAACAGCGATAGTTAAGTTATAAACTCTTACCAAGTTACACAGCACATATACACCAATTTTAATTGAATATTTCAGTGTTCCTTATAAATAACTGTTTAACCAACTAAAAAACAACCAGTTATCATCTAGTTTTGCTTTTTTCTTTATTTTATTTTATTTAATAATAATAATGATAATGATAATGATAATAATAATAACCAAAATGGGCCTCTTGATTGTGGCGGCGTTATCGCCGGTTTTCTGTATAAAATCAATTTGCTAATTTTTCGTCATACTTCCACGACATAACTCTATTCATAATTATCTTTATCGCTGTTACACAACAAATTAATATTTGTATCTATCACTATAAGTTTTACATAAGATTCTGTGACAAGATAGGAAAATTTAATTTCTGGCGTGGCCAACCAAAAGCTAACGCAGTAACTGGCAGTTAAATCGTTAATGACAGCGTTAAGAACACAAATTTGTAATTAAATTTTCAGTAAATTTTAACAAAAACCATATACACTACCTTGTAACATCTTGACCGTCTTTAGTTTTTCCAAAAGAATCTGTCTGTATGGCTGCCATGTTTTGTAACTTTTTGTTGTTATTTTTTAAAATTTGTTCTCGTTGACTTCTGCTTTTCGTTTCTCGTCTGCCAACCAGCTATTCGCTTATAGTTACGTATGTTAACGTTTTATTTCATGAGACCGCGAAATAAAATAGTTCTGTTTCCGAATTATGTTAAAGTGTTAATACTAGTTGTTGTTGTTGTTGTTGCTGTTGTTGTTCTTCTTCTTTTTATTATTATTATTATTTTGTTATTGATAAAAAAAAAATTAGAAGAGAAAAAAGTATTTACAAAAAATAATTATTATACAGTTATGATATGAGAAAAGGAGCTACTACCACCCTACTGCTGCTCTTTTTATCAGTAGCATGTATCTTTCATATGCACCTTTTCACAGATGTAAAAGCAAGCATTATGGCCTTGAAAAGGAAATTATAGGGCATTATCTAGACTGCGGGGGGAAAGCCCACTAGAACTATAGAGAATAGATCAAGTGTCACACCTTAGGTTTGTCTTTGTTTCAGTAACCCAGTAATTTTGTCCTTTTGATATAACGTTTTGTAAAACATTTTGTTCTTTCTTTTCTAATCTGTTTTATTGTAACTGTACAAAACGAACTTTCAAAAAGAGTTTAAAACTTCAATTTCTTATATATATATATATATTAGGCATGAGCAAATAACTCATTTCTGCGCGATCCTTTCTGGGCGGTCTTTAAAAATTCCCTTCTGTCGGTCCATTTGAAAAATCTTTTTAAAGAAATTTAGTCTGATGACGTAGTATACATATCTTGTTAAAACTTCTCTTTAGATTTTTGAAAATTGATCAAGGAGTTTATCAAATTTGTTTATCAACAAATCTTTCTAAAAACCTCAGCAAAGTCAACGGCCACTGGAAAAATCAAAATATGTTCCCCGTATAGATCTGCTTATTAACTACTATTGTCGTTAATTTCAAAAAAATTTATGGTGGCGAGCGATCATTCTATGATTGCGAAAAACTGCATACGCTTTGCGGACGCAAAGCCCGCGCTTTAGTGGATCGATATTAATGAATCAGTTCAGGTCACGAATGTCAACAGCACTTTCTGATTGGCTCAGACCGGGTGTCGACAACCATTGGCGTACGGTAAATTTCAGCTAATTAGTTCGATTAATTAATTAATTAAAATTAATGAGTATTAGCAACTTGCTAATATATATCATGTCCATAACTACATTAGAGCAAATGAGACAAATACCTCATACCAAAACTGACGGTTTTTTATATATTTATTTTTAAAATTATTATTATTATTATTATTATTATTTTTTTTTTTTTTTTTGATATATATATATATATATATATACAAAGATCTTATTTAAGAAATATAAAATATAAATCTCTATTCCGATATCCACTTTATGTCTATGGTTACCGTCTGAAGTATACCGACATCTTGCAATGAGACATAACTGACTTCAAAGACGTCAGTTTTTGCCTCATTATAAAAAAGTCTAGTTACAGCCATGTAGAGAGAGAGAGAGAGAGAGAGAGAGAGAGAGAGAGAGAGAGAGAGAGAGAGAGAGAGAGAGAGAGAGAGATTCAAATATTTCTGTAACATTAGTTCTGAAATGGGCAGGCCTTAAGTGCACTTTTGTCTGGTTATCTGAGTAAATGTAGTTAATCTTTGGCTAATGTAAAGTTAACTGGTAGTCAAACATACAACAGTTTTGTTTGTAATAATAAACATATTACTATACAGTCAGAAATAATTGTGTACTTCCTAGAGAGAATAACATTATATATTAATGGTTTCATATATTATATACCTTTATTTTAATTCCAGCTCTGTAAATGTTTGAAATTGATTCAGAAATATATATAAATTATTCCATTAAATAAAAAGTAACAAATTTGAATATTTAGTAATACAAACTTCTGTTTGATTTTTAAAAGTTGTTAGAAGTTGATATTAATTTTGTATTTGTTTTTTAATAGTCTACCGTAGGTGACAGAATCTGTGAATAACAGTAGTTTTGGACTAATTTTCACATTAAAAAACAGACAGAACCAAAGACACAATTAAGTATTTATTTGACTGACTCAAATTAAAAAACCCAAATCAAAACAAAAAAAAATCAAGTAAAATAATGGAATGTTTACACACATGTAAAATAACACTCAGCATTTTGCTAAGATACATAAAATTTCAAGACATATTTTCTTGCACTATATGATTCATCATTTGTACATGTCCTTTCAGCCATGTGACTTTTTATTAAAATTTGGTTTAATATTAATACTTTCTAAGTAAATTTTTTACAATAAATGTTTGTCATTTAGAACAATTTAAATATAAAAGATTTCATATACATTGTATTCATATTTTTAATTCTGTTTAATAATAGTATAATAATTACAATAATAAGACAATTTAAAGCAGTTTTTAAGTGAAGTTTGAAACTTGTATGGTTGGTTAAAGGTCTCACAAATCAGTTTTGCATAACAGTTCTATCACAGAGTTTGGTTCTAGGATGTAGCTCCAAAACTGTATGTTGTAAATTGTTTATAGGTCTTGAGATGCTGTGTGGAAAGTTGTCCTTAAATTATAAATAAACAAAAAACAAAATGTAACTTAAAATTCACACCCTGAAATAAAGTAAATATCAGTAAATATAAATATTTTGTTGTATGAATGCTACATATTTGATTTTATAACCTTGGAGTAACAGAACTTCAGGACCTTGAAAATAGAAAAAAAATAAATAATAAAGAATTATTTTATAAAGAAAGGCAGCTTTACACAAATTCATAGTGAATTTTAAGTTTCAAATTTTTATTTTAAATATTATGTATTGCAAGTTTGAATTCTGAATACATCTTTAAATTGACTGATATGTTCATAAGTATATTATATACCCATACTTATTTTACATTTGGAAATGTTTTACATGATGAATATTATCTGGGTTTCACAGCAAAATGCTGAGTAATGTGCATAGTGTGTATCATTCTTGCAGGTGTTGTTGAGGTAGTAACCAGTGTGAAACATTAAACCTGGTTGTTGTGTAACACTCCAAAAACCTCCTGGATCCTTCAAATCTGTAAAAAAAAAATTAAATATATTTAGTTTTTTATTTGAATAGCTAAAAAAATCTTTGATAAAACTAATTTTGTTTGCATAGAGTTCTGATGCTTAAAAACTGTGAACAATCAGGCAATAACTTTCAAGAAATAAATTTTTTTTTTTTAAATTAAAATCTTCAATGCATAAAATATTAAATATGTATTACTTATACCTTTTAATGAAATGAAAATATTGTGTATAATAAATTTAGTTTAAATAATACAAATGTAAATGTGAAAAGGATAAGCATCAAATTAGTCAGAACTGTTATATCGATATATTTAGTAACATATAAAGTTGAAAAAAAATCTCCTGGAAAACAACCTTGCTGCAAATTGTTTTTCTGGTTTCTTTTACAAGATGTAGTAACACATAAATCTGACACCTCCTGGTATGTTGGGTGTCATGTTGGTTGTCTCATATGCTGTTGCAATCCAGCAACCTTTCTAATTTCTTCTACAGAGAGAAACAAAAATAATGTATTTAATTAAATTATGATATGTCACTAATATTTCCTAAATTCTACTAGAAGCAGGCAGATACTAGCAACAAAACATAATGTATTTATATATCAGTATTAATAAATTTCTAATCATTTATTAATATTTTCGAATTGCTATGTTGAAAAGGCAGATGTCAGTGACTGCACATAAAATATTATCTTATAAAAATAATTCTCTAGTTGTTATCATTTCCTCATTTCTTTTTTTTTTAATTATTATTATTTATAAACCTATGACAAATTTTTTTTTATTAATTTCTTATAAACTGTTTTCACATAATCTGACTTCTGAGAGCAGTAAGACCATATCTAACTCAAAGCATAATTATGAAAACCACTATTTGTTTTTACGTCTTAATGCTAAAATATTAAAATTTAAATCAGATTTACAGGTTATATAATACTGATGCATATAAAATAATAAGATAAAAAAAACAGTTAAAAATCATTGTGGGGAGATGAGAAAAATAAAAATACATTAATGATGTATCAATGGTTTTACCTGTTGGAATGTAAGTATCAGTCAGTGGAATATATGAATCAACATTTACTCTTGCAAACAGATCATTTATTGTTCCATGGTCTTAAAATATGTTTTTTAATATTTTTATTAAATCAACAGATACACACTGAACATTTATGTTTGATTAATAATTTTATTAAACAGCAGCACATTTTCATGAAATACCCATTAATTTAAATTTAAAAGAAAAAAAGAAATTTGTTTTAAAGTTTGATGACAAGAGGAAGATGAAGACAGGAATACACAGATGAAGCAGTGTTCTGGGCATAAACCAGGAATGGGTTTTTTGTTTTCCTTAGGGTTGCTGGCTATTTGGGTTGGAGTGTATGCATTATAACATAGTCATCAGACTCTTAATACTGATGTCTGCTTTATAATCCATAGGCAAAGAAGACAAAATAGTGCCAGTAGAGGACATCACCTCTAAATGGTAAAGGAAAATGCCTGTACATTTTGATGAAAAGAGATTAATTAAAATTATATATATATTAATAATAATAATAAATACATAAATAATAACAATACAATTAACAATAATGATAATAATGACAGTAACAACAACAACAACATCATCATCAAAGAGAATAATAAGATTAATAATGAAGATAGTAATGAGTAATACTAGTAATGATGGAATTATTTTTGTATTTATTTTAAAGTTTGTAAAATGAAATACTGACTATTCTTCAGTTTGTTTTCACAGGATGACAAGAGGAAGATAAAGACAGGAATACACAGATGAAGCAGTGTTCAGTACGCAAACAAGGAAAGTTTGTTGGGTTTTTTTTTTTCCTTTAGGTTGCCGGCATTTGGGTTGGAGAGTATTATGCATTTTAATCTAGTCATCAGACTAATACTTTCTGCTTTATAATCCGCAGATGAGGAAGGGAAAAACCCCAGTGGAGAAAGACATCAGCTAAATGGTAAACAAAAATGCCTACAGGTACATTTTGTTGAAAAGAGGTTAATAAAAAATAAATTTAAAAAATTTAAATTTAAAAAAAAAAATGTATTTATAAATAAATATATAAATAAATAAATAATAATAATAATAATAATTTATTATTATTATTACATTATGAGAAAAATATTATCTTACTTTTTTATCAGCACATACCAAAATTTGAACAAACCCATGAGGGAACAACAGCTGGAATGGAAAATATTCTTAAGGGGAAATAGTAAAGATATTCAGATATTTTATTTATCAGTAAATAAAATATTTAAAATCAAAATATATAAATGTCTAATTAATGTCTATATAATTAATGAATGAATGAATACTCAACAATATACCAGAACCAAAACACTGTGTGGGTGTGGGTGTATTAATTGGGTGTGAATAATTAATTAATACTTAATATCTCGTTCATGTATTTTTTATTGAATAATAATTATGTGTGAAATATATGGGTGTTTTTGTTGTTTGTTTTTGTGCTTTGGTAATAAGGGAGAGGTAACCTGACATTTCATCAGTACCTGATTTAACAGAAAAGAATGAATTTTATCAGCTTACTTTAATTTCCTGTAGAAACGTATAAAAGCAATGGAAAAATGGACACACTGAGGAGTACAGAACCCCACCCACAGTGTTAGATCAATGTTCTGACTTTATGACTTAAATTAGTAGATACTTCAACTGCATCCTAATGTTATTTTATTTAAACTACTTCACCAGGTCTTCTCTCTTTCTGATCTTCAACATGCTAAGCTAAAACTGTTTCTGTCATGTTAGTTATTAATACTGATTAGCAGGTTTTTGTATATTAATAATATGATTGCAAATCAGTGCTGCTAAAGATAAAGATGCTTCATGCTGTCTACTGCTAGAAAGTCTGAAATTAATTTGTTCTGTCTCACCATGCTGACTGTGTGGTCTAAATATATATATTACAAATGGGGAAAATAATGGGTCATTCTGTATTCAAGACTGAGTTTCTGAATACCTTATCAAAGCCCTTCTTTTCACCATGCAACATATGTCCAGAATGATTCAAGTCATTACAGTGTAACTTGTACTTGACACCATCCAGTTTTTTGTAAATGTACCATCTGCAATTGGGTCAGTAAAACAACCTATAATGGCACCTGTATACCCCGGATTTGCCTCATAGCCTACAAAAACACATCAGATAATGACAGATGTATACTGAAATTAACATCACTAATATTAACCATCTGAAAAAAGGAATGTTTGCCACAGAAAAATAAAGAAATAACATTATTCTGACTGTCTGTATAATTATTATCATTATATTATGTAAAACTTTTTATAAATCAACATAAATATAATTGAACAAATTTTTTTAAAAACCCAATAAACTCACTTTTTAATTAATTAACTAATTGTGCCAAATGCAAAACTTAAAAATAAATAAATGAAATAATAATGACCTTGAAGACTGTCAGATTGAGGCATGTTTCAACAACATTTTCACTTTTTCCTGGTATCATAATATCAGTTATTGTTCCACCATAGTCCATACTTTTTGCAATAGCATTGTTCTCGTTTTTAAAAATAAATCTAAATAAATTAATTAATTAAAAGATAATAATAAAAAAAACATTATTAATTCTAAAAATATATTTATTACACAATGTAAAAACATACAAACAACCACACTTGCACACACATTTATATATGAAAGGATAAGTTTTAACAATAGATAATTAAGTTATATAAAATACCTGATTTAAAAAATATTTTTAGTAAATACAGTAATATTTATTGTATTAGACAAATATTAATAACTACAAAGAAAACTGTAAATCTATTGTTAGAGAGATGTCTGTAAAACACAAGCTGAAACATCAGGAACTGCATGTGTTTATTTACGTATTTCATACACATACTGATACTGGGCCACACCTACACACTGGGGGATGTACATATAAAAATAATGATAACAATAATAAATTCTTTAATTAACTCATGTTAGGTATATGTATAAAATAAAGCTGTTGTCCATTACTGTATCTAATGTAAATATTCGCAACACAATTGATAGTTTTTGACAAGGAATTAATGATTAAATAGGCCTACTCACGCTACTGTAACAGGGCCATATAATGATGGAATGAACAAGGCATTTTAAAATGTGTTTACATGTGTCATTTTAAAGATTACTAAATTTCGTATACAATTAAAACATACACATATGGTTCACATAAAAAAATACATTCAAATTACACTGAGCTTCGTAGGAAAGTAAATAAAATTTCAGAGAACCGTAATAATATCTAATAGTAATATGGCCCCTGATATCGGTATTTAGGTGAAATGTATTTCAGTCAATAGAAACATATTATTAATAATTGTATGTAATGTCATACCTTCTTGGACACCTTGTTTTTTACCGACTTTCTCTTGAATGATAGTAACCATAACTAAATTCAAGGTATTTTTAATTTGGCTTCTTTTCGAACAGTATTTATAAATTTTGACCGAAGGCTAACAGAGGAATAAAACGAATTAAACCGATTATTTTATTTTCAGCCTCATACAAAGTTACATTACCCACTAGACGTTTTAATTCATAATGGGAATTCATATGAGGTCAGTAATAAATATAGATATGTTTATATTTCTGGTGGCTGTGAACAAAACACATATTTATGATACTTGACATCAGTGGGCTTCCATAATAAACACTACTAGTACTACTACTAGTGTCACTAGCATCAAATCACTGCGCTTGTAAAATAAAAGGGCACTTTAGTGATACAAATTAAAAATATAAATATTTGGTTATTACATCATAAAAATTAGCCAATATTAATAAGACAATAATATATCTGTTGCAAATTATTTGAGCATACAGTCACGACGTCATATATAGTTACGCTTAAGCAGAGAATAATGGGTTATTAAGATATTAGCTTTATCTTGGGAAAGTGAGAATGCCGAATTACAGCGAAATCCATCACACACACACACACACACACACACACACACACACACACACACACATTAGGTATGTGGACAAGAACACAGAAATCCAAAAACAAATAAGATAGTTGGTAAGAGCTTGAAAACCCCTTTAAAATGACACTAAGGTCCAGTAATTATGTTGAATATTAAAGAAGTAACAGTAATTTCAAATCCTGTAATAGGTGCATATTTTCGTCCAGTAAAATACTATTTACATCTTTCACAGAGATAAAGTACTAGACATTAAGTTAAATTACTATATGTCGTCTTAAACTTTTCTTTAATTTTGAATTTTTATATAGAAAATATTCACCAATTTGGTATATCTAACTTTGTTTGACACCCAATGGCCGATATATTTTTATTTTTTTTTTATTTTTATTTTTTGCTGGGGTGTTGTTAAACATTCATTCATTCATTCATTCAATAAACTTTTCTCTTTGTGATTAGAGATGTTCAGACTGGCCCTAATGTTCTTTTTCGTACTTCTTTGTTTTTCATATTCGGCTGAATTCGTTAATCGTTAACCGGAATATACCGAGTATGCGCCCTCTATTGTGCATAGAAAGAAAATGGCGTATGACGGTCATCTTTCCAAGAGACAAAGAACTGACGACGGAATGCACGGAATAGGAACAAGGGTAATACTAATAGTTATTGAACTGCATTCTTCTACATGCAGAGACTATTTGTATCTGTAATGTGCAAATTAAATATGTGTTATTGCAGTTATTTTCTTTCAATTTGTTTTCCCAATACAAGTAATATAGACCGGTTGCTGATTTTGTAATTTTTAAAAAGGCCAGTCTAAATTCTAATGCACGTGGATAATCTAAATGTTACCCTTCATTCGAAACTTAATTCATATATTTATATATATTGAAACCTAAAATTCGTTGTTTTCTTCAGTGTGTAAGAAACGTATAAAACACCCCCCAAAAAACACACCATCGGCTGTTAAAATTTAAATGAATAATCACATTAATGTAAAAAAACGTTCACTGATTTACCGTTAAAATTTAAACGTAATTTTAAAGGCAACTAATATTATTATATCATATATAGTTTAATTTACCCCAAAAAATGATCAGAATATATTAACGAAACGAAAATATTTTGGATGAATTTTTTCAAGAAGATACTTAAAAAGTTATTTTGTGCTTAGTGGATTGTTTATGTGATCCATTTGTGTAGCCATGAAATTGTATGCATAAATATCTAATTCTGTTTTTAAGCAGGATAAATTTGATGACCCACACAAACCTTCACCTTCACCAGTAATCCATGTACGGAGTCTGTCTGAACATGCAATTGAAAGGGATCTTGTGGAGGCTGTCCAAAATTTTGGGACTGTGAGGTAACTGTTTTGAATTTTGTTTGAGATAGTAATAGTTTAAAAGGAGAAGCCTGTTAGATATTTTTACATATACAAGTGTGATTTCAAAACTTAGTCTGGTATTGAACATTTTAAATTTAAAGCATTGGCTTCCTTTGTGTAATATTTGTCTGGAATTAAGTCCACAAAATGTGACTTTTCTTTATTGCAGAGATGTCATCATGATGCCCAGAAAACGCCAAGCACTTATTGAATTTGAGGTAAAGTTATAATTTTGAAAAATGTACAGAAATTTTGGTGAAAGTGACTATTGGACTGGTAGTTTAAAATAATGGTGCCTTTTCAACTGCTTAATTGTTTGTTAAATAATTAAATAATTTTTGTTATATTGTGACAGTAAATTATATTTTTGTTAAATGAAATTTCAGGCTTTATGATTTTTAAAATATTTTGTAACAATATTTTTATTAACAGGATATTAGTGGTGCAAGGAATTGTGTGAATTACTGCCAGGTAAGTTTTTACTGATTTCTTTGAAAATCATATTTTGTTTCAGTAACATTGAGAGTTTCTTAAAGTAATTAAAAATCCCCCATCCCATAAATTCAGAATAATAACTTGTGCTGTTTTTTAACACAGTAAAGAATATATTAATTTTTATTGTGGATTTATCATTTTTACTTGTACTGTAAAATGAAATACAGAAATGCTTTTTTAAAATTAAAATAAATCACCTGTGGTTTTCATGTTTTCTTCAGTGTTGTAGTACAGACATGATAGTGTTTTTGATTTCAAATACCATTTACCTTTTAAGTATAATTAAACACTTTATGATGCATTCATTTATTTTACTCTTTTCATTTTTTTCATTTTTTTCTTTCACAGACCGATTCAATATATGTTGCAGGCCAGCCAGCATTTTTTAATTATTCTACAAGTCAAAAGATACAGAGACCCGGGTATAACTTTTTTATTTCAGCTTAAAAAAAAAAAAAACACAAACAAAATAACTTGTAATGCATACAAGAATTTGTTGTTTAACACTGGGCAATTTAGTGTGTGTTTTTTTTGTCAGCAAATGATTTTTCAGTTTTCATAACCTGATAAAGTATTATTTTCAAAATAAAAATAATATGCAGATCAACAAGTACAATGCATGAACAATAATTTTTAAAAAAAAAGAGAAAAAAAACTGCAGATGATAAATAACACTGATGTGTAATTTTGTTTAAATAAATTTTCCTGCATTTGATACTTTACTGAAATGTTCAAATTATTATTTTTAAACTTTCATTTTTTTTTTTTTTTACCAGAGATCCTGAAGATACAAGACCTGCAAATCATATTCTTTTGTTCACAATCCTGAATCCACAGTACCCTATCACAGTCGTAAGTTCATTGTTCTTTATACATTGTTTTTATTTCAGATGTTTAAATTTTGTTTCATTTTGCTCACTTCTAAAATGACATGATTACTGAAACAGAATATGAATTCAGTATTATTTTGGTATTAATATTTCATTATTTTAACTTTTTAGGATGTCATGCACACAATTACAGTGGCATATGGTCAGGTTTTGCGTATTGTCATCTTCAAAAAGAATGGTGTCCAGGCTATGGTCGAGTATCCTTGTAGCCCATTGTAGATGGATTTTAAATTATACTATTAATTCACTGAAATTAGTTAACTCTGAATTATTAATCAGTTGATTATATGTGATGAAACTAAGTTGAACACAAATATAATTTTATTGAAACATTTTAATTTTTTAATTTTTGTTCACATTAAGATAAGTATTTAAAAAGAAACCTATTGAAAACTAGTACATTTTAAACAATGAATTCTGTTAATTACAAAATTGTAGTGGAAATAATTTACAAATAGGTATACTAGAGCACTGATGTCAGGCCTTGTGTTTCTAAGTAAAACTGTTTTATAAAAAGCATTATCCTTTCTGAAATTTGTATGCAATTCTCTTTGTGGTTTATAATATCTGTTAAAGTGTGGCTTTCAGTTTTTAAGATTAAAATTTGATGTAAAACTTGTGATTATCCTTAAAACTTCAAAGATTTGATAGTATTGAATCAGCAAAAAGAGCCAAGCAGTCTTTAAATGGAGCAGACATCTATTCTGGATGCTGCACATTGAAAATTGAATATGCTAAGGTTTGTAGATAAAATAATACTACTTTAAGACATTTTCATATTAAGTTACAAGTTGGTATTGATTGATTAGTAGCAATGTTTCTTTTATATCTACATATCATAGCTATTGATAAGTAACATGCTAATCATTACATAGAATGGGAAGTAGCTGATAATGATTGAACCTTCAACTCAGTGTGTATTAAGCTAGTATTCATTTAATTCACACTGCAATTAACACTTAGAGCACACTGCAGAGATGATTATTGGCCTTCAGTTTTATGTTGTGTGTTGGATAAACTAGAAGTAACACTAGAATCATATTTTAGCATAGATGTAATTATTTGTTTATTTGTAGCCAACAAGACTGAATGTTGTAAGAAATGATTCAGAAAGCAGAGACTATACAAATACAAGCCTAGGTAAGATATTTATAATATGCATTTTCTTTTTGTATTTTTCAGCCATTGAAATTTAATTATTTTAATCATTAAAATATTTATAAAAGCTTAAATTTTCTTGCATTCAAGTTAAATTTTCATTATTAAATTGGTTTAATTTTTCAGCTTGGTACTGAATATATTTAATACTTAAAAGTAAATGCTTATAAACTTAATATTTTAAAACTGCCATTAAAATTTTGAATATTATAAAATTAAATTTATAAAGTTGTGAGAAAATTGACATTTAATTTGTCACACACAAAACAAAATCCAGCATAAAAACACTCAACACATTCTGCAGTGAACCATGAATTTACCAATCACATGTATGTTGTGAACATTTTAAACACACACATATTTTATCTGCAAAAAAATGTATTTACATACGTAGTTTTTCATTAATCCATTATAATTATCCTCCTTTCTTGCAAATCATGGAAGTTTTGACACAACCTTTTAGGCATATTTCAATTTTTTTTTTTTTTTTTTTTTTTTTGTCACCACAAAATAATAAAAGCAAATGAATCTTCATATATTGAATTACTAATAATGAAATGCATGCAACAAGACCAGTCACTTTAAAGGAAAATTTGTATTCATGAACTTGGGGGTTACTGTTGTCATTTATTTTATTTCCTTTTTTTTTTTAAACAATTCATTGAGTTATGTTATTTTATTATAAAAATACAAATCCCTTTTAATGTGATAAATACTAGTTTTGCTTGTACTGTATTTGTACTCCATTTTTTCAATGTTACTAGCTTATTTATTGACTAGGTAATTAGTTACAGCAATTACTATGCATACACCTGTGTTCCTAAAAAAAAAAAAAAAAAAAAAACTTTTTGAAATACAGCAAGTCAGTTTAATGGGATCAGAAGGTAGTAATTATTACACACTTTGAATAGTATATTAAGCAGCTATGCATTCATTCATACATTTATTCTCATTATGATTGTTAACAGCTTTTTCGCATTTATTTTATGCTTTTTACAATCTTCATAGCTGCAGAGAAATTAAAATTAAAAAAAAAAAATCTCAAGGCCACAGGGTAATGGGTATGCATGCAAAATTTATTTTTCTTCACATATATTTGTCACTGGGTATATGGTTTGTATATAATACTCTTACTTCAGTAAAGTTAAGCTCAGTTCCATTCATGCAATGTATACATATGAAATATAAAATGAAAATAGTGTTGCATGATATCTTTGATGTGGAGTTCTTCCAATAAAAGGAACCATCAGTGAACAAGTAGTTCATCACAAACATTTCATGGATTTAACATGGAAGACAACAAACTCTTACCTTAAAAACAAAGCATGGGATCAGAAGACATTACACATTTCTTACAACAGAAGAAATGGCAATCATACAAACAGGAATATACAGTGTGATCCACCCATCTTTTAATAAATGCACAACATACAGGAACATTTATAGAAACCAGAGATAACACAGCTTACAAAACTGGGATTTGTGTAACAGAAGAAATAACAAAATACATCATGCCAGTTACAAGAACGTGAATACTACCTAGTGCAGTGCATTTCAACACAACATGGCACATGACATTCATACTAGATTGTTGACTGGTTGTTTTTTTTTTTTTTTTTTTTTTTGTTAATCAAGTGATTGTACATTGTGCAGGGTCAGACGTGGCCCATGGGCTGGCTCCACAAGATGGAAGACACATTTCTTCTGCTGGTGTCTGCATGGTATTGTGTTGCTAAAGCGGCATGTGTAATGTGGCCATGACGATGTGCACATGATTCGCTTATCCAAAGGGAGAGTTCCAAGCAAATATGTGTAGACAACTCTATCATTCTGCAACAGTCAGTGTGTAACCTGTATGTCTTTTTTTTTTTTTTTTTTTTTTTTTTTTTTTTTTTTTTTTTTTGTGTTATATCCTGCCTTTGGATTTAATCTAAAGAAAAGAGAAAAAACAACCAAATTTAAGCAGACTGCTATTGAAAAAGATTATCTATCTGAAATCTAACCCAGAACTTGTAACAATAAGACTGATTTGTTTAATAATTTTTACAGTATTTAGGATGTTTATTTAGTTATTTATTTTTTAATCTTTAAAATTATTATTGATGCTGTGAAGATAATGTGAATTTTTTACCCCATAACAATGGATTTTGTATTTTAACACAATTAACCTTTCTTTTTTTTAACAGTATATTAATTATTCTGCTAATAAATTACATTTTGAATATTATTTTCTTATTCTATATATATATATATATATGTATACGTGTGTGTGTATGTAGATATATATAAATATGTATAGATATGTGTATGTATAGATATATATCTATGTATGTGTGTGTGTGTGTATATGTATATATATATGTGTGTGTGTGTCTGTGTATATGTATATATATATATATATATATGTATGTGTGTATGTGTGTATATATATATATATATATATATATGTATGTATATACGTGTTTGTGTGTATATATAGTCCGAACTATAAAAAGAACTAAAGATATGAGTATGTAATTTCAGCTGTTCTGTAGTTCCTTGTAACAAGTTTTTGTTTATGAACATTTCTTACTTAATCATTTTTGTTATGTTGTTGTTTTTTGTTTTTAGATAATGTAAACTATACTGTTTCTTTTCATAAATGGAATGTCATGTATTAACAAAAAACAAATTAAGATGTGTTGCATTTATATACAAATATTTTTCATCTGTCATGGACTGAACAAGATATTCTTTTAGAGTGTTGGTTTTTGTTTAAATATTATACAAGTTGCACAGTTTCACAGAATAAGTTTATACTAAGAGTATTAGGATTAAACATCTGACACAGTGGAATAGATAGAGTTGCTGTGCTTGTTGAGAATATTTAATGATCAATTTTCTTCACTCCCTTATGTTTGTTTGTAATGAATGAATGAATTTATGCCATGTTTATTTGACAAGGGTAGTTTCATTTATTTTATGGATTTTTAAAACAAACTGTACAGTGGGAGTCAATTGATATCCTAAAATACTGTTTTAAGATGTTGTATTTTTTTGACACAGTAACAAATATGGATGTGAAAAGTAAATATGAAATGCTTCAGTGTAAAGGTTTTAAAGTTAAAAACAAAACAACAAAATCCCCTAAAACAAATTGCATGAAAGAACTTGAAATGCTTTAATGGATAGTAAGAATAAAAATGAACTGATCATTTCAAGCATTTATAAAATTGTTTTTAAAAAGTTGGTGAAGGAAAAAAACATTCTTCCTTACTAAGGTTTAACTTGCATCCACATTTAGTAATGTAAAATGATATGTTAACAGGTAGTATCTTTAGCAGTTTTAAGCGGCAAGTCCATGCTAGCTTTATTCACATCTTGTATCGATATTCCTTGTAAAATACCTTCACTAGCTGTTTTAAAAAGCTGATTCTTAAATTCATTTCAGTGTAAATGATCAGAATTCAGAGAACCTAATTTGGAGGGTGAAAATTAAAGTCTGCCTATTTAGAAAGCATCTTTTTGAATATTTTTGGTTTTAAATTTAAGAAACATCAAAAACTGGTGGCATAAAAAATAAAATTTGAAGTAAATGTTTACTTTTTAATTAAAAAAAAAAATACCTGGATCATGGGTATCAGTTTGGATTTTAATGTCAGCAGTACTAGTAGATGTAAGCAAATGTTTCAAGTTGATTGACTGTTAAATAATTTTATGATTAGGAAAGGAAGGTGCGGGTCATCGCAACATGCCGCTGCTGGCTGATCCCAGAATGGGAGGAACTCCTGCTCCATATAGTAAGTAGTTTTCAAATGAGACTACTGTTTTATTTTAACCTGCTAGCTTATCGTGTGGTGTAGATTACAGTGCAGTGCATGAAGTTATTTTGTCACTGGATTTTATAAGTGCTGATAATGATCAATTTTGCTTTGGCCACATTTTTACCTTCAGTCAAAATTGGGGAAGTGTTGATTACTACTGTATATAGTGTAACTTTATTTTAAATACTAATTTTATTTTATACAGCTATATTTTTAATAATGTACAGTATTTAAGAAAAATACAAAACCTTTATTTTTTTTATTTTTTTATTTTTTTCCTTTAAACAAATTGAAGGCTCATACAATTTCTTTGCAAATGGTGGGGGAATACATAAAAATATATAAACAAAACAATTTTTTTCTTCTTTCTTTCTTTATTTGATGTTTGAATTTTTTTTATTAATTTTTTTTTTTTAAATTTGTAATTGTTGATACTCATGATTGTGAGCTTTTGAATGAATGAATAAAAGGTTACATTTCATTTTCAAATGTTTCCTTCCTGGCCATTTTCCCTCCATAATATTAGATTTAATGAACATTCCTTTTTTTTCTTTTTTTTTCTTCCAATTACCAAAAATATTAATCCATAACTATTTTATAAGGGAGTTGAATTTGTATTTTAGTTAAACTGAAATTGTATCTGTAAATTTATAATGTTGAACAAGTAGTTCTTTTTGTAACAGTACTGGCTGATAATGAATTTCAGAAAAAATAGCATTTTGGTCATGGAGATTTTCTTGATAAGCAGCAATTCCTATCTATTTTCCACAAATCACATAAAAAGATAAGGAAACCACAGAAAGTTAATGATAGTTTTATCCCCCGCCTGCAGTAGAAGAATGTAATGTTATTTTCACGTGTTAGATGGCCCTGCAGATATTTCTGGACATGGTGGAGGATATGGTCCTGGAGCCTATTATGAGCAAGATTATGATGGTGGATATGGAGGTCCTGGTCGTGGATTTGGTGGACCACCTGACAGATTTGGAGGGAAGCCTGGTGTTATGGTAATTGAATTCCTTTCTTTAAATTAACTTTGACAGCAGCTATAACTGAAAATTCTTTTTCAAATATTACTTTTGAAAGGTGAAGTGAGTATTTAACCATTTCAGATTGGGGAAGGGGGAATGAGAAGTATTTGTAATTGTTACGGGATGTATGTAGGTGAAATCAGTAAAGATAACAAATAACCTGGATTTTACTTGTTCCAGGATCAGTATGGACCTCCCCATAGGTTTGCTGATCATGCAGTGGTAAGTCAGCTGTGTTTGGTTGTCTTGAAACTTTCCAACATGCAGTTAGTATTGTTTATTGGTAAATACCTTATGGAATTTTTTTCTTTCTACAAGCGTGCGTGCATGCATGTGTGTGTCCATGTTCAGTTCATTAAGTATGTATTAGTATTTTAAGTGGCTGACAGTGTGATTATGATAACTATAGATGCTGGTATGTGCTTACAAAACTAAAATGGATATATATTTGAACAAAATGCATTACCATTTGTTTTCCAATTACATTTATAGACAAGAAGGAAGAACAAAGGGTGGTGGAAAGACAACAAAAAATACAGCCAAAAATATAATCAGGTGGTGAGATTGCGTTTTTTTAAATGAAAGTTCTAAAAATATATTTTCTTTTTAGGATCCTTATGGGCCACCACCTTTTCCAGATATGGGAATGGGCCCTGGACCTGGACCTTCCCAGCAGCAAAGTTCAGTTGTCATGGTATATGGACTAAACATGGAAAAAATGAATTGTGAAAGACTTTTCAATTTATTCTGTCTGTATGGCAATGTTGTCAAGGTAAATTATATAGTATTTTTTAAACACAGTAAACATTGATGGTTATTCTTACAGTAGAGAATAAAATTAGTTAATCTACTGAATTTTAGTAAATATTTAGAGTGAAGCTGTTAAAGACATCATTTCAGTACTTAAGTAGAACATGCTTTTTACTTTTTAAATTAAATATGCAGTTAATATATTTATTTAATCATTTTACCATATGCATTTGTAAATGTGTATTTTGTTATAGTTTTGTAAATTGGGTGTTATTCTAGATAAAGTTTCTCAAGAGTAAAGAAGGTTCTGCCATGGTTCAGATGGGAGACCAGCTCTCAGTGGAACGTCTAATTCATAATCTAAATCAGATGACTCTTTTTGACAGCAAGCTGCAGCTCAGGTAAAATATAATTATTGGAATATTTTCTATTTACACCAGACTGTGTGGGTCACTACAAAAAAGACCAAAACAAAAAGAAAAAAGTAATAATAACAAGTATTGCTACAATTTTTATTTATTTTGTTTTAAATTTAATTTCTTTTATCTTTTTCTTTTTTAAATTTTTTTAAGGATATTTGAGATACATTTTGTATATTAATAATTTTATATTTAGAGTTATGTTCCAACAATTACCTATACAACTTGTAAGATAGGTTTATCACAGTGAGAATTAGTTTAATTCAGAAATCTATGAATGGACACAAATTATATATATTGACACCAAACAGTGACAAACAATATACAATTTCAGTCACTCAAAACAAGCATATCTTCAAGATGTTCACAATCCACATGAGTTACCTGATGGGTCTTCCTCATTTCTGGACTGCATGGGAAATCGAAACAACAGATTTACTAATCCAGAGGCAGCTCAAAAAAACAATATCCTTTTGCTACATTTATCTGTTGTAATCATAATGTAATTTGTTACATTTTGGTTTCAGTTTGATAAAAATCACAGAGCAGGAATTCTGGAAAATATAACTAAATTTAATTTTTAATACAACAAATATTGCTGTATAGGGTAAAACTGTATATCTGGTATCATTGGGGGCAGGGGAGAATTTGATTTTATTAAAGTAACAAAATTAGATATATTATTAGAAAGGTATGTCTTATTAATTATTTTTCCTAAAAATATGATTGATATCAGCTTAGTAATAATATTAAGATAGCTAATGTTTAGCTATTTTTTTGGTTTAAATGAAGTTTGTATTATCCTTAATGATGTCCACGAATCCAGGCTCCTGGCAAAGTCCTACATTATTTCAATGCTCCACCAAATTTGACAGATGAGGAGATCAGAACAGTAAGTTATAAAGCATTTGTATCTTTTAGTCCTGGGGTATTTATATACAATGGTACCTTGACTTACAAGTGCTAAACTTGAGAGTTTTTTTTAGTTACAAGCAGTCGCCCAGTCGATTTTTTGCTTTGAGTTACATGCAGTCTTCATATAGGCCACTGCTTATTGGCACAACAAACAACACAACATCCAGCTAGCATCCCACATCTCACTTGTTAAATTCACATGGTTACCTTGCTTCAGAAGCATCTGTGTTGTTTTGTGAGTGCAAAGGACAATGCTGAGAAGAAGAAGCAGATGATGTCCATTGAATTAAGGCATGAATTCATAGAAAAACATGAGTGAGGTGTGCGTGTAGTCAACTTGGCTAAGCAGTACGAGAGTAGTACTTCTATGATATATACCATACTGAAGCAGAAGGAGTCGATAAAGGCTGTAACTCCAGCCAAAGGCTTTAAAATAAATTGTCATATCTCCAAGATTAATACACATTAGAAAACCAATTTATTTCTTTTCTTTTGTTTTTCATACAGTATTTGTCATTTATAAATACATTTTTCTTATTTAAAAACATGTTTCAAAAAAATGGGGTGTATTTTGTGGAGCTGAAATGAACTAATGATATTTCAGTTAATTTCAGTTGGGGAAAATTGATTTTATATACGAGACAATTGAGTTACGAGCTCAATCATGGAACAATTTAACCTTGTAAGTCAAGGTACCACTGTATATACCTGTAAAAGCCTGACAAAAAATATTTTATCATTCAATTATTTTATTATTATTTTCTTTATTTCTAAATCTGGCTTGTTCATTTATAATTAATTTAAATTTTTTTTTTTAAATTCTGTTTAATGTTAATGAATGCTTTGAAGTTTTCTCTCACATTTCATTTCAGATCATGGAAACTGCTGAGGCCAAACCACCAATTAAATTCAAACAGTTCCCCTCAAAAAGTAAGTATAAAATGCTTTAATATAATCTATTAATTTAATTTTAGATCCAATAACATCTTCAGACAAGATGTATTATGTCTTTAAATAAATGTTCATTCATTCCTTTCAGGCGAAAGAAGTTCTACTGGACTAATTGAATTTGAGAACAAATCTGATGCTATGGAAGCCCTTGCATTGACTAATCATACCCCAATTCCACATGAAGGTATGGATTAAATTTCAGAAAATGCATTTTTGTTTTCCATAAAGGTTGATTCACAAAGCAGTCTTAAAAATGAACTGTTTGCAATAGAAAATGATGTGCTAGTATATACTTTTCAAAACAATCTGACAATTTAGAATTACCAGGTTATTTTAAATGATTATTTCAGTTTTACACTTTTTTTTTTTTAAATAATAAAAAATGATTAAAATAATTTTTGTTGAGAATGTATTTTCAGTCATAAATGTGATTCAGTTTGTTGTTTTATGTTCTGTATTCCAGCTGGAAAGAATCCATACATCCTCAAGTTGTGCTTCTCTTCCACTCCTATCATTGGTTAAAACTGACACACTTGTTTCCATAGTGAGCTGCCCCAGAACATCTTGGCTTTAAAACAGTTCTGCATTCCTAATATATATATGTGTTTGCTTCTAGTGCAGATTTGTTTCTTCAAATATTCATATTGGATATAAAAGCAAGAAAAATTAAATGTATAATGCATGAAAACATATTTTAAAAAATTATAACAGAAACAAAAAAAGAGACTTTGGGACTTTGTTTATTTTAACATTTTTAAAATCTTTTTTTTTTTTTTTTTTATATATATAAATCATAACATTCTGTACAGTTATGTTGTTAAAAGTTTAGAGCTGATATACTTTTTTGTTGTTTATTTTTTATTTATTTTTTTTTAATTACTTTTTAATAGTGACCAAAAAAAAGAAAAAAGAAAAAAAAAGGTTGTATGTTGTGAACATTGTAATTCTATTTGTAATTTTATCTAATTTCTGTAAAATGAAATAATCTAAATTTTGATTACACTGTAGATGGCCGTTGTTTCTAATAAACTTCCAAATCTCACTGTATTTTTTTTTCCTCTTATTCCTGTGTTTATCTATGTATTTTTCATTACTGTTTACAATAAACAGAAATAAACAGTTTTTAATTTATTTTTATCATGTCCTTACTCCAATTAAAACTCCATTAAAATTTGAAATCTGTTTTTATAATCTTCATTCTGAATTTTAATATTAATGGTTTTTGAGAAAATACAGGTCAAGCTTGAAAATATGTCTATGAATTCAAGTTCAGTACTTTTATTGTGTCTTGATATTTGATATTTCATTTATGGATTAATTTATTTTTGTGCAAACAACAGGATAATTTTTCTTATTGTGTCTTTGGTTATAGGTAAATTACGAATATATTTAAAACTTTATCATAATTACTAATTTCAACAAATATTGAACAAATTCAGAAGTTTGACAATGACAATTATTTCAAAAGAAAATTAATGTTTACACAAAGCATTTCTGAAAACAAATTGTCAGCAGTTGTGTTTTTTCTGTTACAAAATACTTGCTTCATTGATTTTGATCAGGTAAGCGGAAACCACTTGTGAAAAATCAATTTACATTTAATCGATGTATAAAAAGTGTTTTGGGTATTTTTGGAGGGGGTTAGTTTATCGTCTCTTCATAATGCTTTCATGGAAATAGTGTCATGTACACAGAAAAGTTGCAGCAACCACAAATTCAGATAAAGCTAATAACAATGCACATCACAAATATTTTTTTAAATTTAAAGGCATATATGTATTTTGAAGTCATTTCCATTATTTTTAATTACTGCTTTACTGGATGACTTTACCCAATAAATCAGTAATTAAAGAGATTATTTTAAGTTGCTTAAAATGTAAGAATGTTTAACAATAACAGTCGGAAGGAAACTATTTGCAAATCAATGTCAAATCTCGGGGATCGATTTGTTTTCCTTTATTTACTGAGAGGTTGGTCGTTATTGGCGATGGCTGTCCGAGTACAAACAAAGGTGAAGCCATTCCGTATAGATTTTACAAATTGCTATATTTTGTAACTGTTAACATCTTTTCAATAAAAGTGAATAGTAAATAAGCCTGAAAGGTCAGTGCATCGAGAAATGGAAGAGAACTGAATAAAAAATGTAGTTTGCAATGTCTGATATTAATTACCTAAAAACTGCTTGATGATTATTCAGAACATACTTTAAATATTTACAGTATCATGTATTCGCCTAAAATTTCAGTGGTTGCTGTTTATTAAACAATTTTATTATTAAATGCAAGTAGTGTTGATTAAAACAACAAAGAAAATCGGTTCAATCGATATAACACTTGTTCCGAGTTTAATGATAATCTGTATGATATATATCTTATGTCAATTTAGGAAAACATATTTGTCTTCGGAGACCCTATTAATAGTTGACAATCAAAATAATTATTAATTTTCTTTATTCTTACCATCACCCCTTCGTTTTAAATCATAAAAACAAGAGAAGTCATAAAAATTGTAATATATAATTTATTTTTCTTCACAGAAAAAATTAAATAGTAAAAACAATTTTTACAACTTTTAACAAAGTTATGAAGTTGCCAATTTATATTAGCCTGCTTATTAAAAACTGCTCAGCAGTTAAAAAATTAGGACCTTTTCTACATTTCATTTATAAAGATCTCTAATACTGCTTTCTGAACAGTAACAGAGACTCAGTGATTTCTCAAATGATAATTTTATCAAAACGATCTGGATTTTTTAACTGCACCAAGAAATTTCTTGAAATCTATCTGAATAATTATAAGAATTCAGTGTAACATCATCATGTATGGAATAACTGACGTACACGTGATGGGGAGCCAAAAGCACTAAGAGCCATGGCTTGTAACTCCATTTCTCGTTTTGCTTTTAGTTCTCGTCGATATTCAACTGAAATAAAAGAACAATAAATGATTTAATATATATATAATGCTGATCATAACTGAAAATTCATGTAACAATAATACAATATTACACTAGAGTCATCGGTTAAAATTCATGTAATATTACTATAATACTGGTCATATGTTAAAATTTATGTAATGTTAATAAGATACTAGTCATTTGTTAAAATTCATCTATTGTTAATATCATACTGGTCATAAGCTAAAAGTAATGTAATGTTAATATGCTACTATATATATATTAAAAGTCATACAGTATAATGCTAAAGTTAACGAAAGTTAAAATTTGTGTAACGTCAACAGAGTATTAGTTATAATAAACATTCCAGTAATTTTAAGTCGCATGTTAAAAGTCATGAAAAATTAATACAGTAGTAATCA
This sequence comes from Chrysomallon squamiferum, assembly GCA_012295275.1. NCBI lineage: Eukaryota > Metazoa > Mollusca > Gastropoda > Neomphalida > Peltospiridae > Chrysomallon > Chrysomallon squamiferum. The sequence continues at coordinate 30,673,414 of CM022665.1, read as the reverse complement.
TAATTTCAAATTCAAGTACTGTTGTTACAGTGCGTAACAACCAGCAATAGATTGTGATAACAAGTTTTCCCTGGAGAAAAGTAATCCATTTATCTAATAAAAACCAAACGTTAAGGCTTTCTATAATATTATATAGCAGCTTATACTTCCATACAAAATGGATACGTTGGTATTGGAGTTTTTAAACAGTCGCCGATTTGTTATTTAAATTAATACTACATAACGAACTCTTTGTTCACATTGTTATTCACTGGAATTTTCAAATTTAAATATTCAAAAATATTTATACGTATGTATGTTTGTAAATGTGAGTGCGTGCATGCATGCTTGCTTGTATATATGTATATCTGAGTATATATGTATATGTATATAACAGGAAAAATAACCAGTGTTCATCATCGTCATAATCATACCCATAATCATCATCATTATTAATGTTTTAAAAATTGTAATTTAAAAGACATCTTTCCCATATCTACCACCATTAATAGTCAGGAAATTGTTTTTCTTGAGAATAACCGTAAACAAATAAAAATAAAAATAATAATAATCCTAACACCATTAACGCTATTCTTTTACTATGCAGTAAATCTTACAAATGTCCATCAGCTTTATAATTATAACCGAAACTGTATCAGAACCACACAGAGAACACGTTATATTTTTTCTTTGCTGCTTTTGTTTATAATGTAATGATCGCCAATTCACTCGTTGATCCGCATGGCGTAAAGCTGTTCTTGTTGCTAAGGTAAACTTCTGTGTTTACCCGAGAACAAAGCTACAAATGGATAATCAATAGTCATTATTTCTAAAAGTGGCATTCTTCCGCTCACTCCTCCTGCTCCCTTTGTATGAGAAAGTCTCCCAGAAACACGACCACGTCCAACATAATCTTCACAAGTTCTGTCGATATTTCATAGGTTTGACTTCACAGACAAAAATATCTTGAATCTCAAGATTTGGTGTTGTAATTGAAGATTAATAGTAGTAGTAATAATAATAATGAAGGAAAAAACTTTATATATATAGATAGATAGATAGATAGATAGATACAATGGTACCTTGACCTTCGAGTTTAATTCGTTACGTGATCGAGCTCGTATCTCAATTTGTTCGTATATCAAATCAATTTTCCCAGCTGAAATTAACTGAAATACCATTAATCCGTTCCAGCCCCCCCCCAAAACCACCCCTTTATTTTATATATATATATTTTTTCTTTTTTCTTACGTTATTATAAATAAGAAAAATGTATTTATAAATGACAAATATTTTTAAAAATTATAATAAAAGAGAATGTAAAGAAATAAATTGGTTTTGTAAAGTGTATTTATCTTGGAGATCAGACAAATTATTTTAACGCCTTTGGCTGGAGTTACAGCCTTTCTTGATTCCTTCTGCTTCAGTACGGTACACATCGTAGAAGTACTACGCTCGTACTGCTTAGCCAAGTCGAGTACATTCACTACTCACTCATGTTTTTCTATGAATTCAAGCTTTAATTCAATGGACATCACCCGCTTCTTCTCAGCACTGTCCTTTCTTAGGATCCATGGCCAGAAAAAAATAATTTGGTCAAAACACTGCACAAAACGCGAGCACAACACAACAGAGATGCTTCCGCAGCGAAGTAACCACGCAAAGTGAGCGAGTCAGACGCGGGATGCTGGCCGCATGTTATGTTGTTCGTTGCGCCAACTAGCGGAAGCGTGTCTGAAGTTCGCTTGTAACTCGGAAAACTCGTAAGTTCGGGCACTCGTAAGTCGAGGTATATATAATACATCTAACATAAAAAGTTAGATTGTATCTTCATTATTTCAACATTATTATGTATAACGCTGGAAGATTTGAAGCTTTGTCGTACTCTCTGTTTTATAGAGACTTGAAGAAATACACGTTTACGATGATTTAAGAAACCCACAGAAGAACATAATATATTAAAACATATTTTCAATCTGACTCACCTGAAAGGATAATCATCTTGATTCCCCAGGCGATGCTCCAGAACCATCCAACAAGACAGAAAGTGATGGTGAAGAACTGAGCTACTCCAACCCAGATGTTCAAACACACCGTAATAGGCACGTGGTCATCTTTGCTGGTGACTCGTGTTTTCCCGCAGCACAGAATTGAAAATCCGCTTACTATAGTTCCTACAATATAATAATAATAAATAAAAGTTCACTTTAACGTTTTATATTCTGAACTATAAATACTGCTGAAATTATATAAGAAGTTTAGAAAATAGTGAAAAATAACGAAACTATGGGAAGATAATTTATATGGGTAGTGACATCAGGACCCTCGGATTATTTTAGTAAACCTTTCGAAAAATTAATTTCATCTTATTACTACAATATTCGCTTTCTGTTAACCAGTGTAAATAGATACAAGTTATCAATCAAAATATATGTAAAAAAAACAACAACTTTATCGTCACATTTCCTGCTTTGAACATTTACTGAAACAAAAATATAAGCAACCACTAACCCGATCCAGGTAAAATAACATTTAGGAACAAACAGAGAATCGACAAGCTTAATGGCTGATAAGGAATTGCCGAGCGGATCCACGAATCATTGCTGTTCAGAAGAGATCGAGGTTTTTCTTCTGGAATGGGATTAATAATGGTTGTAGCATTCCGATAGTCTATAGATTTGTGGGAGACGGAATCGAGGGAAAGTTTTGTGGAATCTCTGCGTGATTCTACTGATAATTTCTCCTCTTTTTCCTCAACTGTGGAACCACTTCGCACTGCCAAGGAAGACTTACTCAGTGTCTTAGTTGGTCCATTCATAGCCATAGACCCTGGTTTATCTTTTCCAGCCTTGTTCCAGACCGCTTTAGCGAAAATAGCTTTTGGATTAAATTTTTCACCGTCTTTTTCGTGTGCACTGCCTTCTTCGATTGTCACCACAGTTTGATTCTTTTCGATGACATTGTTCGCTTTGCCATCTAGAGCTGATTCAGCTTTTTGTAGTTTATCATTTTCTTGGTTTTCTTTCGTTACAACGTTCCCGTTAGGTACTTGTTTCTTTTCATTATTCTTTGTCTGGATGATAACTTTTTCGTTCCACTTCACTTTCTGAGGCTTTTTAATTTCTTCATTTTCATCAATAACGGAAAGACTAGTGTTAGGATGAGAACTTTCATCTTTATTCTTCTTTATATCATATTTGTTTTGCTCAGCGTCCTTTTCTTTTGTGGATGAAGGAATTTCTGCTTCTGCTTTATTCTTATTTTCTGAAAGTGGTTTCTTTTCGGAGTCTTGTTTTTCATCAGTTTCTCTGTTTTTTGAGTCGTCCGATATTCGACCTGTCAAAGGAGTTGATTTATCAGTGGATGAAGATTTCTGGAATTTTGTGTCTTTCACTACGGCATTCTGTCCAAGTTTTTCTCGAGAATGATCAATTCCAATTTTTCTAGCTGGGGTTGTTTTTCTCATGTCTTTTGAAGCCAGTGTCTTTTGATCATCTCTTTTAGTGTTTATATTTCTAGGGGTTGAAGATTTACGGCCGGTAGTTCTAAAAGCTCCGTCTCGAACTGTGTTCGTTTTTCTGTCCCTTTGAGGCTTTGATCTTGCTACTGGTTTTCCTTCAGATGATGATTTGTTTGTTTTAATAATATTTTTTGTAGAAGTTTGTTCTTTGTTATCAACAAGTGTGATTTGTTCTTTATTATCAGCTTGTTCTTTTTCATTTTTCTTTTGTTTTTCATCATTGTCTTTTTCCAAATTTCCATCTGTAGCGACCTTTGAGATTTCGAGCGCTGATGACACCTGTTTCGCAGACGACGACACTTCATCCACTGACTTCAGTTCTGGCATGTCTTTTTGATCACGTATATCTGCATTTTCTGCTTCAGCCATTAGAGTGGTATTTAATGTAGTAATGATGTCTTTGCTCTCAGATTTACCCATATCTAAATGGAGTTTAGTATCTTTTGTTTTATCGTTATGTTCTTCAGTATTTTCGGTATTACTGTCTGATTTATTAGTTGTATTAATATCACTATTGTCAGGGTCTAAAACATTAGACAAGTCTTTGCTTTGATCAGCAGTTAAGTTTTCTTTGCTCCAAGTAGTATTCTGTCCTTGATTCTCTTTTACAGTTTCTTTATTAGATTCAGTTAAAATATTTGTCTGTTGAGATTCAAAGAATTGTACACTTGGAATATCGTTTACTGCTAATTCTATGATACCATTATGATTTTCCTGGTTATTTTTTTCATCAAGTCCAGCTTTGTAAATGTTGCAATTGCTGTTGTTGTTCGGATTTAGATTTATTTCCTCTGGAGCAACAATTAAAACAGACGTATTTTCTTTCTGGTTAGGATCCAAAATGTTTTTGGTTACTTTGTTTGATTCATCGTCTCCTGCACATTTTGAAATAATATTATCAGAATCATCACTTCTCACTGCATGGGCAGAGCTGGTTTGACTAATGCTGAAATCATCATTTTTGTTTGCATCTGAATTTTCTGTATGAGCTGTTATTTCAAATTCTGTCTTTTTGTTGTTAGATTCTGTGTTAGAATGCGACGTGTCATTCGAATAAGCCGGTGATTTCGATATATCGTTCTTTTCTTCACTGATATTTTTATCGTAAGAAACACTTGCTTCACTTGTCCATAAACTGTCGCTTGTACTAGAAACTGAATTTACTTTCGCCCTGGCTTCTGTTCCAGATTTTCTTTCAATTTCTGGTTCAGTCAGCTTGTCGGGCTTAATATTCTGTATTGACAATGATTCAGTTTGTAACGTCGTTTTTTCACTCAGTTCGATAAGATTGTCTGTAATCAGCAAACCATTTTCCTCGGTGGGCTGTTGTGGCTTCGGTGATGAATTATTCACACTGTACATAGCTGATTTGTCGTCGGAACCGGCATCAGTGTCAAACTTATTTTTTTCCATTTATAAATATTTTAAGTTCGTATTAATAAGTATCAGGGGAAAATGTGGACATGACAATGGTGAATTCTGAAAAAAAAAAAAAACAACATCTACGTGAATCTATTTGTAAAACTACACATAAATAACAGATAACAAAGGAAACATACTTAAATGGAAAGAAAATCATTGAATGAATTAATAATTTATATCCCTTTTTAATCAAACAAAATACAACACATCTATGTGTTCACTTTAACACTCGAAACTGCAGATGGTCAACTTGTTCTGAATTTTATGGAGTCGAGCTTTGTGCGGATATATAGGATATTTTATTGTAGTCTTACAAAAGAAAGAGAGATTTATTAGATGCAGGTAACTAATTTTTAGCTTTTTCGGTTGGAGTTAGTATAAAATGCAAAAATATCTAATTAAAAACAAACTAATAAAATTACGTAAATCACATTAGTATTCATTGTGATAAAACTGAATGTACATACAGTGTTTATCGTTTTAAAAATATTTAAATTTTCTAATTTTAACATTTATATTTTAAATTAGTAATATAAACAATTACTTTTTATCTCTGCCTTATTTTCGCAAAATTATTTCATAGCATTGAATGAAAATACAAAGAATAAGACGAAAGTTACCAAAGCTAAGAACTTATGATATTTTGTGATAAAGATTTTGGAAGCTATACTGAGCCGATATGTAAACACAAATTTAAGTTAAAAGCAACCACCTCTTGCTCTCTCATCCCATCTCTCTCTCTCTCTCTCTCTCTCTCTCTCTCTCTCTCTCTCTCTCTCTCTCTCTCTCTCTCTCATGAAACCCCTTTCTTCTTGAAAGTTACATCCTCAAATAAAATCATTTACAAATTTTCTGAATTTCACGGTTCTCCAGCTTTTAGTACAAGATGACCTCAATATGTTCATTACATATTTTTAAAAAATATTTATTTATTATTAAATGCCTTGATTAAGGATGACATATAATTATTTAGTACTCAAAACAAATGTTTAAATTATATTCTTCTTCGTCGTCGTCTTCATCATCATCATCATCTTCTTCCACGTCTTATTTCGTGATTTCGGCTTGATTTATGCTATTTTTATTTATTTAAAAAATCAGTTTTACGTTGGAGCATCTTGAAATTTACTTTCCTATCTAGATGGACAATAATAAAATAGACAATTAAATTAATGAACAAATATATAGATGAATAATAACAGTATCACGAAAAAGAACAGAGAGAGAGAGAGAGAGAGAGAGAGAGAGAGAGAGAGAGAGAGAGAGAGAGAGAGAGAGATTCATTATTTGATAATAGTAATTTCAACACCACCTAAGTTAACAATAAATTTCAGATAATTAAAGTAATCGAAAAATAACTCTAAATAAAATGTATTACAGGCAGTCTATAATGTATTCAGTTCTAATTTTAAATACTGAATCATATCTAGGAGATGTTATTCTTTTTCAATCGTTTTCAAAAACTGTCCTTAAATTATATACAATATTATAAAAAAAAAAAAAAAAAAAAAAAATCCTTAACAATAATAACCAGTTTCATTTTGACATTTTAGACAATGATGAATATTTTACTAAACAGTCACGGTTTTCAAATACAGAAATAATATAACTGAATAACAGTCTGTTTACATCAAAACACTAAAATAAATAAACGAATAAATAAATAAATAAATTAATAAGTTATAACTGATTTTTATTATATTTACCTGATTCCAGCAATGACAGTCTAACGTATTGTGAAAAAAGAAAATTCACAAATGGAACTCGTATCACTCACAGCATTTCATATATAGATTGGCGATAGTGCGATCGATGGTTTTTTCCACATGGAGCAAATTTGATCAATGATATCGCACAACGGCGTCCGCTTCATCACACGACACAAACGTTCCACACTTTAAACAATCCATATTTAACTTATCAAATTTCTTTATACGTAAGTAGATGATCGATCGACCATAATTTTTGTTTTGTTCTGTTTTGTTTGTTTTGGGTAATAATTCGTTTGTTTATTAGTTGAAAGATCGTGAAGAAATGTATCCACCTTGATCAACAACAAGCGTTTAACTGTTAGTAAACTAGCGGTTTTTAGATAGTTTCTCGTTGGAATCAACCCAAACGCGAGATAAGTGATAATTATTTTTAAACATTTATTAAGCTTTTTTTCATTAACTGATATCGTTGCTAGGTAATGTGATTAATAACAACAGTGTCATACACACAGACAGACACACACGCAGACACACACACATACACATGCACGTATGTAGAGAGAGAGAAATACATATATGGCTAAAGAGAGAGAGAGAGGATATTCTGTTAACATTATTTTTATACAGTTCGTTCATGTCGGGCCCTCCCCCCACTCCCTACAGATAGCTAATAAACATTCGTACTTGGGCACTGTACTGGCTTATTAAAAAAAAGTTGTAGGTGTTGGATTGTGCTAACACTTGAAATTCTGAAAACTGATATATTTTCAACTTATGCTCTTCAAATAAATAAGTAAAAAAAAAAGGAAAAATATTTATGAAAAAATAAAAATCATAAAAAAAAAAAGTACTTTAATAATACTAACAACAACAACAACAACAAGGATAATAATGATGATAATAAAATAAGTAAATAAATAAAAAAATAAAAACAGAAATAAAAAATAAAAATAATTTAAAAAATCCTCTAGAACTAATCAATATATAATAATTTGTTAGGCAAACATAAACAGTTTTCTCTTTGACGCATCCATAAAAAATTTAAAAATTTGAGTAAACATAAGATTAAATAAAATTGGGTTCCTTTCAAGTTCTGAATCTAATTAATCAATATTTATTATTATTATTATTATTATTATTTTTATTTTTTTTATTTTTCTGTAGCTTCTTCATAAATACAGAGTTATCAGCAGTTGCCATCTCGGCTTATCAATTGCAAGAGTATTTGATTTCTATAAATGTATTTATTATCATCTTGATCAGTATAAATTTGTCGTTAGTGAACATGGATTTGACATTAATGGTAATCAATGTTATGAAGCAATGCCATTAGCATTGTATATAAAAATTAATTTCCACAATGAGTAAATTAACTGCTGATAATATTGCTCAATAAATTTTGCAACTGTCAGATGATGTAATGTTTCATATTAGATCTGATGATGAAAATTCATTTATTTGTGAACATTCAGGCATATTACAATGTGCATGAAGAGGACAGTTTGCATAAGAAAAGATATATTAATAATGATATAGTTACTGAGAATTTACTGGAGAATGCATGATTAAATGATCATCACATACATATATGGCTAAAGACCATGTAGATAATAAATGTTATTTTTTTTCAATGGACAACAAAAATAGAACCTATATTATTTTCTCATACTGGGGAGAAAACATACCTGTCTTTTAACCTTTGTTAACACTAAAGTAATACATACATATATATATATATATATATGTATGTATTACTTTATTATATATATATATAAAGTTTCATTCTCATTATAAATCAGTTTACATTCAGATAATCTTTAAGTGCATTCATTAATTAAATTATTAATAATTTATGCATATAACTCTAGGATGGGCACTACAGACTTCTATCTATATGTTGCTGATTTTAATTTATCACATTTTTTTTCTTGTTATATTATCTTATTATTATTATTTTTTTTTTTTTCCCCCATCTATAATGAAACTCATTTTCAAACAAATTACATTCATCACCATGACAACTTATGGCTCTTTGCTGAAATCCTAGATAATGGTTGAAAGCGAAATTTGCCTATCCCATTTTGGTGTAAAACATGTATATGGTTAATCTATTAGAGTCTTGCATTTTGTAGAGAGGTCTGACAAACTAAGTAGTTATTTGTGAACAACACAATGTTTGACAACAGAACATAACAAATTTATTACCAAGTGCAGATACCACTGTGTACTGTGTTTTAAAATAATTTTCAAACAGCATATAAGATTTGGTAGCCAGAGCCAGGAAGTGATTTGGAAATTTCATGAAAATATTATTGACATCCACTGGAAGGAGGGAGAGGAGTGAGTGAGTGATACATATATATATATAGATCTGTGAAATTCATAGCCAGAAAATAGTAATTTGGGATAAATATTAAGATGATAGCTAGAATTGTGCATGCAGGCAATAATAAATAAATAAAGAAAGGAGGAAAGAAATAATAAACCTGCCAATAATAAGACTCAGTATTTAGAATAACAGTTCTAAACATAGTGTGGTAAAATCTGTATTAAATGTTAAAACATCCCCAGAGGTGTCACATAATACAAGTACGATGTATGGATTTGTCTTTGATAGATATAGCTGATTCAATCCATCCCACAGCAAAACACCACTAATACTATAAGATCATACAAAGTGTGACATTCTTCGCAAGTTGCAAATTATTACCTTAGAAAGAAGAAAAAAAACCCAGTAAATTAAAAAACAACAACAAACACATTAAATAAATAAAATAAAATAAAATAAAATAAAATAAAATAAAATAAAATAAAATAAATAAATAAATAAATTAAGCTGTTTTCCAGTTTTGATTTGCATGTAGTAACAGTAACAATTTCTGCAGATGTTGTCAATGTTAAATCTGTTATCTCCCTTTGGATTCAAAAACCAAATAAATGAACTTTTCCCAAAACATATTCAATAAGCATTATCTCAAATGCTGTCAATGCCAAGAAGACGACATAAACAGACATTTAATTTTCGAAAGATATACATAAAATTTCAACTAATATCATTTTTAGAGGTTAAGAGCTGAATAGAATTCACACTTGTATCTACATTTAACCCAGTAAGTTCAAGAACTGAATTTCTTCAATATAATTAGTAAGTTTGAGAACAAAGATTCTTAAATATAATTAATAAGGTTGAGAAGTGAGATTATAATATAAAATTAGTAACTTTGAGAACATAATTAAGTATAAGCTTAGGCACTGAGATTCTGAAGTGTATTTGTTAAGTTTGTGAACTGAGATTCTCAAGTATAAGTAAAACTGTACAAAAGACACAAATGAGATATCAGGTAATCAGTTTTGTTCTATCAACAACTGTGCTGTACATAATTATTTCTAATTTGATAATATATTTGAAATAAAGACTGACTGATAAATGTTATATGTGCTGCTAAGTTTATTTGATTTTAAATATCTGAATGTATTTTTGTGGAAAGGACATTTGTTGTTGTATTTTAACACATATTACATAATTACAGTGTACAACTAAACCTGAGTATATTATTAAATAATTCAGAACAATATTGCAGATAATAAAAAATAAATATTCAAAATTTCCCAGAGGGGTCCCACAAGCAATTTTAGTCCACATTTCTTCAAAATTTTAATCCAAATCTAAATATTTAAAACCTGTCATGGAATGTTGTTATATAAGAAGGTAAGAGTAGCTACCCAGACCTCATTGTTGCTTGTGAAGGGCCCCCATAATTGTTCAAGCTTCAGTCTGCCACTGAGCTTCAGAACCTCTCCCAACTTATGGTAAATACAGATTCAAAAGTTTTGGAATATTATTTTCTCCAATTTATATTAGCTGTACTTAAGGAATGGGTTTGTGGTTTTATTTCCATAGTTTGAAGAGCATAATAAACTGAAATAAAACTGATATCAAATGTACTAATAAACTCTTTATAAAACCTTAGCTTTCTTTGGTTTTTAATACATCATCATGGCAACATCTTTTCTAACATACATGATATTTTCAAAACCAGTCACAAGAATACTACTGATTCTGTATAAAGTACTGGTCAATACTTGATTTGACAAACTGTCTTTGTTATATACTGAACATTTTTTACTTTTGCAATGAGCAGATAAAATAAATTCAATATTTTATACAATTCACTTAGAGCTCATAGTATTACATCGAAGAGTTAAGTCACCATACTATATCAAATCTTACATATGTAGAAATCTTCATTTTATTATTAATTTAAAAAAAAAAATTATCAACTAATAATAATAATAATAATAATAATAATAATAATATAATATAATAATAATATAATATAATAAATAAATAGTAAAAGAAATTTCAGTTACAAGAAATTATATATAATGATCATGGAAAATAAGAAAAATAAATTTTATTGATAAAATGTTTTTATTTAAATGAAGATGTTGACAATTTGTGTGATACTAACTAAATTAATTATTATCACTTTAACAAGTAAAGCAAATTCATAAATGAATCCAGTAATTGAATTTTAGCTTAAATGAGATTTTGTGGCCTGACTATAAAACACATCTATAATAGATAAATTGTAATAAATAGTGAAACTTGGATAACTAAAGGAATTAAAATAACAACACTGAACTCCATTTAGGTTTCAATGCAAAGTAATTGTATTGTCAAATTCCACACAAGTTTACAATTAATAAAAAAAATGTTGGTATTAATTAAATAAGGGAATAAAATGAAAAAATGGAAATAAAAATATATATGGAAAAACAAATATAAAATATATGTGGAAAAATAAATATGTGGTTGTTTTCAGTTAACAAAATTTAAAACAAATCCATGCATCAGTTAAAACAAAAAAAATTAAAATTAAAAAGAACCACCCCAATATATAAAATTAAAATAGAATAAAATTAAGCTAAATATTTATAAATGAAATATTAAACACTGCAGCAGTCTTTGCAATATGTGTAATTATGCCAACACCAGGAATATTCATGTTTTCACACATTATACCAACACACATATACAATTGTTAAATATTACTAAATATTTAAACTGGTTTGCATAGTACACATTACTAAATGTTTCTACAAGTATTCAGAGAGTTTTTTAAATTTATTTTCACCTTTCTGAAATAAATTCATTGTATATATACCAAATAAAATATTAAATAATATATTCAAATTTAAACAAAAGACCATGTGTATTTATATGAATGTTTGTGTGCATTTTAATTAATTTTGTGTTGCAAATGACTACTAGAAATTATTTTCTGTGTTACCGTTATCTAATTTATCATACTTGAATTAATATTAAGCAAACAAAAAAACAAGGTATTACTTTGAGTTAGTAAATAGTCAGCTAAACCTTTGGTCTGAATACTGACTAGAATTCTTAATTGTTTTAATTTTGTTTAGATGTCGATGCACAAAAGTAGTTATTGATACAATAAAAAATTATACACTGATTCAAACTGTGGAAACAGAACTACCAATTGAGATTTCCAAATTACAGCTATATTTGCAATCTCCATCTTCATTAATAATAATGATGATAATGATAACAGTAATGATAATGATAACAGTTTATGGATACAATAGTGCGATTTTAATATGCTATATTTGGAGAATTATTCACATTTCTTTCTGCATGGATAAATTAGCTGTACTTAAGGAATGGGTTTGTGGTTTTATTTCCATAGTTTGAAGAGGTATGTATAATAGAATAAAATGCAAATAATATAGTGATTTCTGTATGAAGAAATACACCATTATGAAGACTGAGGATAAAAAAGTATACATTAAAAGTAATAAAGAAACTGAATAAATGATTACATAAATAATTAAAATAGTGATATTTGGTAAATGTATATAAAATGCTGAAGATAAAACAAAAACAGAAAAGAAATTAAATAAGGCTGTTAAAAAATAATTTATGTACACATTCATACACATGTATGATTACTGTACAATTGAACATACACCTAAGTCAGTGGTTCCAATACAAAACTTCTATATCAGACAGTATAATCAAATCAATATAACTGAAATATTTTAATACAGATAAACATAAAATATCTTAAAAACATACCTGCATATTTGCATAGAATGGATATGTTTATGAGATTATTGGAAATACATTAGTTTTAAGAACAAACATCTAAGAAAATAACAGTTATCACATGATATGTATGGACGGAATCAACACCCACACTTACTAAGACAAAATGGAGACTAACTTCAATAAATTAATAATAATAATAAAAAAATAAAATAATGATAAAAAAATAAAATAATAATAAATTAACACCACACCAATAAATCAATTCACTAAACTTGAAATTGAAGTTAAGGCTTCAAATGTTGCAAGCTTAAATAAAACACTGAACAATTATTTAAGTACAAAATTTCATTACAGATATTTGCAGTATAAATAATAAATCTAATTATCATGGTAGTAAAGTTAAGAATATCACAGAATGACCAGAGTTTACACCAAAATATCATTTAAACCAAACTCCAGAGGTCAGTTAATTCATCTAAAAACTTGAGATATGTCTATTTTAGAAATCAGAATTTTCAAGTTCAGCATAATACAACACACATTTGTTAATTGCAGATACTGTCAGTTCAAGTCATTTTAAACTGTGCAAGCTAACTGCCAATACAATCAGTTACTTTTAAATATAAGGTAGTTATCATAAAATAAATAAAATGATACAGATTAATATATACTTTGTTACTTCTATAGATTTATTAAAGTGTGTGGGAATCACTCTCAACTTTAGACACAAGAAAATATTATACAACTTGAACATATCTATCACAATGAGAGAGTTTTTATTTAGTTCAAAGCTGTTAAAAGTTTTAAATTTTATATTCTGAAAGGTAAATTTAAAAAGGGTAAAATAAAGTGTAATATTTCTGGAGCATATGTTAACTCATCCCAAATATTGGAATGCCTATTTCATAAGAATTTGTAATAGGAATGTTTCAGATTGTCAAAGAAAATATCACTGGTCCAGCTACATTGTTGTAGTATCACAGTCATTTCACAGTGTTTAAATTAAAACAGATACACTGGCACTGATAGAGGTTTTGCAGGTAGTCTTGTTGAAATCAGATCATCATGCAGAACTTTGTCACTTTCACAGCATGCCCCAGTCAACTGTGAGGTATTTTTCAGTCTGACAATATCAATCTGAAATATAAATTCCATAAACATGTTTACACATGCATATGTAAGTAACATTTTATACACAAATTGCTGGCATCATTCTGAAAAACTATTTTTCACAGCACATTCAGTTAATCTGATTCAGGCCTACAGTCAATTATCATTTCTTTGCTACAAAACAATCACAAATTCATCCCAAAGCATAAATTACTAACAAAATAACACCACCTTCAGCATGTAATGTTTACTGAAAAACTATTTTATTTTTGTTTATCATAATAAAGAACAGAACAAACCTACAACTTACTTATTTTTCTAAACCTAAACTTTGTTGAACGTTTAAATTATACACACACACAAAAAAAAAAAAAAAAAAAAAAAAAACTTAAACATGAAAACTGCTAAACAAACTTATAAATGTATTTAATATTTTCCTAAATTATTATTTCAAGGCAGTGTTTTCTGGAAAGGGTAAACTCTGCTTATTAAATATAAAATGTTAAACAAAAGAAGCTATGATTTTCATACAGCAATGTTTTTGTTTGGTTTTTAAACATTTTTTAAACATTAATTTCTATATAAAGAAGAGTTAATATTGTTTAAAATTACTAAGATATTTCAATGCTTAGTTTATGAATGGAAATCTGAGCCTATGGTCAATTTACAAACTAAGAAGATCAAATTATTACAGATAAAAACCTGCAATAGGCAAGAACAATAAAAAAACAAAAAAAACTACAACAACAACAACAACAACAACAAAAAAAAAAACAAAAAAACATACTAATTTCATTAGCTGATACCTTAATAATCTGCAATAGAAGGCAACTTTGAGATCCAAATGCAAAAGAAATTAAGAAACAAATCCTGATATTCAGGCTAAATCAATTTAGAATTTTTTATTTTTTTTTTTTTTTTTTTATAACTATCTTACCTTCACCTTTCTTAAGATGTGTTTTTCCTGTATGTATATCATACTTCAAACTTTTATAAAAATTAAAAGTCAGAGCACCAGTATCATCTGCTATTGCTGTCCTGCAGAATCAAATAAATACCAATTTCAAACAAAACAAAAAGAAAAACAAAAAGAAAAACAGAAAGAAGAAAAAGAAAATAAATGAAAAGAGACAAGCATGCAGCTGTGTGAAAAGTGGAAATAAAAGCTTTTTAAAGATACATACAGTAAAAAACTAGCAAATGATAATTGTGCTACATGAAATATTCGTTCCAACATGCAAAAAAAGAATGCACTAGAATTTTTGTTTTCTTTTTCTGAGATATATTCATATATTCATATATACAAATGGCCAAACTGCTGGCTTAACCTAAAATAATCTTTAGGGTATCACAATAAAAAAGATATATGTATTTTTATTTAGTTTATTATCAATGAACAATGTTTATAAGGCCAATTCATTTTGTATTTTTTTTATTTTGTTTTTAAATTTAATTATATATATATTTTTTTTATTTATATATTTTTTTTTAATATAATCAGATCATTTGTTATTTTCGTAACAAAAAGGAATGGAATGGCAGGAAAAATACATTAATAAGCTAGGAAGTAATACAAACCATAACCTTCAACATAACACAAATATAAAGAAATGAATTAAGATCAGCAACAAAATGTTCAACAAAAATTGTTATTTTACTGGAAATGTTAATTTTAACAATATAGCAAAATATTTTAATATAATAAATTCATGCAGTTTTAACTAGCATTTAACCTTCACCAGTACAATTCTCTGTCATATTTAACAGCACAATATATTGATATACATAGAAAAAGAAGAGGACTGGAAAACACTCAAAACGATAAGCAAAAATAGTGCAGACAAGACCAAACACCATATAGATGTTACAAAAACAAAAACACAGAAGAATACAGATATTGTTTACCTTGCCAGTCTGTGAGAGCTAGTAGACTTCTTCCCTGCTACAGGTCTCAGTGGTGGTTTTGGGTTGAAAGTATTTTCAGTGACATCAAGTGTTGTTGTTTCCACAGTGCGCTGTGCAGCATGTGCTTGAGCAACCATTGCTTGATGCTTGGCTTTGCTCTGCTCCAGAAGCTGCTTGCTCTGTTCCATTAACCTCTGCTGCTTTGCCGCTGCCTGCTGTGTCAGCTGAAACTGGCGAGATACCAGTGTTGACTGGTGACTATGCGAGTTCAATGTGTTCTGCCACTGAGTACCTGACTCATCAATGAAGTTATTGAAAGTTAAATTAGCATTCTGTTGGTTGATGTTTGTTTGTGTTCGAGGTCTTCTACTGCTGCTGCTGCTGCTGCTGCTATGTGGAGGAAGACCAGCTGTTCCGGTCATAGCAGCAGATCTCTGGTTGACAGCTGAACTTGGCCGTTGTCGTGACAAATGTTCCTCCATAGAAATATACTTCTGAACAGGCTCTGTTGATCTTTGGCTTTCTGTATAATGAATCTGTTTTATGGGTGACTGGTAATTTCTCAACTGGTCACCTGACATATGAGACTTCTCTGGTGATCTGTTTTGAGCTGAATAGGAATGAGTCTGAGTGTTATTATCTGTGGTAAGAATGCTGGTCCCGTTCAAAGCTGCATACTGCCTGGCTTGTTGTCGCATTGAAAGGCGCTGCAGTGCTTCATGGATGGCTTGTTCGTTGTATGTGTCTGAAAGTGAGAATTAATGTTGGCTTTTCTTAATTCATAACAGAAAGTTAACTCTGTATTGTTACATGAAGACAGTTAATGAAATAATTTATACTTTTTATTTGTCTTCTTCTTTTTTTTAAAATCAACTTGCAAAAAAAAAAAAAAAGCTTCCCTCAAAAGACGGGTAAAAAAAAAAAAAAAAAAAAAAAAATTGAAGAAAAATAATAAGAATGAAGAATTGTTAATTTATTTGTAATATACATACCAACAGTTGGTTCCTGGGTGATGTAAGTAGAGGCGGATGATGGACGATTGTATGTTGATGTTCTGTTTGGTGCACCTGTGAAGTAAATTGACATTTCTCTTAATGTTTATCTCATTCTTTAAAAACATTTAATTTCTTTTAGTTTTTAAAAATATTTCAGCTGTTTCTTCAATGTTCTAATCAAAATACCAAAAAATAAAATAATAACGACAATAAAAAAGTGTTTATAATCCTTTTAATATTAATATGTTATAACCAGTTAACTACCATATACATTTTTACAAACAAGCATGCATGCACACACAATCGAATACTAATATGCATATAAAATTAAAACACACAAAATTTCAAAAATGAAATGTTAATATACTGCCTGCATTTGAACTTGATTTAAATTACTAAAGAGTGAATTAAATTGTAAAGTAAAACAAAAATGTGACATGTTATTAAATACATATATGTGTGTGTGTGTGTGTGTGCCATAAATTTCATTTTAAAAAACAACAACGCAAACATGTGTTACAAAGGTTAGATTTAATATACAATTAATAGTAATATATCAAGCCTGAATAACTGAAGAAATATTTATTTATGAAAACAATTTTTAACAGACGAACAATTAAACATGTTAAAACAAGCTCTGTATTGAAAAATATTTCTCTGAATTGTTTGAAACTGTTATTTCTTTTACACATTTTAAAACTTTTTTCACATTATTAAATTTAATAAAATATATGTAAACTTAATTATAAACATCAACAGAATTAAAGAATAAAATAACCTAACAAGTCAGTTTACTGAAGTATAAATCAAATTGAAGGGTAACATATTAATCTGATAACTGAATTCAATCAAATATGAAAAACAAAATCAGAAATGTATTAGCCTAATAACAGAATTTAATGAAATCCAATTAAAAACTACTATCAGTAACTTGTTAACCTATAAACTATGTTGGAAGTAGTAAATAATCAAGACTATTTTCAACTATATATGTTTAATGCCTTAGAGTAAAAGATAAAGATGTACTACCTGTTTTTTGTGGAGATGCTGACAACGGTCGTGCCAGCCGCTTACTGTATATGGACACAGCACTTGCATAAGAGGAATTCGGTATATAAAAGGAAGAAGTAGGGGGATGCATATAATGCACACCTTCATTCCTACTGTCAACATTACAAGCACTGCGCACTATCAGAAAAAAAGTTCACCAAATTCAGCAGACATCAGAATTAAAAATAGTTATTATTTTCAACAGGCATTAGTAATAAAATAAAATGTTTTCTATTTTAATTTTTTTAAAAACACATACTAACATTAATTTTCTAAAGCAATTTTACATACTATGGTCTATACTGTACTAATTAATTTATTAATTCTTAGAAACTATTTGCTGTTAGTGAAAGTCCCACATTTGTAACTATATTTCATACTACTTGCATACAAATACCTATATTTGCAAAAAATCCTTTACATTTTAAACTAATAATTCTCAAAGTAACCAGTTGTGTAACTAGTGGCATGCAAATGAATCACAATATTAACATTAATGTTATGATTTTCTGAGGTTGTTACTTTGCTATATTCAACTTTTTAGCACAACTTGTTCCTTTAACAATGCAGCCACAAAACAAAGTGTGTCTAAACAATATATAGGTAATACACTGTTTGTCAATTGATTAAAATCAGTACTAGAACCACTTCTGGGATAAAACTGAATGATTACAGTGTCAGACTATTAGGTGTGTGTTAAAGGTACATACAAGTCAAAGACTGCAACTAAAAACATTAATAATAAGTTTTGTTGTTATTAAAGCAAAGGTGCAACAATTCTGTTACTTTATTAAAATAGAAATTAAAAACTGAGAAGAATCAGCTGTTGTTAATATTTTTTTGAATATTATCAAGTTACAGAAAAAAAATATAGTGAATGATTAGATTCTAGATAAAGTTCTTTTTAACCAGTTAAAGAATATTTAACTTGTCTCTGGGAAAAAAAAAAAAATTCCTGGATATATTTAATGAGCATGCATGAACTCAAACCACACACAAAAGATAACTTTCTTTTCACTCTGAAAGCATATTTTACCTTATAAGAAAAAAGAAGCTATTGTCATATAAAGAAATTTGTTTATTTCATGAAATATCCAGTATTTCCATATCATTTTTTTTTTTTTTTTTTTGTTTCATCTAACCTTACCTCTAGGTACATCATCCCACATAGTTAAACCAGCTGAAGAATCTGTGGTGTCTTTGCGTTTGACAAGAGAACTGTCTGACTGGGTTCCTATGGTTGACTGTTGACAGGGATGACTGGGTGGTTGATTGTTGCTGTTGTTTGTCTTGGTGTTACTTCCCAGGAAGATGCTGGCAGATTTATTCAACTTTGTGTATGTTGTCAGGACTTCTTCCAGCTCTCCTTCACTACACAAATCAAGAATGTTACATACAATAAGTGAGAAATCAGACTTATTGAACTGCTGGTCTGGCTTTCAAGTCTAAAACAACTTAAAGCCGCATTTATTACATTTAATTGAATTTTATGAAAAAAAAAAAAAAATCTCCTGCTAAAATATGTAAAATATATTCTTTTTTAATTTTCATCTGAAATATCTACTGAATATATTTCTTTAAATATTAAGCATTTCATATTAAATAGATATTAATTTTAAAAGAAGAAGAAGATAAGCACAAAGAGATAATTAAACATGATAACAACACTACCTTGCTGTGGTGACAAAGCGTTCAAATTTTGCCTCATTCAAATAGTCAACATTTTCACTTTTCTGAACTGGTTTTTTGTCCAGTCTTTTACGTGACTTCAGTTGTTCAGTTTCCTGAAGAGAGAAAATTCAAAAAATATTTAAAAAGAATTTTATTAATTATTAGTCAAAGCATATTCAAGTCAATAATCATTGAATTTCTATTACAAATCTGCTGTAAAAAAATCTAAAGGAAAATTTTGCTTTTGTAATTATATAAGCTTGTTACTGATCTTTACATCCATAGCTGTAAGGTTTTTTTTTTAAATTACATTATTTGTTGTTGTTAAAAAGATTCTTGGAAAACTGAAATTTATGAAATTAATATTGTTGTAATATTTGCAATTAACATTAACAATATTAACTTTCAAAATCTTAAAATTTACCGAAATAAACTACTTAATATATTCTTCTTTTTTTTTTAACAAATTCAACAAACCTTGTTATAAATGTGAACAAAATCTCCAAGCTGTTTGGCAAGAATTCGACGTCTGTCTGCTAAGACAAGTTTACGACTTGGTACAATTACTTTGAATGGCTGCTGAAGATTCACTGCTGCTCTCTTCAGAAATCTTAGCACTAAATCCTTTAATACATAAAATACAAATATATTTCAACACATTATCTAGTACTCTTTACACAAAAACAGAATAGTTTAATATGAAAGAAACAAAAAAAAATCAAAAGTATATTCATAAAATAGACTATTCTAATGGTATATGTTTATTTCTGCAGCTATAAAAAAACCACCTTTTCAGATGTTATCTGAAACTCATCTGAACTTTCTGTAAATGTTCAAAAGTTCAGTGACATAACAATGCCATAACGATTTAGGACATTTCTCACATTGTTGTATGTCTTTCTGTCATCATGGAACCCATTTATTTTCTGGATGTTAAGTATTACATATTGAATACGTGTTTACAAGATAAATCAAGTCATTTATATTTGAGTATAGAAAAATCATTTTCAAATTCCATATCCTATAAACTCACCATCTGTTCATTTAAGGCATCAGTATCTTCCTGTGACATGGGACCAAGATGTGACATGAGGCGATGCTGAACTCGTATCAAGTACATAGCAAATGCTGATCTTGCCTGAATTTTACTGAAATAAAAAATATATTAAAAAATAAACACATTCGATAAATTAAACAATGAACATTAAAGTTGGAATGCTAAAACACTGTGACATAAACCTACAGTGAACAAACAATCCTCAATTCAATAGAGAAATAATATGATTGTACCACAAAAGTCTTTTCACAGAACTCCTACTACAAAAATGATTGTATCTCTGAATCTGATATTTTGGTTAGAACAAATTTTTTTTTTTTTAAATCCACAATTATTTAAATGCAGTCTGAACATAATATGTGGTAATTTTTTTAACTATACACCTTTATACCAAGACATATCAGAACCATCAGCATTTCATTAGTTCAGTTTCTAATTACCTTAAAGTCTCTCCTTTTTTCAGCAGTTCCACAACATCATATTTAGGTTTTGTCACAACAGGCTCTTTGCAAACAGTTTTTGAGCTACCTGAGGAAATCTGTGCTGTAGATGTTGACACCAAAGGTTCTGGCTTTCCACGTTCATTTTCCTCCTCAACACACAGTGTCTGTGATCTGTTCTGCAGCACTGGAGGTTCTGATGTAACTGTCCCGCTAACCGATGCCTCTTCACTTGGCTGTTCTATTTCAGGCTCAACCTGAACAACAATATTCTTTCCAACATGTTCTTCTTTCAGTGATAACTTGGAGGGCACAGGCTGTGTATCCATGGCTTGGGAATCATCAGCAGCAGCAACTTCTGTTTCTAATTCTGGAGCAGGTGATGGTTCATCCTCAGACTGTTGTTCAGTACACTCATCTCCTTCTTCAGCAACACCCTGGACCAACTTTCTCTTAATTTCTACTGAAAAAATAGATTCAAATTATTTAATTATTAATCAAGATAAAATAGTCATCTGTTGTAAGTATATTTACCTAATTTTTTAAATTCAAATTATTTTGTCATCTAACACACACATTAGTTACCTAGCAAACTCCCCACACCCGTATCCTTTATTCAGATTATTTCATTATTTACCATACCATAATGATCTATGTTACATAACCTTTTCTTATTCTTTTATATTTAATTAGTTTTTGTAATTCTAATTAATATAAAACTGAAAAATAATAAATTATTATCGGAAATAATACCTTTTTTGGCCAAAGCTTTCTTCCTTAGTAGATTTTTATTTCGTCTCTTTTTATGACCAAGTCTTCTCTCATACTGTCGTGTTCTCAAGATTGCTTGAGCATAAGCTTCTACATTTTTCTTAAAAAGAAGCACCAGATATTTTATACAAAATATTTTTCTTCAAGAACTACATCTCCACATCATATCAGATATAACTAATACAAAATTCTGTAATATCATCTTTAAAGTTCAAATGTGTAATAAATAGATTTTGTTGTAACAGCACTATATTATTATGAATTACAAGTTTCTATATGTGAATAGAACCGAATTAAAAGAAAGTGAAACATTTAAATTCCAAAATTATCAGTGGTTTGAAAACTAATTTGCAAACTCACCTCCTGATCAATTTTACTTTGCCCTGCACCTGTGATCTGCAAATATCCCATCCTAAAATAATAATAATTATAATAATAATAATAATATATATATATATAAAATAGCAAACACCAAATTATCTTAAATTAATACATTGAAAATGTTCCTTTTAAATACTGTGACTATCTTTTATGATTTTTAGCTGCATGTGGTGAAGCAGTATACTCTATAAATCTAAAAACAATTAACTGTTATGATTAAATTTCAGCTATGAACTATATACAAATACAATGAATATAATTAATAATATTAATATTAAATAAAAAGCTAATTGTTTATATTATGCAGCAACTGAAATCCTTCCTATTACAAATTTAGAAGACTATTTAAAGAAATAATTATTTGTCTTCAGTTTAACCAATGTTATGATATATAATATTTATAAAATTCTATTTTCAAAGTGTAACTAATATTATAGCTATTGTGAAGAAAGATTAATTTTGTAAATAATATTCTCAAACAGAATAAAACATTGATGATAGTTCAGCTGATTTCACTGGCATCATAAAGTCTGGTTAAAATTATAAATATTTGCTGTTTATTATTTACTTTTGCTGTAAAGGTGAGTAATGAATGAAAACATTAAAAAGCTATTTAACTAATTATTTAATTGTATGCATTTTAAAACAATCTATTCCTTGAATGTTATCATAGTTACCTTGATCTGGTGCCCACAGATGTCATTCCTAAAGCAATTGGCTTGGAAATGTTGGTTTTGTGTCTGGAAAAAAACAAAAAAATAATAATAAAAAGTAAACACAATCAAAATATGTAGATCATTTGATTTGTAAGATTTTGTAACACAGCAAAGTTATAACCATTTAGACATCACCTTAGAATGGACAGGTGATTCCTCAGTTTGAAATACGTACTATTCAATCACACAAATCACAGTGTTAAATAATTCAGTATGATTATAGAAAGATGGCAAATTTATATTTCCAAATACTTTACCAAGATTCAAAATTAACAAACAGTTTGCTTTTAAGAAAAAGACACCTGATATGTGAAAAACAATATATCCAGTATATTAATGTGTGTGTGAATGACACAACTAATTAGTAAATTAACTATGCGATGTTTTCATTAATTTGAGTAAGTTCATTTTATTTTTAGCATTTTTTATACAAAGTCATTTCATAATCTGAGTAGTTTTTCTGCGAGGTAGATGGACTTTTGATTAAAATAATTAATCAGGTCATAATGATAATACCTGTCAGGGTATAGCTTTTGATGCAAAGTTAGGTTATGCGTTGTATTAAACTGTAGGAAATGCCTGAAAACAGAAAACATTAAATAAAAATTAAAGAATTCACCCCAAAACATGCTTAAAACCGTATCCAAATTTATCAAATGGAAAAATGCATTTTTAAAAAAAATCAAAAGGTGTCCATATTGCTTATATAGAATAACATTGTTTTAACTTGGCTGATTTAATTTTTTTCTTTTTTTTTATCACAGATGCTGCTGAACATGAATTAACTGATAAAGTCTAAAACTGTTAAAAGTTATATAAATAACCTTTCTTGTATATTAAAATATATAGTATATAAAATCAACAGTACAATATTATGTAAGAAAATGTATGTGCTGGATAACTGTAATTACATATGGCTGCATATATTAAAGAGACAGACCAAAGTAAATCTCTTGATAAAGTAGTATGAAAGTTTAATAACTTACGAATAGATTTCCCATGAATCTGCAGTTGGCATGATTCGCACCCATCCCCCTTTTCTTTGTTCCTCTTCTTTAACCCGTCTCACCATCTTAATTTCTTCACTGTTCAAGCCAGCCATGCTCGTGTTAGTTTTCTCACCAACAGAGCCTGCTGTATTGGCAGACATTGGCCTTGGCTTCTATGATACAAAAATAGCAAATGATTTTACAGAAATAAACACAAATGCAAATAAAAAATAAATAAATAAATAAACAATTTTCTTTTTTTCAATCCTGTTTATTTTTTTATCTACATTAATATTAATGATGAAAAGTCTAAATCAGCTAAAGTATGCTAAAAACTATTTGGCAATAATGAATTAAAATTTTTCTGCAACACTATAATTATTTATTTATTTATTATTATTATTATTTTTTTATTAGAAAATATGTCTTGAGATTTTATACAGCTTACAGATATTCACAAGGAAGCGTAATTTGTATATGACTATTTGCTGTTTACATTTAAAATGACTGTAGTCTGAGATTTATCATACTGGAGTTTTTTCCCATATAAATATACTGAATATTTTGTTTATTATATATCTCAAGTTTTAATGAATACAAAAGGGGAAAACAGAACAATGTTTGTGATTACTGGCCAAACTAATCAGGTATCAGACCAGCTTGGACAATCAACCATAGCTTTATATTTATATTAAGTGCAGACTAATAATGTATTGCTTAGGGTTGTCTTTAATGAACATCTCTGACATGTAACAGCTAATTACTCTAGATATATACACAAAGTGTTTAAATTCCTTTTCATTTACATGTGTTAATGGTAGTTAATAATTAAAAAAATTAGTAACATGTGGTAATTCATTAGTGATAAATAGTAAAAACTGTGTAATTATGGTAATGTAACAGGTGATATTACATACAGAGTAATCATCTCTAGAAGATTTACTGAGGACATGAATGAAAGAGTTTGTGACAGTTCAAATATGTTATGGGTTAATGTTTAGAAAATTTTAATTTTTATTAGGATTTTAAGAAAAACACACATTGAATGTATCAATACTAAGTGATTAACTGTATCTTCACAGGAAAAACTGTAAGATGGTAAGAAACGAAAGCACAAATATACATGGAATAAGTAAAGCTCAGACAATAAGATTATGAATCTTTGCACTGAATTCAGAATTTCACAAAGCAATGATGAGGAACTGATCAGAAGAAAATACACTGAATTACTTATATTTTTGAGAAAGACCACATGCCCAAGGTGCAAAACCATGACAAAACAATAAAGTGCCACAATATACCAGGGTACACTTACCGAAGTTGCAGATAAAGGTCTAGCACGTGCTGACTGCAATTATATATTAAATCAACATCAGTGTTTCAGGTTTATAAATGCCAGTGACACACCAAAAACGAAATGAAGTCATTAAGAACTGTTGATCATTTCTTGCAACAGATTAACTACAAAATCATTAGGTCATAATCTAACTATTTTGATGGAATTTCATTAGTGGAATGCTTATAACATACATAAAAAAAAAATAAAGAAAAAAGTTCAAAATGTTTAAGTCAACACGCTCATGTGGTTATAAGGATTAATACACCTACCAGGTTATTTAAACATACTAGTTTTATTATTAGGTGTTTTTCACATCCTCTCTTTATCTACTTATCACAAAATGGTTAATAATAATTGAAACTAATACATTTTTATGAAAATGCTCTCTGAAGTTAAAAATCTGTAAACAAAATCAGATATTAAACATAAGCAAGTGCTGTCAGAATGAAGTTTTAAACTGTCTTAATTAACGACAAAGATGAATGCTGAAGTTAAACATAGCTTTGATGATTACTTTATAAGACAGCGTTGGATTATTTTATATCCCAGGTCCTGTCATTACAAGGAAAACAGCTTTTATACTTAAACAAACTAGGTAATAAAACATACAGAGATACTTCAAAGACAACTTAGCAAGCAGACTGATATTTATATTAATGTTAAATCATTTGAAATTTTAGTTTGCACTTATTTCTGCATTATGCTGAGTTAATATCTTTCAAACAAAAACAGAATAAAATGTGTAAAAGTAATTTTTGTAACTAAGAAAATGATTTCAAAAATTAAAAAAAAAAAAACATGCAGGAAAAAAAAAAAAAAAAAAAAAAAAAAAAAAAAAAAAGAAAGAATATCCATCTGTAAAATTCAAAATATAAACCAATGTATAAAAGATGCAGTTCAGAACATTTATATTGTAACTGATAAATAATAAAATTACCAAACCAGTTTTTTTCATGAACAATATCTGCATAAAGAACAATAGTGTAACAATAGCAGTATAATATTTCATTTGATTACTATTTATTATTATTATTAATAAAAAAAGAACAAGTATTTGGATGTCCACAATGTGTTTGACTTTAAAGTACATGTAAGTTAAATGATCATGGATTTACCAAAACCATGTCCATGTTGTTACTAAATTTCAAAATAAAATTTAGTATTTCATGTATATATTCCTACAATACCTTTTGAAGAAAACCAAGTAACTTTTCAACAATAAAGAGCATTAATTTGGGAACAAATAATTTTTTTTAAAGTTATTTGTTAGATAATAACATATTACTATACTACAAAAACTGGATATATACAAGTAAATTAAAATGTTCATGTCATGTGAGTTTTAAAAAACCCAACAAAAATTTCAAATAAAAATAAAGCTTTAAGATTAATACAGTATGTTGAGATCATTCAATATGATAAATTCATTTAACGATTTGTATCCAGTCTATATTAAATGCACACTAAATGAAAAAGTGAAAAAGCTGTTGTAACTTTCTATTCCTTATTATACATGTGACTTTATCTATCAAACATACCGTACAAGCTTATGTATGTCCTGTTACTTTTTAAGCATTAAATGATAATGCACAAAGTCAAATATATTGTTTTTTTAAATTAAAAAGAACTTGTAAATTACCTTTGACCTGGCTGCAATTTTTGCTGCTATTTCCTGGTTGCGTTTACTTTGATGCACAGTTCTCATCATGGGGTCATGGCAGATAACACCTATGAAACAAAATATTAATAGCTATTATTTAAAATACCTGTTACAATCTGTTATTACATGGCAGGTCATGTTGTCCCTTCTTCAAATTCATGATTAAGATAAAACATTAAAATAGTTTGATAATTAACAATCTAAAATTAGTTTGATATAAATATATATATATATATATATTTATACTTTTTCCAAATTGTATTAATTAAAAAAATATTATGTCAAGAAAGATGAAGAAAGCTGGTATACAAAAATTCTAACCTGCCAGTGCAAAGAGGTCACATAACAAATTGCTTTTGATTTTCATATCTAGAGGAGTATCACTGAAATAAAAGACCATCCAATATTAACTAACTAGTGTTTCACTCAACATAAAAACCTCCATACAATTAAACTATTCTTTATGGAAAATTAACATCAGTTTTCAGAACTTAGCTTAACAATATACAGTTAGTTTAAAAAGTAAATAGTGGATAAAATTACCAAAATGAACAACTATAAAATTACACCATTAATACTGTAAAATTAATGAGAAGAATTTTTAATACTTATTTAAACGATATGCAATTTGTTAAAAATTATTAAAAACAAATAAAATATTAAAAAACAACAAAGAGTATTTATTTTATAACACAGATGATACAGTACCATGCAAGAGATGGAGACAGGTTCACTTCTAAGATCCAAGGTTTCAAGTTCTCATCAATCAAGATATCAAAGCCATATAATTCTGTAAAAACATAAAACAGCTCCTTGTGTAACTCATATCAATATTTATAGACATTCATTAAAAAAAATATTTCCAAAAAATTTCAAACAACAAATATGGATTTTAAAAGACAATGGATAAAGATAAACAGTTTGAAGCTCTATCAATAAATATACTACCCTATCAGAAACACTTCAGTGAAATACACCACTTCATATTTGACAATTAAAAAAAAAAAAAAAGGTTATTCTCTATTCTTTAAGTATGTCATAAATTCCTCACCAAAACAGTTTCCTCTGTATGGCATAAACATTTTGCAAGCAGTGGCAACTTGAAGTTCAGCTGAGATGATTGTTTTGATAACCACATCTTCAATGCGCATCATCAGAGCTGGAGAATATAAAAAATCATCTAAAAATATCTATACATTTATGTTCAATCTAAAACTTAGGTTATGATTAAATGTGGTTGTTTTGATCCACAAATAAAACTGGTGGTCTTGTTTTTGTAGCAAGTCTGATAGCAAAGTGCACTACTGTATAGTCAGTGTCATTATGTAACAATGTCTGGTAGTTAAATAATTCAGCTGTCTGAGAAACATGAAATAATAAGACACAGATTTGTTGACTTGATAAATGAAGTCTCAGCTGTGCTGAAAATATTTGGTTCTACAGATGCAAAAATTAAAACTACTACAGGTTCAAAACCAACATCAAAATAGAAATCAAGAAAATAAATGTAAAGTACATAATATATAAAACATATGAGAAAACAAATATTTACAATACCATGTATTATTAAAATGGAACAAACATATTTTAAAACATTACATTTTATAATCTGAATATTTGTACCTGCTGTATCTTTCCCTTCAGATCGCAGATATCTTAACATGGCTCCCAAAGACCATTTATTTCCATAATCTTCTACATCAGGGTCATCATTTCTGAAATTAATTCATATTAACATTAAAAAAAAAGAATAATAAAATTAAAAAAAAAAAAAGGGGTTGAATGAAACTTGTAAGAAAAGAGACAACAAACCAACACCATTAAATAATAATAATAATAAATAAATAAATAAATAAATAAATAAATAAATAAATAAATAAATAAATAAATAAATAAATAAATAATTAATTAAATAAATAATAAACAGAACAAACAATTGCAAAAAATCCCTGCGAATTAGGACATTATGTGAATGACATATTTTATAATTAAAATTTCTTCCTTAGTCAATATGAATAGTGTATAACATTTGTAACTGATATTCAGTACAAATGGATTAATCAGGATATGCTCACTTCACATAGTCCTGGTTTTTCTTGTTGACGCTGTAGTTTGTCAAATGCATGCATTGGTTACGAATACTTCTGTTGCTTTTTTCAAATTTCACAGTTGCAAATCTGAAAAGAAATAAAATATTGCTGTTATAAACAAATATTAAAGTCAACATTTAACTTAACAATAATTGATCTTAAAATCTGATTAACATTGTTATACGTTTCCTTAAAATGTTACTAATAATCTGATATTTTAAAACAGATTGTTAATAAATGTATTGCATTAAGACATTGATTTCTGTGTTTACTGTCAGATTGTATTAAATGAAAAAATCCACAAGATACTTTGAAAAAAAAAGAAAAAAAGTACAAAAGTAAATCTGTGCATCTTTCTTTTTTCATATTATTATATATTTTACCTTGTTAGACCTTCTTCAAATAAATAAATCACCAGTGGATCATAAGAGGTGACTGATACATACAGTCGAACATCAAATTTGAAACCTGTAATTAGAAATATGACATATTTAACAGTACAAGTATTTATTAAAGCTGGTCACATAGCAATACAAGATAATAAATATAACATCAATATATATTAAATAGATCACATATTACACATTAAGGAAGAAAAAAAACAAGTAAAAAACAATTATTTATTGAACCAGAAGACAGATTTGTATTAATGTTAAGACAATGAATGTAAGAAAAAGTATTTTAAACATACCATCAATGAGTAGAGGATTGGGCAGGTATTTACTGATGATAAGATTTTCATCCAAAGGTACCTGATCTGGCTGAAAAAAACAAATGCAGTGCATACTTAAAATTAGAAATCCTACACTGAAACAATCATCTAAAAAACCAAATTTATTTTACAATGACCGAAAATATAGCCTTTCTACTAACAGTCATTCCAATAACTAGAAGAAGGCTTTCAAATTAGCGTAACAGAAAAAAGATAAGGCCGATGAAAATCAATAGAAATTCATATACTTTGGCTGTATTTAGCAAAATCTCAAAGCACTAAAGATAGTTATTGTTTTGACATACA
Organism: Chrysomallon squamiferum; assembly: GCA_012295275.1. NCBI lineage: Eukaryota > Metazoa > Mollusca > Gastropoda > Neomphalida > Peltospiridae > Chrysomallon > Chrysomallon squamiferum. Next base: position 30,643,513 of record CM022665.1, on the reverse strand, counting down.
AGTGATGGTTGGTAAATAAGTAAGTATGCACTAATATGTTAATATATATGATTTACAAGAAAAACAATAGTAAGCAACATACATGGTTTACAAGAAAAACACCTCTTCCTCTTGAAGAAGCTACTGGTTTGACAATCCAGTGACCTTTCTCTCTCAAAAAACAAGCTGAAAAAAAGATACAACCTTGTTTTGATTATCTACTTTTATGTTTCATACATCATAAACTTGGTTATATACACACATGTATATACAAATTTGTATATATATATATATATATATAGTGGGTTCCATAATTAACTATAGTTAATTACTGATCTCTAACTTTGTATTAAAAATACTTCCATGTCAAATTTTTCATAAAGAGAATTCTTAAAAAATGGATTGCCTTTAAAAGCTATGCATTAACTCACAACAAAAATCTTGGTATTCTGCAGGCAAAATGTAACTGTTTGGAATGAAGTCAAAGTGCTTGTAACCCTTTAAAAAAAAAAAAATTGAAGACAAATTTTAAATAAAAGTTGTCTTGAACACATTATTAAAAAGAGGTACAACAGATGCAGTAAAACTAATTTTACAACAATGTGCAGAATGCACAAATCACTTAACTCTTATGGTGCCATGTTTTTTTGTTTTTTTAACAAAACATTGTACACCAAGTTAAATTTTAATGTAACTTATTTTTGTAACTCATTTGTTTAAAAAATCACCTAAAATACATTTTATGTTTGATTACTTTCAAATTTTCTGTGTTTGTGCTAAATTGAATGACTAGAGAAATTTTAATGATTTTAAATGTGTAAAACATTAATGTGACATCAGGATTGGACAGCCACATGAGTTAATAAATGCATCATCATTTTGGAAACATTTTCATATTATATGAAAAAATATGGATTTAAGAAGAATTTTGAAGCTTTACTATTTATCTAATAAACTACCATTGTTTCAGTGATCACAGAAAAATATTATATATTCACCTTAATTTGTTGCATTCTTTGTATATTTTTGAACAGTCTGTCTTTTCTTGTCAGCTCATAGGATCTGAAAGAAACAATAACTGGAGTTTTTTCAATGTTTTATCGGGGAATGGAAATCAAGTTTTGGACCCACATATTTTAAAGAAAAAGTAAAACTTAATATTTTTTTTTAAAAAGAAATATAATAATAATAATCTTGTAAGAAAGATTTTTCTTGTGAACTGGTAATCAAATTACTAATTGACATGGAATTTTTTAAGTTAAAACAAATGAAAAATTAAATTGTATTACCTTGGAAAATGGTTTATTTTCTGGAACTCTGTCATAGTTCTTAGAGTAAATGGTTTCAGGTGAGAATTTGTCCAGATTAAATTGAAATCAGCACTATTTGGATGTACCTATAACAAGATGAAATTATAGATTAATGAATTATATACAAAATTATTTAAAAATAATAATCTGTTAAAAATTAATAATGTTATCCATATATTATTTTTATTTAACCTCAATGGATTAAAACTTACTACAGAAATAATGAGTTTTTTTTATCTGTGTCGTTACATACAAATAATGCCAATTCACTAATAATACCATAGATCACTTAACATTAAAGTATTTAATAACAGTTTCAGTCATTAACAATTCATGTTTATTATACACACTGTAATAACAATACAGAACAAATGTTATATTGTAATCTGTATGTTTTCACACCCATGTATAATTAAAGACAGTACAGATGATCAATGTTGGATATAAAATACACAAAATGAATTAGAAACCTCATGAAATCCATGAGAATTAAGAATGTTGCGCACAATCTTGCATTCAGAGGAACCAAATTTGTAAGCCAGATGGTATCGCTCTGAAATAAATTGAAAAAATAATAATAATAAATTGATTCAGAACAGTGATTTATATCTGTAGTTGTGTTTATACAACTGATTGGGAAACCAAATAAATATCATTTCATAATTTACAAAATGTCTTAGCATCAGAAATAGTCTGTTTATGAATCAACTTTTTGTTTACAAGTCAGCATAAATAATAATAAGAACAACAACAACAACATATATAATCCAAAACATCAGTCTTACCTCCAACAAGTTTAAAGTCATTTTTCTTGTTGAATAAAGGTTCTACACTGAAAAGTATGACTGGTGTACGTTTTCCATAGCCAGTCCACTGGATATTTTTAACTCCCTGACTGAAATAAAATTATCAAAAATCAAAAATTGTGTCAGAAACATTCAAAAGAAAATATTTTACAGGTTAATTCCTGAACAAATATGTTAATGAAAACTTTATACTCAGAAAACTCTCGAATTAGATGTCATAGTGTAACCTTAATCTTAATCAGAATATTGAATTCAGTTAAATATTAATTCATCTATGGAAAACATATTAATAAAAACAGCTCGAAAATAGAACAGGCTCATCTAGAGCCTATAAATAACAAATACATCTTTCATATTCATTACATCAAAACACTATGTTGGTACATTATAATTTATTTTTAACAACTTCCTTTTTTACCTTTTTTAATGTTTAAGCAATACATTGTTCTTATTATAATGATATAACAGAAGAAACTATTGACACCCTTCCATAGGCTCTATTTAATATCAAGCAGCAGAGGATCTTTCTTCAAACATGCATACACATTGAATGGCCTTTGATAAACCAGTTATAGGGCTCTAGCTGGAACAGTTAAGTATAGATTAAAAGTATTCAGATCATGGATTTGAAAAATAAATATTTTGCTTTTCTTACTCCTTGCGAGTATCTTCTTCTCCATCATCAGTTTCATAGTCAGAATCATGTTCACTGTGTTCATCACCATCACTCTGTTCTGAAGGTGTCAGTGACCCAGTGTCAGACACGGTTTGGGAAGCCATTGTTACTTTCACACAACATACATAAGCAGATGTTCACATAGTACAATCATCTCTTTAGCTGAGCTTCCATCTTTTCATCTTCTAAAATGAAAAAAAACAAATTTATACATAATTCTGAATAATTATGATGTGCAACAGTTCAGTATGGATATATATATATATATATATATATATATATATGGTGCAACAGTTCAGTATGTATGTATATGTATGTATATATATATATGTTCTATTGATATGTTTTTACTAGTTTCAATCACAGTTAATCTGATTATTTATTAGGGTAAATATCTGAAACAGTTCAATTAAGGAAAACGTAACTATGGAAAGGGTGTTTTGTTGCTGTGTTTTGGGGGGTGGTGGATTAAATAAATGAATAAATATTTCAATATTAAACACCATGTCAGGCATAAAATTCATGCTGGTGTTATTTAAAATTATTATTATTATTATTATTATTATTATTATTATTATTATTATTTTTTTTTTTTTTATACTGATGATATATGACAAAGGAAAACTTCTGCTCTTTGTGAGTATTCTTAGAGACCAGTACTCAGTAGGCCAACAAACAAAATGTTCATAACAAAGCACTGACACTATACCCATCAGCTATTACTAAACATGTAAACTAGATTGCCAAATATTACACAGCATGAAATGGCAACCGTATCACGCATGTACGAAACTGATATACGACAAAAACAAAACAAAACTATTTTAATGTGTTACATGATTGAAATTGTGGTAACGTGTTTGTTTTGTTTTAATCTTTTTTTTTATCAACCTTTTCATTTGGTATGCTGATTTGCTTTGAATTTAATAACTGAAAAATGTAACAAGTTTCTTCTTTTGAACAGTGTAGTTTCCGGTAACCATGGTCACAGAAAACCTTCTTTTTAAGAAAACCAAAAATTAATTTTATGTTTTAAAATATTACTCGTCACTTTCAAAATTCAGAAATATGCACGCTCATTATACTCACTAATAAGAATATCCAAAATTAATTAATTTTAAAAAATTAAGGTATAGGAAATGTTGCTAAGCCGAAGCAACGACACAAATCAATATTAAGCGATTAACGGTATCATCCAAACAGAAACCGTAACAAAAATGGTTATTAATAAATAAAAAGTTATCCCAATAATTAATATACCATTTACGTTAATGCTGACAAAAATTTAGATCATACCCGTATATCCTGCCAGATTAATTAGTTAAAACTTTACAAACAAACAAGCTGTGACTTGGCACGCGCACCGACTACCGGCAGTGGAATTGTGGGAAAAACATGTCTGCGTCCATAGTTCGTAAATTTCGTCCACAAATAATAGCACAAAGTAAAGAAAAATGTACAGGCAGTATTATATTTCTACATGGTTCAGGTAATTCTAAAATGAAATAAGCAACAACTGTTCTATTGATATTATCGGTGGTAATGACTATTTCCATTAAACCATACAGATGTCAAAAATTAAGGAATTTAATGCCGCAGTCATTCACTGATTCAGTGAGTAACTGAGTTATTAAAACACTTTTAGTAGTGTTACACAGTAAAGTAATCAATTATATTATGCAGTTTGTTATAACATTTAATATTATCGGGAATTATTTTCCTTTTCAGTTTTCCTGTAAACTTACAATGTAACGAATGTTTCAAAAGTATTGAAATAATTTTTAAACTAGTTCAGTAGTTACAATGATCCTGATGGGGTGCGTGTAAAAACGTACCTAAAACAAAAAGGTCAAAACGTTCCTGTATCTTGTTATCTTAAATGATTCATCTGCAAATTTCTTTTTAGATATAAAAATGGTTTTTTTTGTTTTTTTTTTATCAGAAATGTGACAGAAATCCAAACGTGATCAAAGTAAAAACTATTGATTGAATCATTTGTCTGCACTTGCACTGTATCTTTGATAATTTTTGTTATGAGAAAAAAATTCATCTGCAACAGTAGTATTCATGGTGAAGCAGCTGTGTGAGCAGAGAGAATGGTGGTAGTCTGACACTTCTTCACTTCATATACATGTGCCAGCCTGCAAAACGTAGTACACATGTAATAGTGAGATTCATAATTATGAAAGTCTGTGCAAAAATAGCTAGTACATTCATTTAATGTCATTTCGCTAGCTATTGACCATGATTAATTTAATAATTATAATATTATTTGCATTAGTACTCACAAGTAATGAAGTTACCTTCACAATCATTGTTTGTCTGAACAGGTTGGCAACATATGGAACAGTCTTTGGGAGTCCACATCCCTGTCATCCATGTTGATTTGATGTAAGTTCCAGTGGTTTTAGTGTTAAAGACATTTCATCACACAGTTTGTCAAATGTAGGCATGATGTGTTCATCAGGCAGCAGTGATAGCACTAATACCCTCCTTATGCACTTGAAGCATGGCCCTTTCTGTCTAATCACCTTGCAGCCCAAGAGCCTGGAAATAAATAACAGTGGGGTTATATGTAATAATTATTGCACGTGAACACAGAATAAATATGTAATAGAGAGAATCATAATTATGAAAATCTGTGCAAACTCACTATTATGTTCAGCACACATATTATCATATTCATATTCTTGAATGATATAGCAATAAATAATGTACATACCTGATCTTTCATGAATATAACCTGCAGCAGTCCTTAGTGTTGATGTTGAACAATGGTGTTGCAAAACACATTACTGAAATAACATTCAGATAACCAGACATATGCATTCAAATAAATAAACAGTATCTCATCTTCAGTATTTTTTTGCAGTCCTTTTTGTTTCACCTCAATGTGAAGACATAGACAAGCAGCACCTGGTTAGATTGTCTATCCTTTTGTATGAAAGCATGGACAAAGAACAGTTGATGAAATGGGTCTTTTGGTCTGAGGGTTTTGAATGTAGCATCCACATACCACGTCTTGGCCTTCTGTAGGAATCCAGCTGCTGTTGCATTGCAGTACCAAACGGCAGTGATGTTGTGTCACAGGAAGTCAGGAATCCATCTTTTATATTTGTTTCCTCACTTATTCTCAGTGGTAGAACATCTCATATGCTTGTTCTGTATACTGTATCACCAGTAGGAATGATTAAGCAATCCTAAATGATAAAGCATCATCTGTATTATGTCCCATCATCCACTCACTGACTGTGGATGGATTGGTGGTGATGATTTCTGCAGATATATTTTTGTCAATACTTTCCATAACCAGAATTTCATCAGCTTTAGGAACGACAGTGGAGTCATCAAATACATCTGCAGTCAAATCCAATGACTGCATCTTCATAATTTCCATTGTCATGGATACTTGAGTGTTTTCTGGCAGGACCAGCTAGACAGCAGTTCACTTAACTGATGGATGATACTGGGTTTCGGCTTTGGTTTCAGCTCTACTTCAGGATCTAGTTTTGACTCTTCTGGCATGTGAACTTTAAGTGGATTAGACTTTTATCCAAGCACATATACTTTTACTTGGACAATCCTGTAAATGGTAATGGAACAAAATGTCATGTTATTCATACAAACATTATGCATTCTGTGAATAATATTTTATTAATATTGTTTTATAGTCAGTATTATATTACATTTATCTTAGATCATCTTCAATTTGTGATTAATATTAATAAAATGTCAAAATAAACTAAACAGATACAGTACTTCTAAAAGTATATATATATGTATTTTCAAAACAGACAGATATATATATGTGTGTGTATATATAGTGGAAACTGGCAAAACTGGTCCCTGGTTATCATGGATTACCATCTAAACTAACTATGTATTTTGGTCCAGTTTTGGGGTATAAAACCCTTAATAAACGGAACCTTGTATATTATAGATACCAGATCAGTTTCAGCTGTTGGTTAATTACCCTCAACAAACTGTAATCCAGGTAAGCTCAGCTGGCTACCAGACTGGGAACAGTGCAACCTGGTTTTTCCCATTACACTATGGCAAGATCTCAAACCAGACATTCTGGCTATCTGGTAATTAGTTGTTGATTCACTGGTACTTACCAGTATGGTTGGACTTCTTAGTGCCTTACATCTGTAATCATGTTTTAGATCTTGACTATGATGTTATGACAAAGCTTGTTAACCATCTCATGGATTTATGCATGTGCTAACAACACAAATTAAAAGCAACATAGCCCCTACTCATTTAGTCATTGTCACATTTTATTCACAATTTACAAATCAAATGTAAAGATCTACATTGCACATATTTTATTATTTATTTAATAGATACGTATAAAAAAATGCAGACATAGAAACAAACACCAATCTCTGTGAAATGTCCAGTCAACTGACGAACTGAACTTTCATTAAAATCCAAAATTAATTTAATATGGGATTCCGAATTTGCAAACAAATAAAATTCACTTAATTAGCTGTATTAGTATTATTAAATCACTCGGGGAGATATATGTTATGCATGAGGATTATACTTTATCCAAAAGAATTCATCTATTTTATAAAAGTAAAATCAGCTGCTTGGAAAACCAAATAATATATTATTTGAGTAATTTTATTTATAATCTATATTGTTCACATATAAAAAGATGTGACACACTTTGTATATGGATGATGTCCATATAAGCAAAAATGTGTATACACTGTGTGTGTGTCAGATAGCCATTCATAAATTATAATCATTTTACTTCAGATTTGCATCTTCAAATGTGTAATAATTAAAAAAAAAATCTTTTCTAATTAAATTTTTTTTTTTTTTTTTTTTTCTACTGACTATAGGCACTGTATCAATATTTGTTTTACATTATGTACTGTAACTATTTACAACAAAATAAGATAACCACCTAAAGTTAGTTGGCCAGTAGTAGCCATACCTAAAATCACTGTGTTGTTTTTGATGAACATACTTTAAGTATCAAATAGATTATCAATTTACAATTACATGTTGAATGCTGCCAAATATGAATTAATATAATGAAAAATTGTATGTGTAGTTTTTAAAATGATTCACAAGTAAATAGTATACACATTAGCAGTATATAGGGTAACAGTTTGCTAAATTATGTTGTTCATCATGACCAGCATTCTTTGACCTTTTTTTAAATTTGATTAGGAGATACTGGACCAGGAATTCGACAGTCGTTACATAGTGTCCTGGGAGAAGAATTTGTTTTTCCACACCTTAGAGTTATCTTTCCTACAGCACCTCCTAGGTAAGTTTCTTAATCACAGATCCAATTTCCATTCATTGGCTTTTTTAAATTAGTGATTAAAAGAGGATAAAACACAATAGATTTCGTTCAACCATTTTTTTGTTACCGTTTTAAAAAAAAAAAAAAAAAAATTATATTTATTTATTTATTTATTATTGTTGTTTTTTTGTTTGTTAAGTAATTAAAATATAATTTTAAAAATTTTAAGAATATCTGCATCTGGCTTAGCCCTAATTTCTATAAAAAAAAAAAAAAACGAATCCATTTTTCTTTAGTAGTTTGTACATTTTATGATACAGATAATTTACATTTGCTTATGTGTGACAGGCCGTATACACCTATGGGAGGTGCAGTAAGTACTGTTTGGTTTGATAGAAACCAGATTTCTCCATTCACAGCTGAAAGTGACTCGGTCAAAACAACATGTGAAGAATTCTCCTGTCTAATTGAAGCAGAGATCAGGAATGGTATACCTAAACACAGAATCATGATCGGTAATTTTTACCATTATTTACAAAATTGATATAATTACAGTTCACTAAATATTTAAAATTGATGCTTGTAGTTAAAATCCATTTTTTAATTATTGTAATTTATCCTAATACCCAGTCAGATTAACTGTGGCAAAAAATAAATTGAAGAGATTGAAGAATTCAGCATTGTTTTATTTAGTCTATTCCTTATCTTATTTTTAAAGTTATTTTTAAAACAGAATTAGAAATATATGTTCAAACATTTTACAAATTATTTTTTATAGATTTATTATTATTGTTGAATATTTATGAACCCTGATTTTAACCTGATGTATCTGATATCCATTCAAGTTAATTTAAGAACCATACAATATTTGTTATGTTTATTAAGTTTTCTAGTAATTATTCAATCATCAGACTTAATTAAATTTAATACAAACAAATTTTATGTTATGTATACCTTCATAGACATACATATTTTTATAGAGGCGGATTTGCTATGTTGTATTTTTACAGATGGGTTTGCTGTGTTATTGTTATTGTTATAGGTAGCTTTTCTATGTTATTTATATTATTACAGGTGATTTTCTTTGTTATTTGTATTAATGCAGGTGGTTTTTCTATGGGAGGATGCCTAGCTCTTCATCTAGCATATCAGTTCCATAGACAGATAGCTGGTGTATTTGCACTGTCCAGTTTTCTTCAGAAAGAATCATCAGTATACAAGGTTAGTTTTAACAACTAACACAAATAACTTACTTGAACTTAAATCGGAGATATAACTAGTTATAGATAGATCTAATTGGTGTAATTATCTTTGGATCATAATAATTATATACATTTTGAAAAAAATCCATTTTTCAGAGTGTTGAAGAGCATGACAAGAACCTTGCTCCACTGTTTCAGTGTCATGGAGAAGAAGACAGTTTAGTTTTATTTGACTGGGGTAAAGATACTTTTGAAAAATTGAAATCACTGGGAGTTGATGGACAGTTTCACACTTTTCCAGATCTTTACCACGAAATTAACAGAAAAGAAATTGAATTGCTAAAACAATGGATTGTTAAAAATCTTGATGATTCTGAAAATATATGAAAATTATAACTTAAAGCTTTAAAGAATATAAATCACTATTTCATCAAAACTTTAAAGAATATAAATTATTATTTATTTAAGGTATATCTTTGATATATATTATATATATATATATATATATATATATATATATATATATATATATAGTGTATATATAAGATTTGTTTTTACAATTTTGTTGTTTTATTTACAAATAAATACTAATGAAAGTTGGAGGTTCACACTTTGTTTGACGTGGGACATTGTAAAGAGAAATCTGAACAAGGAAGTTGTAGAAAAGACCTTATAGATTTATGAATGACACCATTCCTTATATTATCTTTATTTCATTTTCTGTGTATCAAACTGATGTCATGAAAAAAGTAGAAACTGTATTACACCCTTGTGAGCTTGTTATTTCTTTGTCAGTCTTTATTAATGCCAAAGATTGATTTACTAGTATAAATAAAGCATTCACATAGAATTATATAAAATGTGTTTTTAGCCTGATGTTCATATAACCAAAGGTATACTTGAAATTCTTGGTTCGAACAAAAAGTTAGCTTTTTTCAGTATGATGCATTTAAGTGTGTGATTTTGCTTCACAGTGCATCTTTCTGTACACTTCATGTGTTAATTGTTAATTTTAAAATGTTTTACATTAGCAGTGAAAATGGAGGAAAATGAGATGCATTTGCAGAAAGTAAAAATGCATAGTGAAAAAAGGGTTGTGCCTTTTATGGTAGTGGTCCATAGCTGAGAGGACTGTCTTTAAGTGGTTCACTGGGTTCAAAAATAGAAATTTTGGGTTTTGAAGCAATAACATTTTGGCAGGCCTCCAATTATTGATGACCAAATGATATTTTACTGCATTTTGAAAAATTACTTAAAAGGACCAAAAAAAAGAAAAGAAAATGCATCAAAACACAAAATGATAATTAAGATAAAAAAATTTATTGTATGATCTTCAAGAGAATATACTGTAATGTTTCTAATAATGTCAATATTAATTATAACATTATCAAAATAGACAAAATGGCCTTTTTGTTAAGGAGCATCTTTGTAAGGAACTGCAGTTATTAGTTAATATATAAAAATGAAAGTATACGGGAATGTATTGTTAACAACATATCATTACTGAAAATAAAAAAAATAAAAAAATAACAATTTTTAATCACAACATTTTCAGTTGTTTGTCTTTTATTAGCTCTTACAAAGTTACATGCAAATTTAGTATTGTTTATTTATTTATTTATTTATTTATTTTTATTATCCATATCCTATCCTAGTATATGTTTCATTACTTTAAAATAAAACTTAATTCATAACAAAAAGTGTATCCATCGTATTTAGTGCACTTTTTTCAATACTTGGAAGGAATAAGTGTTATCTTACACTCTTTTTGAAACCTGAATAAGCAAATAAGTAGTTTCTAGGAAGCAGTCCAGTTATCTTGTTTTCATAATTTTTAACTCAATAAGAAAATTCAAAGTGGGTTGCCTAATTAAATGATCTATTTTATTAGTTATTACAGATGGTAATCTGTACAGACAAATATTATAGCATGTTTTACTCTGGACTGATAGTGATCAGTTCTTTGTGTAATGCAGAACTTTCACACAGGTCCTTTGCAACAATTGTGACAAAGATATTCACAGCTTTATTGACTGACTTCGGCAGTATCAGTGCTTCATCTGTATTCTTAGTGAGTTTCTTATCTAGGATATCAGCTCCTCCCAGTACAGATCCCAGTGACACTTCATACACTAGATCAGGCCATGATGATGTCACAGCATCTGTCCATGACAACGTGATCTTTCTGTCAGACATCTTTGTCACATTTATTTTAAATGAATCTGAAATACAGAACCCAATATTTCAATACCTAACACTGAATTATCATGGACAATATCATTTGATAAATAATCTGTATAAAGTAAAACTACATTGAAATTAAAATTATTTGACTGATACCGGGTGAATTCAAATATTTTAAAAGAACTAAGCATTCTGTGTATTTATTTAGGTCTAGAGCTGAGTGGAGATCTGAATAAGATTCAGTCCTGACTTAGCCAGTGATTATTTTATTAAGAAACAATTTAATATAGATAATGACATGTTTAATCATTAATGTAATTAATATTGAAAAAAAAAAAAAAACCCATCAAAATCTCGAAGTGATGGACAATGTTATTTATATTTTAAGCTGCTGTTATAATAATTGTATTGATGATCACTATATTATAACTCAGGCTGAAAAAGATACATTTCGTCTCACCTGCCCAAGTTGGTGGCTTACGAAACATTTTAAAACTTGATGACACTGAGACACCTTCCTTGTTCAGAACATCCACTGGAGTCAAGCTGTATTTGTACTCTGTGTTTTGTTGAAGGTTTAAGTTTTGCAGACTGACATGGTCAAAACTTAGATAAGATGGAATCATATTCTGGATGATATTAAAAGAATCTACCAGGGTTATCTGAAATGACATCAATTTTCTACACATTGTAAGAAATCTTGTACCCATTTCTTTGTTTCCTTATTGCTAAAACATCAAATCTGGTTATTTATCTGCCATGTCTGTTCTAGGCAAGACCACTGTAAAAACAAAAACAAAACGAACCCTGAGCAATATACTTCCTACAAACCATTAAGTATGTATAAACCAAATCTTACAAACATCCACGATCGTATATAAACAGTCTTTACAGATTATCAAATTTTCAAAACAAACTCCTTGAATAAGAAAAATGTGTAGGGTTACCTTTAAATTCTTTATGTCCACCAAGGCAGCATCATTTTGCCACCTGATCCTGAGTGAATTGTTTTGAGTGTGACAGACTGAGCCAGCAGGCAGCACAGTGAGACTGTTACTTGACACAGTGTTAGACAGACCTTTACCAATCAGCTTCACCCCGTCACTGGTAGCCTGGGCTGGCAGTCCTGCCTTGTTGTGACACCTCACAGTGCTGTACACCATCAGAAACACGTCCACACTGGACAAATCAAAATCATGATGATTACTGTCACCATCAACCTTGACAAATGATTTGAGGTCAGATGAGCCAGATATAGATCCTGTGTGGTATGAATAAGTAAATGCTTGTTATTCGTCATATTACAAAAAAATACTTTTAAACCAAAATGTTAAGTTAAGGCTACAATATATAAATGACTGCTGTATTATAAAATAATTACTTTTAAGCTTATAAATAAAAAAATAAATAAAGGATAAAAAAAAAGATAAGAAATCAGTCTTAATATGTATTAAAATACTGTCTACAGGTTTTAATAAATAAATTTAATTTATAACATATATAAAATTACATTAAGCATAAATTGAAAAAAAAAGAGACATATCTATCAAAGACTAGCACAGAAAATATTTTCACTTGATACTTTAAATGTAATAAAATGTAAATATATAAATGTTAATTTTCGATATTTTGCTTTTTGGATATTTGATTTTTTTGAAAGATATGAACTGTTATCACCAATGATATGGAGAAATTTGTTAAAATGTGTCACCTATTGCCCATTCACAGTAGTCCACTCCAGATTCTTCATCTATAACTTTGTAACTGACAAACAGACGTGTGGATCTCTGGAAATCTTCATCAGTTTCTGTAGGAAAATACAATAGTAATAATCACAGTATCAGGAAACACTTAGACATCTCTATTAAAATTATTAAATTGACCTGAAACTCTAACAAGTCTCTATTTAAACTATCACAATCTCCTGAAAATCTGAGATATTTCTATTAAAATGATCATATTACTGAAACATGCCATCATATCTTACAAATTGAGACACCTCATTAATATCTTTCTTACAAACCTTGTCCATCGATGACATCAGTAATTACAGGTGGTGTCATGTCAACTTTGATGCCACCAGATGTTGTCACACTGCTCAGTCCTGCAGCATTGGTGGCGACCACAGTGATGTAGATGTCTGTGTTGTGTGTCAACTTCAGTCCTGATGTAAAACCATGAGTCTGCTGTCCTACTCTTTGAAATCCTTTAACCTGAGTTCCACCAGGCACAGAACCTAAACAGTTATTTAATATAAATTGTTCCATTGTAAAGAAACAATAAATCTCCAAGAAAAACAAAACTATACAACATATAACATATTATCTTCTAATTTTGCAAATGAGCATATATGAAGAATTCATAATGAACCTTTATAATAGCTAAACACAAGTTATATAACATATAAAGCATCAGTGCACTGTATAATAGGAAACAAACAGGTATATAATGTACAAGTATGATCATAAAGTTCTGTTATCAAAATCACAAAATCACAATTAATTACAAATATTGCAAATCACTCTAATATGTTGTGTCCGAAAGTGTTTTCCACTAATCTGATAAATCAACATTATTCTGTTACTTGTTTAACTCACCTATTGCCCATTTGTAATCAGCGATAGGAGACTGTTCATCTTGAAAATACCAGACAACATGAAGAGAAGTCCAGTGAGGCAGAAACAGACTTGTTACTGAGATGTTCTCATCTTGTGTTTTTGACTGTTTTATGTAATCCACTGAATTAAGTGAGACTGAATCCACAGCTAGTTCAGCTTCCTTTGAAGATGTTCCAAAAGATATTTTTGTGGAAGGATGTTTTGCAGTGAAGGTGTATGTAAACTTGTGCCAGAGAATTGTTTTTTGTTCTCCAACATCACAAAGACCTTTACAAAGATGTGGATCCAAATCAAAATAAATTTTGTCATCTCCAAACTGGATGTAACCCTCGGTTGTTGTGTGTTTGTCTGAAATGTTGTGTGGGTATCCAAAGTGAACTGTCAGTTTGTACAGTTTGTCTTGTACAGTTGAAACTGTCTGCCAGATGTTGCCACTGACAACCACGTGACTCTTTCCATGATGAGCAACTGATGATGTTTCTGAGACAAACTGCACACAGGAATCAGTCTGCCATGATGCTGGGACATTGCTGTTACAGTTTCCAGTCTGACTGTAACTTTCAAAAGATGGATTATTAAACAGATTATCTCCCAAGTAAGCCACACTGACAGACTGGGGTGGGGTGGAGTCAACCGTTACACCATCAGACACACTGACAGATGACTTGTGTCCAAAAACATCAAATGAAAATACTTTGTGGAATATTTTCTTTCCTTAAAATAAAAAGATAAAACATCTTTAGGTAAAATATAAAGTAATTTATTTATTTAAAAATTTAACTGAAAGTCTATAATGAAATATATGTCTGTAAATTTACTGTAGTTAATTCACTGTTTTGGTATTTACACCGAGATAAATGAAACAGAAATATTAACACATTTAAACAATTAACATATGAAAAAGAAGTTAAATTTCAGAATTACATGATTATTAGCTTTTATGTTTATTCTGGGAAAAACCAAACAAACCATTGGACATAGCTGTCTGTAATGTCTTGGTGGTACTCGTGTGCAGTCCAACATTGACTGGTTTATGGATGGTACACTCAGTGGTTGCCATGGTATCACCAACACACCAAGTGTAGCTGACAATACCATATCCAGTGTCAGAGAATCCATGCCACGAAGCTGACAGATCTTTAGGATCAGACTGAAAATCTGCATCATCAAGACCTGTAATTTAAATTAAAACAAAATGTGAAGTTAAAATTTGAAAAATGTTCTTAACCAGTATATCTTCAAGTTTAGCTTTGGGTTGAAATTTTTCATTATAACATTCTATCTTTTTGACTCCAATCATCAGCAGTTTTGTGTAAAAAAGAAATGTAGATATGGAATCTCTTGTCTATTTTTTATTTGATATTTTACCTCTTCCATCATTGACAATGCCTGAAAATGGTGGTGTTTTGTCCACAAAGAAGCCATCAGAAGAGTCCCAGGTCAGGAGACCAGCCATGTTGTATGCTAAAACATTGGAGTAATAAATCTGTTCTGACTTGAGAGAAATTCCTGTCACTTTGTACCAAGCAGAGTCAGTTGTCGATGCACTGTGATGTTCATGAACATTGTGACCTACAAGACATAACAAAATATTTTCTTTTTCTCAAATATTTTACTAGCTGTGTTTAAAACACCAAATATTTCTCTGGTATGACTAAAATATTTCTTTAGTTCTTTAATAAAACTTCAGAAATGTCTCCATATCTAAATCATAACCATATTTCTGTAGTTCAAACTAAAATCTCAAAATATCTCTCAAGCTGTGTATAAAAATCCAAATGTTCCTCAAGCAGTGTCTAAAATTTCACAAGATTTTTCTGTGTTAAAAATACCAAAATATCAAAATAATGGATCATCACTTTTCTGTTTCACTGCAAGAAATTTTCTACTTGGTGTTTCCTGAAATTCATTTATGTTAAAAAAATAATAAATATTAACATTAACAAAACCATTTACCTCCAGGGTATGCACTCATACAGATGTAATTATATTTAAAAAATAACAAATTTAACATTAAAAAAACCATTTACCTCCTGTGTAAGTGATGATACAGATGTAATTATATTTAAAAAATAATAAATTTAACATTAACAAAAACATTTACCTCCAGGGTATGCACTCATACAGATGTAATATTATTAAAAAAATAACAAATTTAACATTAATATTATTAAAAAATAACAAATTTAACATTAACAAAAACATTTACCTCCTGTGTAAGTGCTGATACAGATGTAATTATATTTAAAAAATAACAAATTTAACATTAACAAAAACATTTACCTCCTGGGTAAGTGCTGATATACACTCCATACTTTGTGAGACCAAACAAACCAGGTTTAAAATTGTCTTTCCAGCTCACATAAACTTCTTGGTTGTTATTTATGAAATCTGTGTCTTTCATCTGTCCATTACTTGAATGTTCTTTAACCTAAAAAAATATAATATATTATTTTATTAAAACAGATTTAATATTATTAACAATGAATAAAATGTGAATTTTATATTTCATAAAGTTATAATGCTTTTTATTTTTACATATCAGTTTTTTTAATTCCATAATTTTAATGATCTATGGAAAAGCTTTTTAAAAATATTTCTGTTCTTATTATTTTAAAATAATAAATTTAAATAAATGAATTTCTTTCTTTCTAAAACAGATACATTGTGTTTCTCACTTCAAACACAAAGTAGAAGATATTGTTAAAACAGTAAACTTACTGCTCTGCCAACTTGGTTTGATATTCCCACTGCTTTGACAATCACAGCTACTCCATCTGACTTGAAAACATCAAACACTTGAGAACTGTACCACGCACGAACAAAAACGGAGTATTTTATGTTTTCACTCAGCTGTTTATCTAAACAACAGAAAAACAAATAAAATGTTTAAATAACTATAAATTAATAATAATCATGCTTTGTATAAGAAAAATTCAAGAACTTTCAGTTTACATCAAAAACCTTAATATAATTTCTCTTAAAATAAATGATATTCAACTCTTTAAGAAATATAAATTATAAAAAAAATATATTTATATTATAAAATTGAAAAAAGAAAAATGCAAAGAAGTATTCTTAAATGAATAATTTTATTTCCATTATTACAATAATGGCATATAGGCCTATTTATTTTTTTTATTTTAGTAGCACTTTTTCACTGGTAAAAAGATAAAAACAACCAAACATCAGATTTTGAACATGAGTTTTCATGCAGTAAAGATGAGAATCTTCTTTTTGTTATCAACATCACTAAATAATGAAGAAAACTAAACTTCAGTCTGTTATCAATGTCACTAAATAATGAAGAAAACTAAACTTCTGTCTGTTATCAACGTCACTAAATAATGAAGAAAACTAAACTTTCGTCTATTATCAATGTCACTAAATAATGAAGAAAACTAAACTTCTGTCTGTTATCAACATCACTAAATAATGAAAAGATGTGAAAGTTTTGTTTGTTATCAATATCACTAAATAATAAAGAAAATTAAACCTCTTGGTATTGTGATCACAGCTGATGTGGCCAATCCAACATGAAACCAGATCTGATCTCTCTGCTGATTGTAAACACCTTCTGGTAAATCTTTGTCACTGTAACCAACACTTACTTCATACCTGAGAAAACAACAATTAAATATGTAACTGTTTCAGTCATCTTGTTAACTTAACAAATATGTTGTTTAAAAAAAACCTCACAGAATACAAGCAAGTAATAATATATCTATTTTGGCAGTGATTATAAAACAAAAATGGCTGACATTCACTGAAAAACTCAATTTTTTTTTATGTGAAATTATAAATAAAAATTATATTATTTTACCAGTTTAAAGTATTTCATCACTGATACTTTTTGCTCTGTAAAGCTAAAATCAGAAGTAAATGAATTACTTTTCTTGATTCAAATGGTTTCACAATTTTATCACAGTCTACTTTACCACAAAAATAAAATAAAAAATATAATGCACCTTTTCACTGGTCCACCTTTCTGTATTTGCCATGTTGCTGCTACATGAGAACTGCTGGATGTGAACTGTTCATCTTTATCTTCTGTTTTAAAATGGAGATCAGTTACATCCTTGACAAGTATTTCTGTGCTTCCATCACCTGAAATTTATATTATTAATATTACATTATAAAATTCTATCTTTTATCTTTAAGTAATAAAGACAATTGTTTTGGATCAGAATGTCTGCAAATTAGACCATTTTATCAAGTTTACCAAATCAAATCATCTGTGCTAATCAAAACACTGGTCCTGTTACCATGTATACCAAATCAAAATTCTGGTCTATATTAGTGGTGCTTAATTAAGTTAATATTTTATTTTTCATGGCATTTCAAATAATTTTTAAGATCTGAGCCTTTCGGTTGAATTTTATAATTGTTAAATTATGTAGTGTAGTTACAGGCATTAGAGTTACAGACATAGTTTTTACCATCACCATACATTTTTGTACTGTCACTATGAGGCACTACTATCACTGGTCTGTAAGATAAATAAGTAAGCCAGAGGCTATAGAAGGAAATAACATGAGATACGTTGTGAGGAAGACTGATTCTCCAAACAAACAAGCTCAGACTAATACTAAAATTACATACTTCTGATTATTGCAGAATGTTCTTTTATATCTGTGTTGCCAGTGAGTTCATATTAACAGAAAATATAAATGTTTGTGCTATAATTATGTAAATAAGGGTATCCTACCACTGGAACATTTCCTGGCAATGTCACAAGTTTTGTCCTGACTGCCACACACACAGTGACCCACACAACTGAACACTTTACAGCGTCTGACAAGTTCCAGTGATCCTCCATTTGCAAGTGTCACTTCACTGTGCAGAGCATTTGACTGCAAACCAACCTTAACATGAAATTGTTATTTTTGTTAAAGCCACATAAACATTTTCTCAAATATATGTAATATATATATATATAAATATTAAGTGATCATAATATTTAATATTAATAAAACAATATCAACAACAAAAATTAACATAAAAAAAATAAAAAAATAGATTAGGTATAGAAATATTGTATACAGATTACTGGTAAGCAAAAAATAATTCTTATGACAGCAGTTAACACAAAAAGATAAAAAAATGTATAATGAAACATTTATTAGGATGAGATAAGAAATGAAAAAATATTATAATGAAACATTTATTAGGATGAGATAAGAAATGAAAAAATATTATAATGAAACAGATTACAGGTAAAAATTAAAACAAGTAAGACAAAAGATACATTTTATAATTATATATATTATTACAGATAAATATGGTAGTTATATATAGATTACAGGTAAGAGTTATGAATATATACAAATAAATAACTTTTATAATTACTTATAATTATATACAAGTTACATGTATAACAGTTATAATTATATACAGGTTACATCTATAACAGTTATATACAGACTGATGTTACAAGTGATAATTATATACAGGTTACATGTAAAAAAGTTATAAACAGATTATTGTTAAAATTATATACAGGCTACATATATAAGAGATATAATTATATAAGAATTAATGATTACATACAGATTCTGTTATATAATTCTATACAGGTTACATATATAAGAATTATATACAGATCAGTTACATTATACTTACATGTAGGTTACATATATAAGAGTTATATACAGATTAGTTGCATTATAATTCTATACATATTACATGTATAAGAGTTATATACAAATCAGTTACATGTATAACACTTATATACATATTCTACATGTTATAATTATATACAGGTTACATGTATAAGAATTATATACAGATTAGTTACATGTTATAATTCTATGCAGGTTACATGTATAACAGTTATTTACAGATTAGTACCTTATTAACAGCCCAGACTGCAAGGAAAAGTGAGGATCTTGTACTGATGTTTTTAGTGAGGTACATGTTATAATGCTATACAGGTTACATCTATAACAGTTATCTACAGATTAGTTACATGTTATTAGTACCTTATTAACAGCCCAGACTGCAAGGAAAAGTGAGGATCTTGTACTGATGTTTTTAGTGAGGTACATGTTATAATTGCATACAGGTTACATGTATAAGAGATATTTACAGATTAGTACCTTATTAACAGCCCAGACTGCAAGAAAAAGTGAGGATCTTGTACTGATGTTTTTAGTGAGGACAGTGTACAGCTGAACAAATCCTTCATCTTTCTTGTCAGACCCTGTTGTTGTGTGTGATACTCTCACTGGCTGGCCGTTCTGTTAGTAAACAACATTAACCACATTTATTATGTGTTCTAAATTTATTATTAGCTAACAATTCTTAATTGTCAAAAATACAACATATCAAAGCAGTAAAATGTTTCTGTATCTAACATTATGGGTCAGTGGATTACTACAAATCATAAATAGAATTATAATTTTCAGTTTGGTTTTACTTTTTTTTTTTAAATTCTAGTCAATTCACTCTGGTAACAGAATCCACCATATCTGATTTTTCAGAAGAAGCATCATGAAACATTTTTTGAAATATTCAACATGGACAGAATTTTTATTTTTAATACAGTCATGAAACCTGATTGAGATCTGTTCCGAATGGAGATGTTCCCACACTGACGATGTAATGATCTATTTGTGAGTGAAGATCAGAAAAACCGAGCCAGGCCAAGTTCAGTCTGTCCACTTCCCACGTCATCCACTCAGACTGGTGTCTTGTCAGACGAGCAGCATGCTCAGTTTTCACAGCAAACATTCCTAAGTTTTACAACACATTTCTCTCAGTAATCATCACATCAGTAAGAAGAAAGATATGTCTTTAGACAGCATATTTTATCAAACCTATTATTTTCATTTTAAATATTTAACTGACAACAATACAAAAACATCCACATATGTATAGTTTTAATTTCATATAAAAGCAAAATAATTTAAAATAATTACTTAACTTAAAATAAATAGGAGAATAATTGTTATCATTTAAAATTATATTTTTGCAAAAGTTATTTATATATGCAAGTCTTCATTTTTACTTTTAAATAAAACTGTAAATAAAAACATAACGATACCAGTTGTGGGTGGTGAGCTGTCAAATAAAAACTTGGTTGTCTTGGCAACAGCACACAAACCAGCCAAGTTACAGGCAACTACCTTCACATCATACAGACTGCCGTCATGGAGATCTAGTTTAGTGAAGATAAACTCTTGTAAAATTCCAGGAACCTAAAAAAAATTATTAGCATAATGAACTTAATTTCATAATAGTTAGTAATAAAATAATCAACAATTGTAACTCTGAAGTCTATAAATTATGCTCAAAATCTCAAGGGCAAAGTCAAAGTTTTTATTTTAAAACTAAAAGTATTGTAAATTAATACAGATCTAACACAGAATGTTGTTACCTTTTTATAATACTTGAAGAAAAGAATGTGGTTTTTTTAAATTATAATTATTTTTGTAAATAAAAAATAAAAAATATTTTCGTTAACTGACCAACCTGAACAGAATTTGATTGAAATTCTCCCAGATAGTGAGAAGAAAGAGAAATAAAATGTCTTTCTATGTACGACTCAGAATCTGTGAACTTCCACTTTATCTTGATGTTTGTTCTGGACACAGTTGTCCATCGGATCATGGAGTTTATATCCTCTGACAGAAAGGGTTTGGTGGATACAGAGGGTGGGGTGAGATCAACATAAAATCCACTTGATGTTGCTTCTGTCCACAAACCTGAAAATAAACATTTAATAATTTATTTTAACAAACATTATCTCAGATACTGTTATTTAATTTAAGATTTTAAATGTTACCGCATTATCAAAGGAATAAATAAATTTTAAAATCTAAAATTTTGTTAACATTTTGCAGTGATGACTTCTATGAGAGGAAACCTGCTTCTACCATTCAAGAGCTGCTCTTAATGATCAGGAAAGAGGTTCTGTTTTTGCAATATGCTTCACGTCAAAGATTTACCAAGACATTTACCTCAGCAAGCATGGAACTAGAGTTGGAATGGGAAATATCAATATGAATTAATTTTGCATGTATTTACTATTTCATAAAAGTAAATTTTGTTTTATTTTCAAAGACGTCAAACAACACAAGTAATCTGACAACCTGCTTTGTTGTAAGCTCTGACGGTGATGTACATGAGTTTATTTGTCACTAGACTGGTGCTGGTGTAAGCAGATTCTCTCAGTGGTAATCTTGTCACTGTGAGCACATCAGCAGAACCAGGAGATGTTCCAACCCTCCACTCATAAAAAAGCCAGACCAGACTGAGCATCCTGGAATCCATGCCACTTGGCTGACACAAACGTCCTGAACAACAAAATGAAATGTAACACTGTCCTGTACATTAGTAATACTATTTTAGTTACTTGATGCTAACACACAAATATACATATATAAATATGTAGTAGTTAGTTGTGATTTGAAATATGACACTGTCCTGTACATTAGTAATACTATTTTAGTTACTTGATGCTAACACACAAATATACATATATAAATATGTAGTAGTTAGTTGTGATTTGAAATATGACACTGTCCTGTACATTAGTAATACTATTTTAGTTACTTGATGCTAACACACAAATATACATATATAAATATGTAGTAGTTAGTTGTGATTTGAAATATGACACTGTCCTGTACATTAGTAATAATATTTTAGTTACTTGAAACTAAACACACAGATATACATATATAAATATGTAGTAGTTAGTTATGATTTGAAATATAACTTTGTCCTGTACATTAGTAATAATACTCTAAAACACTTGAAACTAAACACACAAATATATACATATAATTGTTTTTTTCAAACATGATACTGTCTTTTAAAATTAATAACCAAAAATACTTGAAAGAGATATCACACACACTTGAAATATGACAGATTTTCCATTTAGTAATCATTCAGGATCAGACTGTATATTTCCCATTCCAACCTACCATCACAGACTAGACAATATTACGTACTCTAAAGAATCATTAAAAGTAAAAATTCTGTTTGTAAATTATTGTTTTGAACAAAATATTTCAGCACAGAAAAAGCATGAATAATCATATTATAGATTTACAAAATTGTCATTTGAAGAATGAAATTCAAACAGACAGAAATGTCTAAAATGTACACTAACTTAGAAGCTTGGAACTGTGTTTCTGTGTCTCCTATTCCATCCATTACATGACCTCTGATTGGTGCTGTGTTGTCAATGACAACGCCATCTGAAGTGGCACTGGTACACAGCAAGGCAGAGTTACATGCTGTCACAGTCACAAAGTATTTAACTCCTTGTGCAGGAGCTGTGTGACTCAGATCAATTTCTGTTCAGTTAACAAATAAAACATTAACAGAAAAATTCTTCAATGTATCAGTTTATCTGATTTTATAATTACAGGAAATTAAATGATGTTAAAAAAAAGGTTTTCATATTAAAATGAATGACATTTTGTCTCTAATGATATGTATACATACATAATTTTAAGCATAATACATTTTCAAGGTAAATTTTAAAAAATTTAAATGAAGAAATTACCAGTTCTCAGATTGTATTCAAATTCTTCCACTAGATCACCACATCCTTTACATGTGCCGACCTTGACCTTGTAAACAGAGATAAAGGACTGCGGGTCAACAAATCCGTCCCAGTAGACAACAAACATGGATACATTGGTGATGTAATCTTTGTCTTCTGTCCTTGACCCTTCATAAACATGACCAGGTAAGGGTGGAGATGTGTCCATCATGATGGAACGAGAGACTGTTTGTTTGTAAAGTCCAGCTCCATTAAAGGCCTGAAAAAATTAAAAATGTCAGAAATTTTAAAAAGATTATCTCTTTATCAAAAAACTTTCACTAGTAATTGTTGTACATACTTTTTATAAATAATGTCTTGTTCACACCAAAAGCAACTTCAAATACTAGGAAAGCAAATGAGTTCTAATTTGTTTTGAATGTGAAATGATATACAACTCATATTTCATGATTCAAGTTAATTCTTTAATGATATATAATTATTTAAATAACAAATAAAATATGTAATAAAAACAAGATTAAAAGTAAATACTGTATACCTGTTTATCTACAGACTGATAAATAAAGTAATAAACTATATAAAAAGCTGACTTTGACAGTGATGTAATATTTGTATCCAGCTTTCATTTTGTCGGTGTATTTCAGGTTGATACAGGTGTCACTGCTGTCAGTGAAAGGTATGACGTCATCATAGCCAGGTCTTGAACCAGCAGCCACTGAGAAACTTTTTACTCCACTCTCAACATCAGAAAACACTCCATTCCAGCTGAAATGAGATACCTTTTAAACATTGCTAATACATAATAGATCTCAATTTATCATTTACCAAAATATACTTTATTTGCATGTTAGAAAAATGTTTTCATATTATACCTCTAAAATATTAAATAGCTTTTAAAATAGTTTAAAACCTACTGAATTAAAAGAAATTCTTTTTCTTTCTTTAATTGAAACTGTAGATACAAAATTTGGTATAATCCTGATTTGATTAAAATAGAAAATTTAAAAGACAGCTTTTAATGGGACTAATTATAAATATTTTAATGAAAATCTAACTGACAAGCATTAAAAAATAATGAAAAATAAATAAATTTAATAAAGTTACCCAATCAAAAATCAACAAATAGTTTAAGGTTGTTATTAATAAAAAAAAGTATAGACAAATGAAACTTAAAATATTTAAATTACAGAAATCAAACATTTATTTATTTATTTAATTTTTTTTTTTGTGTACATGAAAATAAAATGAAACTAAAAACTATTTAAATTAGAGAAATTATAGTGATTGGCTCTTTTATGTATGACAAAATCTATAAATAGAAAGAAGATTACCAAACATGTATTTGTGAGGTTGTGATGAAACGAGATGAAAGTTGTATCTGAACTGAAGTAAGCTGGGGTGGGGTGTTGTCCACAATGAAAGATTTAGAAGTCACAGCTGTAGTCTTGTTAACAAAGTCTCTTGCTGAAAACAAAATAATCAATCCTATAATTAGTTATGGTAAAAAAAAAAAAAAAAAAAATTAAAGAAGATTTCTGACTGAATAAATTATTTCCTACAAATGGGTAAAATTACTTTAAAAGATTTTTTTTTTTTTTTTTGACTTGTGCTCATCTTTTCAACGAATTAAAAAAAAATATATATAAATTAATTAATTAAAATAAAATCATAAAAATAAATAATTAAAATTTATAATACAGAATTGCAATAATTATGATGTATTATTCTTTAAATATTTGTTATGTTTTATTATAATTATTTTTGAATAAAAAACAATGATACTGCAATTAAATAGCAGATGAGAGAGAGAAAGAGAGGTTGAATTTACAAATAGATTTAACAACCTTTAACAGTGACAAACAGTGTGTGTCCATTCTGTAGTTTGAGACTGTGCAAAGTTTGGTGATTGACAAGGCCAACGTTGTGAAAACTGACAACATCTTCACCTCCAGGAACTGAACCTGTCAAATAAATTAAACATAACAACTTGTTATATATAATATTAAACATAACAGCTTGTTATATACACAGCTTGTTATATACATTATTATATACATTGTTATATATATTAAACATAACTTGTTACATTAAATGTAACAACTTGTTATATATAATATTAAACAACAACTTATTATATATATTAAATATAACTTGTTATATAAATTAAACATAACAACTTGTTATATATAATATTAAACAACAACTTATTATATATATTAAATATAACTTGTTATACAAATTAAACATAACAGCTTGTTATATATATTAAACAACAACTTGTTATATGCATTGAACATAACAACTTGTTATATACATTGAACATAACTTGTTATATACATTGAACATAACAACTTGTTATATATAATAATAAACATAACAATTTGTTATATATATTAAACCTAACAACTTGTTATATACTTTAAACCTAACAACTTGTTTTATCCATTAAACATAACAAGTTGTTATATATAAAACATTTGTCTTTTTATAAATGCAATAGTATGTTATATAGAGACATGTTAAATATCATCTACAATGAGAAAATTAGCATGAAAACAGAACTATAACCAAACTAAAAGTAAACTTTAGAAATATTCAACATGGTATTATTGAAATTATTACAAATGTAAATATTAAAACATTAGAAATCCTCTCAATGAAAAGCAGCCATAATTTCTACATTTGTTTCAAGTCTGAGTAATCTGTTTTGTTAGTTAATAATCTTAAAAGAGAAATGATATTTTAAAATATATCAAAACAAAAGTTTTAAGGAACATTTTTAAATATAGACAAAAGCAAGGGTTTTGAAGTTTATAAAAATCTTAACGTAAGTAATGAAAATTTAAAGTTAACAGAAGATAAACAAACTAACCAAGTGCTATTTGATAGTCTGCTATTCCAGTAGTGTGCAGTACAGAACTGATTTCATCAACATCAGTAAACCCATCCCACAACACCTCCACCTCAGTCAGAGACGACTGAAATTATTAAATAAACATATCAACTTTGAGTCTACATAATTAATCTCTCATTTCATTTACCTGTTTTCTTAGTCTCTCTTTCTATTTTGTTAGTGTGTGACAATCATTACCCAAGATTTCAGAAATCTTTTTACATAAAAAAAAATGTAGAGTATACTGAACTAATGAGTAAGATAAAAGTTTAACATAAATAATGAGCACAGCATCAAAACAAAACAAAAAAAGATAAATAAATAAATTAAAAAAATTAAAAATTAAAAAAATGTAAACAGATAAATAAATAAACAAAAATAGCTATTTTATACAAATTAATTGATCAAAACAGAACTTCTCTATTTTATTGATAAACTGAAAACTCTATGCACAATTACAATAAAACTATTAACTGAAAATCTGATATTCATTCTTTTCATCTGATAAAATAATTCATATATGTATTATTATGTGTATGTTTGATATACTAATTATGAAATAATTTAAAATAAATATTCTAAGATTATTTACAAAAGATTACCTGATATTGCTTGTGATTGAGTTTGCTAATCCACACTCGACCACCAGTAGGTTTTAGTGAGATCAATAACAACACCATCACTGCACTGATTTACTTCTAACAGGTAATCTGTCCACTTTTCATACTGCACTTGTTTCTCACTGGCATGAATACAGATGTAGTAACGCTTTCCATGTTGTAATGACTCATCAAACTCCACATTTACATACTCCTTATCTGTAAAATAACAAGACACATACTCTTTATCTGTAAAATAACAACACACACTCTTTATCTGTAAAATAACAACACACACACTCTTTATCTGTAAAATAACAATACACACACACTTTATCTGTAAAATAACAACACACACTCTTTATCTGTAAAATAAAATACTCTTTTATCTGTAAAATACACACACTCTTTTATCTGTAAAATAACAACACACACTCTTTATCTGTAAAATAACAACACACACTCTTTATCTGTAACAAAACACTCTTTATCTGTAAAATAACACACACACTCTTTATCTGTAAAATAACAACACACACTCTTTATCTGTAAAAAATAAAATAATCTGTAAAATAACAATACACACACTTTTATCTGTAAAATAACAACACACATACTCTTTATCTGTAAAATAACAAACACATACTCTTTGTCTGTAAAATAACAAACAAACTTCTTTATCAATAACAACACACATACTCTTTATCTGTAAAATAACAATACACATACTCTTTATCTGTAAAATAACAACACACACACTCTTTATCTGTAAAATAACAATACACACTCTTT